>BGZK01000989.1:0-232168 GCA_005406025.1 Eumeta japonica | reverse complement strand
AAAAATTGAAAAAATTTACAAAGTTAACGCTTAATAAATACTTTCAACTAAAATTATTTAGAACGTGATCATATATACAGTTTTTGACTTAGTGCCGAAATACTAAGCTTCTCAACTAAAGGACGCAAGTACCAAGAAGATACGCTCTTTTGCTGCTTTCAGTTTATACTAGTTTAAGAGTAATAGTCGAAATTCTTACTTGTTTCTCTAGTTATAGGCGACTAAAGTGCTCATATTTATTATATACGGAAAACGTGGAAAAAAGCGTAACAACGAAATTTTTTCAACTGTAGTGTATTTCTCTGTGACAGCGGCGGCGGGGCCGTAGTCGTCATCATTGAGCGCGGCCCGACGTGCTTTTGTACAGTTTTTGTTTCTTTTTTATCCAAATTGTTCAGGTGGTTTTGACGCTAACTCGCTTCGACTCAAGCAGCGACCTCGCAACACCTCACTTCCAGGGCCCACTTCCGCGACCTGTGACGTCATCGGAGAGAGGCCATTACGAGGTTGAGTGCGCCTTTTCATATAGACGCCGAATAGGTTTATATGACATTATATTTTTAGGATTCCGAGCCAAAATGGCAAAAACGGAACCCTTATAGTTTCGTCATTTTCTGGGCGTCCGTTCGTATGTCACAGGCATTTTACTCAAAATCTGCATTAGGTATATTGATGAAATTCGGAGTATAGGTGTCTTGCATAATCTGCTGCTTAGTTCAGTGGTTAAATAACAAAAATAGATATTTCAAAGGGGGGCACTCCATACATGTAAAACAAGTTGAAAAAAAAAAAAATTTTTCAGCAAACAACATGCGTCACATATTCCGATAGTTTTTTAAAAACATTTTAAGATTTTTAAATAATTTTTTTGATAAAGTGAATATTTTCTGAAGTAATAGCTCCGAAATTTTGTCATGTAGATACCCCTTTTGCTGATGATATTTAGTTTACACAAGTTTAAGAGTAATATTCAACCTCATAATAATACTCTTAATAATACCTACTTGTTTCTCTAGCTATAGGCCTTCTATTTATTAAAGTGCTTATATTTATTATGTACGGGAAACATAGACAAAAGTGTGAAAACGTAGATTTTTTTATCTGTAGTGCATTTCTGTGTACTAACGGCTTCAGAACCCAACATTGCGCATGGTTCGACATGCTCTTGGCCAGTTATTTTATTCCTAATTTTTAAACTTTACTCACAATGGTCTTTCGGAGGTACAAGTGTTTTTCGTGACAAGTTTTTGCGGTCACTGCCTGTCCCCCTGCTCTCTCTTTAAGGTAAACGCTATTGGAATTCATGTCAGTATGCAGTCGTTGCAGCTATGAGGTATTTCTATGCCAAAACTGAAATATCAATTTTTGGAAGAAAGCGAATTTCTTAAGAACTAAGTAGAAATTTAAAATTGCGTTATTTACGACGGGTTACACCAAAAGAAACATCAGTGTGCACCCATAAAAAGTGAAACATTTTTATGTTATGTATAATTTTTATATTGTTTGACCCTTAAAAAAATTAGGATACATGAGGCTTAAGCAAATGATTTTTTTTTTCAAATACAATCTAATTATAAATATATTCTACTTTATCGTAAATCTAAGTACAAACAGAATAATCAATATTATAATTTTTATTCAATTACGTTTATAACAGTAAATTGTTCCACATTTTTACAATCAATGGCTTATGTCAGGTAAAATAAGAAATGTGTGTTAAACATAATCTAGGAGCCTCGTGACGGCAACAGGTGACTTTTTAGGGTCAGGGACGCAAAGACTACCAACGAGACCCTACTACTAAGATTGCTGTCTATCTGTCTGTTACAAATCTGTCTTTTGAATCGTAATAGCTAGATACTTAGAGTGTGTATTACTATGAGTGCTTTAACACATAAAAATTAAAATAAAATTAGGCCAAAAATTAAAGTACCAACAAAAGTACATTTATCGTGTGGGGATTAAAGGAAACATACTTTTATTCGGCATCTTTTGTTCAATCTTAATTTCCGTTCTTGTTTATTAGCATTTAAAATATATATATATATATATATATATATATATATATATATATATATATATATATATATATATATATATAGTGTTTAATATTGTACGATGATTCAAAACTCTTCGTGTCCATTTTAACCCAAGGTGGTTATAGAAGTTTCTTCCTTAAACGCAAATACGTCAGTTTAATTAGTAACACGTGGGTCAAAGTGTGATGTGATGTTTCATGAATGGTATGACCGTCACAGGTGGCGCGGCGGTCGCGGCGCGCGCCCGATCGATACGACGCGGCGGCGACGGCGCTGCCGGAGGCGGAGGCGGACGGGGGCGCCGCCCGCGCCTCCGGCAGAGGGCCTCGCGAGGCGACGGCTCATCTCGGACTGCCTCGCGTGTTCCTCAAAAAAGGGTAGTACTTACTAACAAAAAAAATGTATATTAATCTTCTAGATTGTACTTTATATCATGTCCGTATCTATAGGGACTGCGTTAAAAGCTGAAACCCTTTATGATAGATAGATTGACATACATCACTATAGATCAGGTACGGGAAACCTTTGACATGTTGTGGGCCAAACTTTAGTGTGTAAATATATTGGCGGGCCGCGCTCAAAAGTAGGTGCATTTTAAAGTAGTGTTCATAATTTTTAGCGATAGATATCAGACACGAAATTTTTCAAAATGTCTCGCGGGTCGGATCAATTCTTACAGCTTGCCCACATATGCTATAGCTGAATAAAGTGGGGTGTCGATAAGTTAAATGGAAATGGAATAAAAACTGGCCAAGAACATGTCGGACCACGCTTATTATAGGATTCGTGTTTCCCACGCAGAATAATTTTAAGCAATTTAGTCGCCTATAGCTTGAAAAACAAATGACATGTCGACTATTACTATTAAACTAAAGTACATCAGTAAAAGAGCCTCTTTTTGTTGAGAAGCGTCGTTTTTCAGCAATAACTCAAAAACAGTATATCCAACTGTGTTCAAAATAATTTTCGTTGATAAATATCATTATCATATCAGATAATATATGTCTTGTAGTTTTTTAATAAAATACCTGTAACATACTGATGGACCTACATGACGAAACATTATATAAAGGTTCCGTTTTTGCCTTTTTAGCTCAGAACCTTAAAAACGAAGGTAGTGCAAGAAAATTCGTTATTAGCTATTTAAGCTTCACACCGCATTTAGAATATTTAAAATGAAAGAGATATGAAGCGTATAATTAAAGATAAAAGATTTCAATCAAACATCGATTCACTAGAGTCATATGAATTGACGGTTCCTATTATCGATGGAAGACAACTAATAGAATATTTTCCATAATAACTCTATCACGGACAGAAACGATCAAATTTGAATGGTAAGTCTGGTTTTATTCGTGCCACACAGAAAGCCCTCTCGAATAGTCGAAGCTACACCAAAGCTGCGTCAACTAAAACTTACGCTGCGCACTGCTAGTCGCGCCGAGCTGACTTGCACATATACTGATTTCTTTATCTATAAATGGATCGTGGCCTGTCCAAAGTTAATGGACTTGGACGCAGTTTGACCGAACAGGATAATAGGTGGAATAACTATGTACGTTTTTATGGAGACGGTTTTTATGTAATCCATTTTAGCATTTGTCCCCGACTTCGTTCGCCTTTTGTACTATCGAACCGAATTAGTACACCGATTTTAAAAGTTCTCTCTCTAATAGAAGGATACACTATCCCCGAATAATATAGCATATATATTATTTTCACACTAGAATTTTTCCCTGCTTCATACAAATCGGAGTCGTAAGCGGTAATGGCATCGTAATTGAAAGCGGGGTGAGAAGCGGAATCGACAATCGGGGCTGGGGTCGAAATTGAGGACGAGACTGGGCCGAAATTGAGTACCGGGCCGAGGTCAAAATTGAGGACAGGCCGGGGTCGAAATTGAGTACCGGGCCGAGGTCAAAATTGAGGACAGGCCGGGATCGAAATTGAGTACGGGACCGAGGTCAAAATTGAGGATGGGCCGGGGTCGAAATTAAGGAAGAGCTGGGATCAAAATTGTGTACGGAGCCGAGGTCAAAATTGAGGACGGGCCGGGGTCAGCTGAGTTTGTACCGGGCTGAGGTCAAAATTGAGGATGGGCCGGGGTCGAAATCGAAGAAGGGCCGAGGTCGAAATTGAGGACGAGACCGGGGTCAAAATTGAGTACGGGGTCGAAGTCAAAATTGAGGACGGGCCGGGGACAAAATTGAGGACGGGCTGGGGTCGAAATTGAACACAGGACCGAGGTTGAAATTGAGGACGGGTTGGGGTCGAAATTGAGAACGTCCCGGGGTCGAGACTGAGTGTGGAACGGAACTAGGACCGATATCGAAATCAGAAACAGTACCGGAACCACAATCGGGACACATCCTATGTCCACACAGGTGAAGCTGGACACGGAAAGCCAGTCACTACGGCCATGCACTTCTTGCTTCATTGTCTTCGAGACGCGCGAATATTCATACGTAATACAAAGGCTACTAGACCGGCAGAGCCATAACAACGTGAGACAGAAAAAAGCTACGCAATAAATGTCCGATGATGTCCCGCTCGTAAAGACGCTCGGTTCAACAACCGTACGGAGGCACAAACTGGAATGGCGTAGTGCTATTGTTTGTTTTGTTGCCGATTTTACTAAAAACAAAAGTCTAGGAGTGCATCTCCCGTACTATGTCTATTTAATTTTGATAAGAAACAAGTGCCTCGAATTAAGAGTCGTGCAAAAAATTTAAGAAGTGCTATCTAGGATATATAGGACGGCCTAATCTCTTCGGAACAGATGGCAACGAAGTGATACTATCGGCCTCCACTATTTGTGACAACCCTTTGTTGGCCAATAAAATTATATTTTTTAAAAATTATTATCTAAAGTTAAATTACAAATTAACGATACCGAATTAGACAGACATTTTCAATAGGAAATTACTTGCTTTAATAAATAAAGCTACAAATAAATAAAAAGCTAACATAATGGATTTTTTTAAATGTGATCGTGTTTTGAAATTTCTCAAAGTTGTTTAACGAGAATGGCTTTCTAAACTATTTTAATGCTTTCTTTTTCTATTATATTATATGATTTTTTGAAACTGACAGAATTAATCCTCGTGTAATAAAATACATAATTGCAATGATATGCGAATTTTCCCATTTTTTTGTACTAACAAAAGTACAGTGATAGAAATAATTGCTGGCGAGAGGTGAAAAAAAATAGTTCTAGTGTAAAGTGCTCTCAATTGCTTCGAATTATAAGTTCTGCTTTAAATTTATTTAATAAAATACATACTTTGATAATAATTTGTACGTTAAAATATACCTCCAATATTTGGTTTTAATTAAAAGTTCACAGTAATGAAAATACCAAAATTATTTAATTAACGGAATAACAGATTTAAATGTATTTTAATTATTTATACACTTTAGAATCGATATAACGACAGATACAATATAACTTTGGACCTATCTTGTTACTCGCAAAATGTTTTGAATAAATATTTGGTAAAATTCACTGACCGGTTTGACATCCATAGGGGTGTCAGACAGGGATGGGTAGTTTCACCTTGGCTATTCAATCTATTTATGGTTGGTTGTCTACAATACTCTACATAATCTTAAAGAGTATGGAGGTTGGATTAAGAATGGATAAGCTGGCCGTCAAATGTGTTCTGTACATAGATGATCAAGTGATCTTTGCGCCAGTGTGCGAGATGGCAATTAAAATGAAAGACTCTGTTAAGAAAAGAGGTATGAAAGTAAATGTTGGCAAGACTTAAGTCATGCTGTTTGAAAGAAGCGAAAGCACGACTTAATGCGACATATGTATATATTTTAGGTAGGAGGGAAAGGTTTTTTGTATTTTATAAGTAAAAAGTTGCTGTAAAATTTCTTTGATTGTGCTGTTTGTATCTGGCTAACTTTGATACTATTAAATAGATAACATTTAAAAAAGAAAAGTAAACAGTAAAAACAGTGTCCCGCCATTTTTCTATTTTTTTTGTCCATTAAAATGAGTGAATCTAACGTAGAGATTCAATGCATCATCAAGTTTTATTTTATTACAAAAAAGGGAAAAAGGCGACACAAGCCGCAATAAAAATTGTGGCGTTTGTAGACATAACGTAGTGTCGGTAAGAGTAGCAAAAAACTGGTTCAAGCGCTTTCAGTCCGGTAATTTTGATGTCAAAGATGAACCTCGCTCAGGTCGACCTTTTACGGATAAAGTCGTAAAGCCATTTTGGAAAAAGTAGATCAAGATCGGCATATTAGTTTTTATGAGGTAGCTGAAGAGCTGGAGATTGACCACAAAATAGTTTTGACCCATCTGAAAAAAGGTCGATATTTGGGTCCCACACTAGCGCACTGAAAGAAATCTAATGAATTGTATACTCATTTGCGATTCTCTAGTGAAACGTAATGAAACCAAGCTGTTTTTCAGAAGATTGACCACTGGTGGCACATCCACAGGCGTAAGCGGCTCGACTTCTTACCAGGCTATTTCGTTCATTAATAGTTTTGTATTTGTTTTGGCCACACATGATTAAATTAAAAAAGAGCTAACTTTAATTTTCTGGCTTGTTCTTCTTAAGGGAAAGTTGCCTTCCGAATGAGCGGTAAAGTGTAAATTCGTAAAAATTATGACATATTTCAAGTGTTATTTTATAACGTATGAAGTAAAGATATTTTTAAATTGGATTCAAATTTGAAATTTGTATTTGATGAAAAATGGATTACCTACGACAAAAACGTGCGATAAAGATTATGATCAAAAGGCAAGCAAACTCCACAGACTATAACGAAACCCGAATTAACTCGCAATAAGTTGATGCTACGTGTACGGTAGGATTGGAAGGGAATTATTGTTTATGAGCTTTTGCCGCCGAGCAAAACCATCAATTCGGATCACTACTGCCAACAGCCGATGAGACTCAAGCAAGAAGTAAAGAAAAACAGCCGGAATTGATCAACAGAAACTTGAACAGAACACTCAGCAAATATTCAGAGAATTTAATGTGGAAATGTTAATGCATTCACCATATAGCCCTGATTTTGTATCCTTAGATTTTCACCTGTTCTTCAGACTTCTTTAGGTAGTGTTAGGTTAACATCAAGAGAGGACTGTCAAAACTGCTTATCGCAATTTTTTGATCAGAAGTTCCAAAATTTCTACCGCAATGAGATTATGCTAGTTCCTGCAAAATGGTAACATGTTGTTGAAGAAAATATATATATATATATATATATATATATATGTATAATTAAATGTAAATAAAATATATCTTGTATTTGTATATAAAATAAGAAAAAAACTTATCGTCCGACCTTTTATATAGAAGATGACAAACTCGAACAAGTGAGAGTTTGTATACTTGGGTAGTCTGTTTACAAATGACGGTAAACATGACACAGATATCCAAACGAGAGAGAATGTGGAGAAATAAAATGAATGGGATCTTGCTTGCTGTTATGAAGAGGAAAGTGTCTCACGACAATCGCGTTTGACTACACATAATGGGATCCTGATACCTACGCTTATGTATAATAATGAAAGTGATATATAAAAATGAATGTAGATACAATGCGGTGGAGATACGATCTCTACGTAATACGTGTTGAGTATCTTTAAAAGATAGATGTAGAAACAATGATGTCAGAGTAGTGTGGTTTGAAAGAAGACGTAGTGATTAGAGTAGAAAAAAGTATGCTGTGGTACTGTGGTCATCTGGAAGGGAAGAATTAAAGTAGACTGACAAAAAAATTGTAGAGCGAATGTGTGTGATGAAAAGGTCGACAAGAATGGCTCTATAAAATACTAAGCAGACCAAATTGATGGCTTATTGAAAAAAAGTTAAATTTCAAACACACAAAAACGACGAACTAGCATGAAAAGAGTGATGGATGTCAGTGAAGCAAGAAAGATATGCAAAGATCATTCCATGTGGAAATCTATAGTTTCTACCTACTCTTCTGGAAAGTAAACGTGACTTTATTTATTTACTTTATTTATTAATACAAAAAACACTCCACTCACTACACAGAGAGCTCATCTTCATCACATTGACTTTATTTTCATTATTTTTCTGCTATACCTATTTTTAACTACCGTACAGGAGCGCATCAGGACTCCATTATGAATAACGAAACTCGCTTGTCATATGCCGCCTTTACTATTCATACCAGCTAGCAAAGCCCCATTCACTCTATTGTCGCATCTACCTTCCTTTCGGTATCTTTAATCGTGTTCACGGTCATTTATAAATAAGCTACCCAAGTAGTCGAACTCTTCCACTTGTTCGACTCCCTCTCCCTCTATATACATATCGCATTCAGTCGTGCTTTCGCCCCTTTCAAGCCCCATGACCTTAGTCTTGCTGGCATTTACTTTCTTATCTTTTCTCTTAACAGAACCATTCATTTTCGTAACCAATTTACAGTTAGTTATGTTCTCTTTATTTTCGTATTACATTGTATAAAAGATACCTTCGCTTAACTGGCAGTTCTAAATTAATTAAAATGTTGCGTTGAATTTGTTTGTTGTCTTCTGATTGTGGTAACGTGTGGGAGCGCGTAGGTTCTGCAGTTATAAAGAACTTGTCGATTCGTCGTAAACGCATGTCCAAACTGAAAAAAAAATCTTACGAAATCTCTATGATGCATTACCGAGTATGCAAATCGAGAAAGTCATTTTTCAAATTGTTTCAAAACAAGTAACAAAATTAACCTTCGCCCCTAGTAAATATTAACTTTATTTATTGAGACCAAACGTTTTTAAAACTTTTTTGTACACAAATATATCCATAAATGGCATTAGCTAAGTAACTTTATCGTAGTTATTTATAAAAATGTAAATATTGTCTATAAATAACTCGAATGCGTTTTGCGTTGGCCTTTTTGTAAATATATGCATTTATTAATAAAATTTAGTACGTATCACTGTTGGCGAGGTTTCTGAAAAGGTTATATAGGTAAAATAGGATACTACATACGTAAATCGGAGTGGGCCGAGGAACGACGAGGCGCGCGTGTCGTCGGTCGTAAGCGAAAGTAATTCTGCTTATTGTTTCAAAATCTTTGAAGTGTAATTTCATATTTATTGAGAGTAATTAATTATGGATATGTAGAGCCTAAACTCATTGCATTATACCTTCCAAATGTAAATGCTATTGGAATGTTTTGTTATCTAAATGCAACATTTTTAATATATCTGCCATAAAAGTTTTGTACGCTAATAGGAGAGAAAACTTTTCACATTTAATTTCGCATTTAAATTAAGTGGTATAAATATGACAAACATAGCTGTAATATGTACGGCAACAAATTTTAATATGTGAATTTCCGCTAGTTATAAGCAAACTTTCATAGAATTTGACACAGTCCGTCTCGTACACGTGCACATATTCCACGCACACTCGTGTATTTTGTTTACAATATTCATGCAAGTGTCATTTACTATACAAAGGAAGGAAACAGAAACGCATAACGCATCGAATTCTTCACCGATATTGGTTAAGCCGCAACCGATGCATTGCCGATCAAAAGCAGTCGCCGGGTTAATGGTGTAAACCAACGTGTACATTTTTTCAACATAAATAAATTTCTTCTTTAGAAGCAATGAACTACACACATCTAATTATTATCGAATTTACGTGCACGTAGAAGACGCTACTGCTCGAATTAAATAGATTTTACCCGTTATTTTACGTATACGTGAACATAAAGCAAACTCTTTTGTGTTGATTTTTTTTGTGCTATTTGACTAACGCTAACAGCACGTCAGCAGAGGGACGACCATTGGGTTCAGAACCACAGACATAATCGAGGACGGGACCGCTATCGAAACTGACACTGAATTCAGAAACACTAGAATGGGATCGATCTTGAATGTGAAAGAATTAGGTTTATATTCATTGGGACCAAAGCGCGGGCGAATGCTAATATATAAACAATCCAGAGAACGTGTGTAATATTTATGTATTATATAAAAAAAGCTTGCACAACCATCTACAATATTCCTAAAATTAAATACGGTATATGTTGACTTGATTTGACGGTTATAAAACGTTTATGAAATTCTCGACATAAACATGCACGTGCGCACACGTGCGTTGGTGATAAATAATATGCAAGCGTCTTAACGGTCTGCACCGACTTCGCGTCACGACGTCTTTATCGATTCTCCCTGCACTACACATTTTTCCAGCATACGTAAAAAGACAATAATAGATAAAACTTAGACCCGTGTTCATGAGTTCATTCCTTTGTGATGGGCTTTTCCAAAAATATTTTGAATATAGATACGTACATTCACAGACAAAATTGAAGACATTCCATTCTTAATTACATTCTTTAAGGGTAACATACATACATAAACAGCTTGAATATACCGAGCTAGTTTCTGTATTCATGTTTTTGAAAATAGTTTTTCGTACTAAATTTCTTATATAATATCTACTTATACACATATATGTATCTATTAAGAAAAACTAAAACGAAAAAAAGTCATAAAAACATACGTTTCCAGTCACTCGCGCTCGTCAGCCGGGGCACCGCTCCTCGACATATTATTAAAAAATGCCTTTTAGTTTTTATCGATTTAGCACCAAGAACGGAATGTCGCAGAAGTCCGACATCCAGCGCGGGAATCGGCGAGAGACTGCAGCGCGCGGCGTCGTAGTGTTGTCTCTATGTCGGTATCGATGAAAGATCTGTAATGTGTCACGTGCGTTGTGTTTACGAATCGAGGGACGGGCCGAAATTTGCGCATGTCACGAGCAATGTTCGCGGCCTTTCAAAATTTAGTATTGACATTATTTAAACAAAAAGGATTTTTTTTCACTTTTATAGTTCATTTCAAATACTGTTTTCTCATTGTATTGTAAATGCATTAATAGCAAACGAAAACTGTAAATTATGTTATCAGACGATCACACTAATTCAGTTCTGCAAGAACCATCAATGTCTGATAAATTGTTCCACCTATGAGTACCATAAAAAAATTGTCTTTTTGTAGAAAGTAACATTGTAGCCATAAAGAAGTCAATGTTTAAACAGCAAGCAAATATTTTAATAGTCACCTCCATTTTAACACGATTATTGAAACAGCTCACCAGTACTGCCCATAAATATTGATAATTACGACATCCTATAAGATCTATGAAATTGTATCTACATACCAAAAAAAATCCATATAGACGAGCATAGCCCTGCCTTTTTTTGAGGTTGGTTAAAAACTTACAGATTATCCCGCATTCGCCTTAATTATAGAAGACGAAATACCGAATATTTGACCTTTAAAAGTTATTCGAAACACGGTGTCTTAGAAGAAAACAATTATTTACGTGCCCGATATTCTGCGTCGCCTATTGAATATTGACGTAGTTGGATAATTGAAAATCGACGCCATCACAATCTCTGATTAGATTGTTATTAAGTCGACGAAATAGAAAATATTTTTAAATTCAGTAGGGGATTGCGACTTATCGATGTTATATTTCAACCCTTAAGGAACAGCACTGCCCTATGACGTCACTTGGGGAGGGTCGAGAGGACGCCTGCGCGAAAACTGTCGACTTCGGACCAATTAGAACATGTTCGGAAACATTCGTGGCGAGCGTGGCGAGCGCATTTGCGTCATATCTTGGTCTTCTCTCTATACGTAGATATTATACAGGTAAATAAAATTGCGTATCAAATTTGTTATGCTACGATTTTATTGAAATGCGCAATTTTTGATAATATTCATCTGTATTCAATTTGGCATAGAAATTCTTTTTCAATTATAGAATAATAAAATTAAAAATATATTAAACGACGGCGAATCGTCCTTTTTTAGGGATGTAATTTATTATTGTTTATCGCATTGAATTTCTATCGATTAAATGAATACACATAAGCTAAATTTCGTTTGGCTCTACGTCATTATAAAATTATTTTCGTCAGAAAAATTTTTTTAGGTCCTTCGTATTCGGAAACAATAAATAAAATAGAAACTTTAGGTTTAGAAATAAAATGTCTGTTCGATAATAAAATACCTTCCGCAACGTAACTTTCAATAGTCAATAGTTTGTTAATAATTAAATCATTAAAAAATAAGAATAAAAATTTTAAAAGACCTAAAATTGCTCAGTTTTCTTACATCAATGCGTACGAGTATCTGTAATGAGAGATAATTAACAGATCAGCAGAAGTAGCATACAACTCTGATCGCATTGTCGTTTGTTTCCGCTTTCCCGATTCTGATCTTCTTAGGGACGCGTTTCATCGCTCACTTAATGAATACAAAGACGCGTTCCATCACTCGCTTCATGCTTCATAAATACATAGATCCATTAATCGTTTCACGAATACATCGACGCGTTCTACCGCTAGCTACTTGAATACCCCGCTGCAGTATCATTTCCAATACCGACCTCACTATTATACAGGCTTTCCACTGCTTGTGTCATAAACACACGAGGCGTTTCACTGCTTATTTTAAACTAACAGCTTTCCACCATTTGCTTCATGAATATACCGACGCATTCCACCGCTCGCTCCCTGAATACATCAATGCAATCTTTTTCCAATACCGACGCCTTACTCTTACATACCCGTTCCACCGTTCATTTTATAAACACACCAACGTATTATATCGTTATATATATCGTCATATATCGTTTGCTCTATGAATACACCGATACAGTCTCCTTTTCGATATTGACCTCATCCTCACAGGTGAGATGGATCTCATCTGAGAGGATGAGTTCCATTGCTCATTTTATGAGGACATCGACGTATCTACCGTTCGCTTCATGAATACACCAACGCGTTCTATCGTTTGCTCTGTGAATACACCGATACAGTCTCCTTTTCGATATTGACCTCATCCTCACAGGTGAGATGGATCTCATCTGAGAGGATGAGTTCCATTGCTCATTTATGAGGACATCGACGTATCTACCGTTCGCTTCATGAATACACCAACGCGTTCTATCGTTTGCTCTGTGAATACACCGATACAGTCTCCTTTTCGATATTGACCTCATCCTCACAGGTGAGATGGATCTCATCTGAGAGGATGAGTTCCATTGCTCATTTTATGAGGACATCGACGTATCTACCATTCGCTTCGTGAATACACCAACGCGTTCTATCGTTTGCTCTGTGAATACACCGATACAGTCTCCTTTTCGATATTGACCTCATCCTCACAGGTGAGATGGATCTCATCTGAGAGGATGAGTTCCATTGCTCATTTTATGAGGACATCGACGTATCTACCGTTCGCTTCGTGAATACACCAACGCGTTCTATCGTTTGCTCTATGAATACTCCGATACAGTATTCTTTTCTATATTGACCTCATCCTCACAGATAAGTTCCATCGCTCACTTTATGAGGACATCGACGTATCTACCGTTCGCTTCATGAATACACCAACGCGTTCTATCGTTTGCTCTACGAATACTCCGATACAGTATTCTTTTCGATATTGACCTCATCCTCACAGATCAGTTCCATCGCTCACTTTATGAGGACATCGACGTATCTACCGTTCGCTTCATGAATACACCAACGCGTTCTATCGTTTGCTCTGTGAATACTCCGATACAGTTTTCTTTCTATATTGACCTCATCCTCACAGATAAGTTCCATCGCTCACTTTATGAGGACATCGACGTATCTACCGTTCGCTTCATGAATACACCAACGCGTTCTATCGTTTGCTCTGTGAATACTCCGATACAGTTTTCTTTCTATATTGACCTCATCCTCACAGATAAGTTCCATCGCTCACTTTATGAGGACATCGACGTATCTACCGTTCGCTTCATGAATACACCAACGCGTTCTATCGTTTGCTCTGTGAATACTCCGATACAGTATTCTTTTCTATATTGACCTCATCCTCACAGATAAGTTCCATCGCTCACTTTATGAGGACATCGACGTATCTACCGTTCGCTTCATGAATACACCAACGCGTTCTATCGTTTGCTCTATGAATACTCCGATACAGTATTCTTTTCGATATTGACCTCATCCTCACAGATCAGTTCCATCGCTCACTTTATGAAGACATTGACGTATCTACCGTTCGCTTCATGAATACACCAACGCGTTCTATCGTTTGCTGTATGAAACACCGATACAGTCTCCTTTTCGATATTGACCTCATCCTCACAAATGAGATGGAACTCATCTGAGAGGATGAGTTCCATTGCTCATTTTATGAGGACATCGACGTATCTACCGTTCGCTTCATGAATACACCAACGCGTTCTATCGTTTGCTCTGTGAATACTCCGATACAGTTTTCTTTTCTATATTGACCTCATCCTCACAGATAAGTTCCATCGCTCACTTTATGAAGACATCGACGTATCTACCGTTCGCTTCATGAATACACCAACGCGTTCTATCGTTTGCTCTGTGAATACTCCGATACAGTTTTCTTTCTATATTGACCTCATCCTCACAGATAAGTTCCATCGCTCACTTTATGAGGACATCGACGTATCTACCGTTCGCTTCATGAATACACCAACGCGTTCTATCGTTTGCTCTGTGAATACTCCGATACAGTTTCTTTTCTATATTGACCTCATCCTCACAGATAAGTTCCATCGCTCACTTTATGGGACATCGACGTATCTACCGTTCGCTTCATGAATACACCAACGCGTTCTATCGTTTGCTCTGTGAATACTCCGATACAGTTTTCTTTTCTATATTGACCTCATCCTCACAGATAAGTTCCATCGCTCACTTTATGAGGACATCGACGTATCTACCGTTCGCTTCATGAATACACCAACGCGTTCTATCGTTTGCTCTGTGAATACTCCGATACAGTTTTCTTTTCTATATTGACCTCATCCTCACAGATAAGTTCCATCGCTCACTTTATGAGGACATCGACGTATCTACCGTTCGCTTCATGAATACACCAACGCGTTCTATCGTTTGCTCTGTGAATACTCCGATACAGTTTCTTTTCTATATTGACCTCATCCCTCACAGATAAGTTCCATCGCTCACTTTATGAGGACATCGACGTATCTACCGTTCGCTTCATGAATACACCAACGCGTTCTATCGTTTGCTCTGTGAATACTCCGATACAGTTTTCTTTTCTATATTGACCTCATCCTCACAGATAAGTTCCATCGCTCACTTTATAGGGACATCGACGTATCTACCGTTCGCTTCATGAATACACCAACGCGTTCTATCGTTTGCTCTGTGAATACTCCGATACAGTTTCTTTTCTATATTGACCTCATCCTCACAGATAAGTTCCATCGCTCACTTTATGAGGACATCGACGTATCTACCGTTCGCTTCATGAATACACCAACGCGTTCTATCGTTTGCTCTGTGAATACTCCGATACAGTATTCTTTTCTATATTGACCTCATCCTCACAGATAAGTTCCATCGCTCACTTTATGAGGACATCGACGTATCTACCGTTCGCTTCATGAATACACCAACGCGTTCTATCGTTTGCTCTGTGAATACTCCGATACAGTTTTCTTTTCTATATTGACCTCATCCTCACAGATAAGTTCCATCGCTCACTTTATGAGGACATCGACGTATCTACCGTTCGCTTCATGAATACACCAACGCGTTCTATCGTTTGCTCTGTGAATACTCCGATACAGTTTTCTTTTCTATATTGACCTCATCCTCACAGATAAGTTCCATCGCTCACTTTATGAGGACATCGACGTATCTACCGTTCGCTTCATGAATACACCAACGCGTTCTATCGTTTGCTCTGTGAATACTCCGATACAGTTTTCTTTTCTATATTGACCTCATCCTCACAGATAAGTTCCATCGCTCACTTTATGAGGACATCGACGTATCTACCGTTCGCTTCATGAATACACCAACGCGTTCTATCGTTTGCTCTGTGAATACTCCGATACAGTTTTCTTTTCTATATTGACCTCATCCTCACAGATAAGTTCCATCGCTCACTTTATGAGGACATCGACGTATCTACCGTTCGCTTCATGAATACACCAACGCGTTCTATCGTTTGCTCTGTGAATACTCCGATACAGTTTTCTTTTCTATATTGACCTCATCCTCACAGATAAGTTCCATCGCTCACTTTATGAGGACATCGACGTATCTACCGTTCGCTTCATGAATACACCAACGCGTTCTATCGTTTGCTCTGTGAATACTCCGATACAGTTTTCTTTTCTATATTGACCTCATCCTCACAGATAAGTTCCATCGCTCACTTTATGAGGACATCGACGTATCTACCGTTCGCTTCATGAATACACCAACGCGTTCTATCGTTTGCTCTGTGAATACTCCGATACAGTTTTCTTTTCTATATTGACCTCATCCTCACAGATAAGTTCCATCGCTCACTTTATGAGGACATCGACGTATCTACCGTTCGCTTCATGAATACACCAACGCGTTCTATCGTTTGCTCTGTGAATACTCCGATACAGTTTTCTTTTCTATATTGACCTCATCCTCACAGATAAGTTCCATCGCTCACTTTATGAGGACATCGACGTATCTACCGTTCGCTTCATGAATACACCAACGCGTTCTATCGTTTGCTCTGTGAATACTCCGATACAGTTTTCTTTTCTATATTGACCTCATCCTCACAGATAAGTTCCATCGCTCACTTTATGAGGACATCGACGTATCTACCGTTCGCTTCATGAATACACCAACGCGTTCTATCGTTTGCTCTGTGAATACTCCGATACAGTTTTCTTTTCTATATTGACCTCATCCTCACAGATAAGTTCCATCGCTCACTTTATGAGGACATCGACGTATCTACCGTTCGCTTCATGAATACACCAACGCGTTCTATCGTTTGCTCTGTGAATACTCCGATACAGTTTTCTTTTCTATATTGACCTCATCCTCACAGATAAGTTCCATCGCTCACTTTATGAGGACATCGACGTATCTACCGTTCGCTTCATGAATACACCAACGCGTTCTATCGTTTGCTCTGTGAATACTCCGATACAGTTTTCTTTTCTATATTGACCTCATCCTCACAGATAAGTTCCATCGCTCACTTTATGAGGACATCGACGTATCTACCGTTCGCTTCATGAATACACCAACGCGTTCTATCGTTTGCTCTGTGAATACTCCGATACAGTTTTCTTTCTATATTGACCTCATCCTCACAGATAAGTTCCATCGCTCACTTTATGAGGACATCGACGTATCTACCGTTCGCTTCATGAATACACCAACGCGTTCTATCGTTTGCTCTGTGAATACTCCGATACAGTTTTCTTTTCTATATTGACCTCATCCTCACAGATAAGTTCCATCGCTCACTTTATGAGGACATCGACGTATCTACCGTTCGCTTCATGAATACACCAACGCGTTCTATCGTTTGCTCTGTGAATACTCCGATACAGTTTTCTTTTCTATATTGACCTCATCCTCACAGATAAGTTCCATCGCTCACTTTATGAGACATCGACGTATCTACCGTTCGCTTCATGAATACACCAACGCGTTCTATCGTTTGCTCTGTGAATACTCCGATACAGTTTTCTTTTCTATATTGACCTCATCCTCACAGATAAGTTCCATCGCTCACTTTATGAGACATCGACGTATCTACCGTTCGCTTCATGAATACACCAACGCGTTCTATCGTTTGCTCTGTGAATACTCCGATACAGTTTTCTTTTCTATATTGACCTCATCCTCACAGATAAGTTCCATCGCTCACTTTATGAGGACATCGACGTATCTACCGTTCGCTTCATGAATACACCAACGCGTTCTATCGTTTGCTCTGTGAATACTCCGATACAGTTTTCTTTTCTATATTGACCTCATCCTCACAGATAAGTTCCATCGCTCACTTTATGAGGACATCGACGTATCTACCGTTCGCTTCATGAATACACCAACGCGTTCTATCGTTTGCTCTGTGAATACTCCGATACAGTTTTCTTTTCTATATTGACCTCATCCTCACAGATAAGTTCCATCGCTCACTTTATGAGGACATCGACGTATCTACCGTTCGCTTCATGAATACACCAACGCGTTCTACCGTTTGCTCTGTGAATACTCCGATACAGTTTTCTTTTCTATATTGACCTCATCCTCACAAATGAGATGATGATGAGTTCCATTGCTCATTTTATGAGGACATCGACGTATCTACCGTTCGCTTCATGAATACACCAACGCGTTCTATCGTTTGCTCTGTGAATACTCCGATACAGTTTTCTTTTCTATATTGACCTCATCCTCACAGATAAGTTTCATCGCTCACTTTATGAGGACATCGACGTATCTACCGTTCGCTTCATGAATACACCAACGCGTTCTATCGTTTGCTCTGTGAATACTCCGATACAGTTTTCTTTTCTATATTGACCTCATCCTCACAGATAAGTTCCATCGCTCACTTTATGAAGACATCGACGTATCTACCGTTCGCTTCATGAATACACCAACGCGTTCTATCGTTTGCTCTGTGAATACTCCGATACAGTTTTCTTTTCTATATTGACCTCATCCTCACAGATAAGTTCCATCGCTCACTTTATGAGGACATCGACGTATCTACCGTTCGCTTCATGAATACACCAACGCGTTCTATCGTTTGCTCTGTGAATACTCCGATACAGTTTTCTTTTCTATATTGACCTCATCCTCACAGATAAGTTCCATCGCTCACTTTATGAGGACATCGACGTATCTACCGTTCGCTTCATGAATACACCAACGCGTTCTATCGTTTGCTCTGTGAATACTCCGATACAGTTTTCTTTTCTATATTGACCTCATCCTCACAGATAAGTTCCATCGCTCACTTTATGAGGACATCGACGTATCTACCGTTCGCTTCATGAATACACCAACGCGTTCTATCGTTTGCTCTGTGAATACTCCGATACAGTTTTCTTTTCTATATTGACCTCATCCTCACAGATAAGTTCCATCGCTCACTTTATGAGGACATCGACGTATCTACCGTTCGCTTCATGAATACACCAACGCGTTCTATCGTTTGCTCTGTGAATACTCCGATACAGTTTCTTTTCTATATTGACCTCATCCTCACAGATAAGTTCCATCGCTCACTTTATGAGGACATCGACGTATCTACCGTTCGCTTCATGAATACACCAACGCGTTCTATCGTTTGCTCTGTGAATACTCCGATACAGTTTTCTTTTCTATATTGACCTCATCCTCACAGATAAGTTCCATCGCTCACTTTATGAGGACATCGACGTATCTACCGTTCGCTTCATGAATACACCAACGCGTTCTATCGTTTGCTCTGTGAATACTCCGATACAGTTTTCTTTTCTATATTGACCTCATCCTCACAGATAAGTTCCATCGCTCACTTTATGAGGACATCGACGTATCTACCGTTCGCTTCATGAATACACCAACGCGTTCTATCGTTTGCTCTGTGAATACTCCGATACAGTTTTCTTTTCTATATTGACCTCATCCTCACAGATAAGTTCCATCGCTCACTTTATGAAGACATCGACGTATCTACCGTTCGCTTCATGAATACACCAACGCGTTCTATCGTTTGCTCTGTGAATACTCCGATACAGTTTTCTTTTCTATATTGACCTCATCCTCACAGATAAGTTCCATCGCTCACTTTATGAGGACATCGACGTATCTACCGTTCGCTTCATGAATACACCAACGCGTTCTATCGTTTGCTCTGTGAATACTCCGATACAGTTTTCTTTTCTATATTGACCTCATCCTCACAGATAAGTTCCATCGCTCACTTTATGAAGACATCGACGTATCTACCGTTCGCTTCATGAATACACCAACGCGTTCTATCGTTTGCTCTGTGAATACTCCGATACAGTTTTCTTTTCTATATTGACCTCATCCTCACAGATAAGTTCCATCGCTCACTTTATGAAGACATCGACGTATCTACCATTCGCTTCATGAATACACCAACGCGTTCTATCGTTTGCTCTGTGAATACTCCGATAGTCTCCTTTTCGATATTGACCTCATCCTCACATATGAGTTCCATTGCTCACTTCATGAATGCACTGACTCGTTCCATAAATACACCGATCTAGTCTCGTTCGTTATCGAAATCGTTAAAAATTATGACACATTTTGGGGTCTTCTGAGCAATGGCATGTTTACTTTGTTTAACTGTATAGAATAAATAATATGATAAATCCATTTGACGTTGAGTTAATCTGAATTGACATCATCTTCAATTAGCATAATCGAATTGCAATTTGAACTTCAGCATCCTGTACCCTTTAAGGAAACAAAATCCAAATCGGTTCACTATTAGGTAGGACAAAGTTAACGCTGAACATATGAATATATACTTATAAACAATATATACAGATGAATACCGAACACCCTCCTCTTTGTAGTCATTCAAAAAGGAACTTGATTTATACTTAAATTAAGATCCTTTTTTCCAGAAGCTTAGACTGTTTTTTATTTAATACAAATTTTGATTTATTATTATTTTGCCACAGATAAATCTACATTTGTCTTTTTTTGACGTGATTACGTTTAAAAATCGATGAACGCCTGCTGCACGCAGGAAAAAGCATGACTCATTGTCGCGTTCCACCTGAGCCGAGCGTGCGAGCGAGAGCGCGGAACGAGCGATATCTCTTCCACTCCATCGGCCGATGCGTCCAAGAAGAAGAGAGACAGCGGCCGCACACAACCCACACGTGAACTGTTTTGTCAACTGTTTGTACGGTGAAGTGAAAAGTTAATGTGTTTACAACAACAATTGCGGCAAATGATAATAGTTCAATTCAATTCATAAAAGTATGCAATTTTTCATCAATGTTTTCTTATGACGTTATCCTCGTAAAGCAACTTTATAAACAACCATTTTTTTTATCTACTTACAGTCTACTATACCTTTCATACTTTTAGAACAAATATCCGGCCTAATGCAGCGTCGTGTCCGGGTTTTATGTTCTAAGGTCTGGCGACCGCAGCGCCACCTGAAGCCGGTCGGTCTTCCCGTCGACGTCTTGTTAGTTTCCTGCGGCCTAAGTCCCGCGAGGATAAACCCGCTACCATTCCTAAAATAATACCTCGTAAACTATGCACCTATAGCATTAGTGAACATCATTGTACCTGTAGATGTTGTACTTATAAACTAATAGCTAGCCGATCTACTGTCTAGGTTAATCTTAATTTAATCCTGAAAATTAATCTTAATTTCAGATGCTTCTTTTGACTGCATCGTTTAATCGAGCCGAGGGCCCGGCGCCGCTGGTGGCGGCCGGCAGTTGGCGAGCCGCCAGCCCGTCGGCAGCAGTAAATCGATAGCACCGCATCACGGTCACGGCTGCTCCGTGGTCGAGGTCCGCCCGTAGATCGTTAGCGAGAGAGGATTTATAATAACTAATATTCATTTTCGTGGCACATTGTGACAAGCCATGTCTTGAAACATGTGATAATTGAAGCTGTCGCGCCGCGAATGTGAGTGTTTGTTAGTTCTGAATTGAAGAAAAATAGTCGGATTCATAAATAATCGTATTAGGCACGTTAATTTATGCTTCACTAATACGGATACTGTTCGAACCTATAATGCTTGAAGATCTTAGAAAAATTAATAAAAAAGACATTCACGTTCATTACATCGGAAAAAGATATCCAAAATTCAGTGGCGGCGCTACACCACTCGTGGACGTCGGCGACATCAGGTTTGCGAGGCCTCTTTTTAATAACTTGTAGGCAAAACTTTTTTGTTTGCGAGGCCCCTTCAGGCGCGAGGCCGTCGGCGGTCGCCGACGTCGCCGACGCCTAGCGCCGCCACTGCCAAAATTAATCGGTCGGTTTTTAGACAAAGCTGTTCAGGCAAAGCTACTAACTAAATATTCAATAATTCTAGATTTCACATGTGACGTAAGTCATGTTCAACAAATAACCATTATCCATCGTTCCGATTGTAAAAGTAACTAAGTAATTATGATAATAAAGAAAAAAATGTAAGAATCAAATGAAAAGTATTTTTGGGATATATCCTTGACTCAGCCCCACGACGCTGGCCTAGTTGAAATATTATTGGCGAGTTAAATGTGATGCCTGTCTCGTTAGAATACTTCCGTAGGCAAGGGTACGATAATGGAAATAACGTGAAAGGTAAGTACAGCGGTGTTCGAAAAAGGATTTTGAAATCAAAAATATCTTTATTTCGTAGGTAATAGAAATTACACTTGAAATGCGTCGTAAAAAACCGTTTTCGACATTAACATTACCACCCATTTCAAATGTTGATTCATCATGAGAAGAATGGGCAAGAAACTCAAGGTTTGATCTTTTTTTATTCATCGATTGAAAATATTGAATAATTAATAATTTAGTACAACACATAGAAATAACATGAAGCATCCTGATAGCCGAGTACTTCAATCCCATGAGTTTTTTTCATTAACGTATTCAGACACGGTATAACTTTCTTTTGACGAAAGGTTTAAATTCATTAAATGGCAAATTTTGAATATCAGCTGAGTTCTTAATATAAAAGCGCACATATTGCCCCTTAAATGATTTATTAACTTCGCTTAGGCGGGTTTTATGAGCATCAAGATCTTTTTTATGTCTAGTGTTAATGTTATGGATGTCACTCCTTTTTTTGGAACGCTTCTATGTTTCTATAAATCCACGGGCATGTTTTGTATCCTGCAGTTGACACACTCTAAATCTCATCTCGTCGTGAATTATGCTGATAGATGTTGTCTGGGAGATGAATCCTTTTTTAATATGGTACAATATATATATATACAACGTGTCCAATAATTCGACGCCAACATTTATGGGCGTAATAGGTCAGCTCACAACTAATCAGAATACCTAAACATGACTTCAGTAAAAAATTTTGATATTGGAACTTTTATGAAAATTTTCATATTTTACAATTCAAATTTTACTCTCAATATTCGGAATAACCCATTTTTTAATCGTAGTTCAAAACCAAACTCGTACTAAGACATTAGGTTTGGGAAAAATTAACATTCTTGCCCAGGTCGTAAATAAAAATAAAAATATTTAATTTTGACTCTACATACTCGAAAAAAAATGTACCACACTTAGCTGGCATGCTATTGCAAAAGATAGCTCGTGGTGTGTAGTTTTTAAAATGGTATAACATTTACTATGTTTTACTTTAGAAAAAAATATATAATTTTACTGCAAAATGACCCTGTTTTTATGTTGTAGAATTGCAGATGAAAATACATCTACATACATACATACATTAAACTGATAAGTATTTATTTAACATTAAATGAACCACAGATACAAATTACAGCAGGTGTTCAAAATGCTTGTCCCCAGAAGCAATGCAAGCGTGACATCGTCTTAAAAAAGATCTTTTAATCTGTCTTGCACTTCCTGCACCATTTATTTGTTGTGCGGCTTCATTAATACGATGTGACTGTTCATTTTCATTATGTATTAGTTTCGTGTTGACTTTCTCTTTTGGCGAATCAAGAGCGGGACCGAAATTGGGATCACGGTTGACGGCGTGATTGCTCGATGTAAAGAATAAAACACTTCACTCTTGTACTTGTATGTCCACGCGAACGGAGCCGCAGTCCAAAGCTGTAACAGTCAGTGATCATTTCCAACGGAGAGGGTTACGCGAGTTATTCTTGCGTCGAGTTATAAATTGTAAGTGTTCTGGCAAATGATTTGAACAGAAACATAGTAACTGGAGACGTCTTCAGGCAATTTATATTTCAATAGTGTACTTTTTCGTGCACCAGGAAAAAAGCCGCATTTCGTCCGCGAAAAAAATGCCGTTTCTAAAATGTTCAAACTACTTTGATATTCGACCAAAGAAAATATACAATTCTGTTACTTTTTAAACGACATAATTATAAAAAAGTTCGTCATAATACAATAGTAGATTGTATTATGAGGAAACAGAATAATATTTTTACGGCGAGGACACTGTTTTGAATCCCGAGGGCAAAGAATTGAATGTACCTCGTCTGAAGAAAATATAATTTTGCGGCCGACTGACACACCCGCTGACACTCAGGGGAAAAGAAATGTCAGGCGTTTTTGATACCACTCATTTATGTAGTAACATTAAATTAAATTATATGTGTATACGTACAAACAATTATATTACAATTACAAGAACGTAATTCACGCATTTTCACGCTTTATTTTTTAAATACAAGCGATGTTCTGTTGTACTAACCGACCAGTCATTTTTTCATTTAATATATACGTTTGACCTTTATGGTCACAGGATTCGCTTGTTCCACGCTTCCTGTCAAAGTTCATAACTTACCCTTACGTAAATTTAAGAAAATTAAGAAATTTCCTTAATAATAAAATATTAAGAAAATTAATAATACAAATAGTCGCAGCAAATAAGGATATATGAATGTGATGCCTCCGACTACAAATATTTGTCGTATTTGATTGGATGACTTTTTATATTATCTCCTTAGTTCTTTTTACGCAATCGTGTTTTTTTTTTTAATTTCATTAAGTAATTTGTCTATTTATTACTTTCTATTTCTGTCTTAACAATATACCTATTGGGATTGTTTTTGCGTTATTAGCGGTATCAAGGTCGTCTTTCGTTATAATTTTTTTAATCGACATTACAGATCCACATATCGTTATTAATTAATTACCAATAACCTCATATTCAACACATATTCAGGTTGTGTAATTCTTAAACACATGTTATTATTTTTTGTAAAATGGTATATATAGGAAACAACATCTTGGTTTTTTACGACCTATTCAATGACGTGACATTGAACGGGCGTTTTTATAATTCTGCACGTCCCATTATAGTGGTAAGTAGGCCGGACTTCTACGTACCGTCTACGGTGTAAGAGGACGTGCCGCGGCAGTGGCGTAGCTAGGTAACCGAGGCCCTGGGGAAAATCAAAAAAATGGGGCCCCACTGCTATCTAAACTGATTAGGTTTTATCAAGTAAAAATATTAAATATACAAATACACTAAAAATGCTAAGCTTCTTTATCATCAGCTCTTTTTTGTGCACTGCAGGGCAGGTAATAAAAATATTAAACAGTAACAACATAAATCACAATTAATATTTGGTGTAGATATTGGGTAATAAAAGGAAATAGAAAAGATTTAAGAGGTTATTAAATAAAGGTCGGACCTACCAACTGACTAAATAACAATTATATTTACAATCTTTTCCTAGCTTTAGTTTGCGTAAAAGTATTAATCACTTCGTTTAAATCCAGACTTGATGCGGTTTTGTTTTCGATTGCTATTAACGATAAATGTTGGAGTCGAGTTTGGCAAATACTATTTCTTAAAAAAAAGTGTGTCAGCTCCGACGCACGAATTTACTGCTTTAAGATGATATCGTACATATAGATTAGTATAATGGTAAATGAAAGCATCTATTATATTATTCAAAGCATAATACACAATTCATTTATTTATGTTAATAATAAAACAATTAATTCGTCATTTAAAAAAATATTGAAAATAATTATGTTATACAATAAAATTTTTAGTAAGATTGATTTTCTCTACCATTGACGTTATCTTGCGTAATGTTTATCACAGGAACAATAGCGGTATCATTAAACACTGAAACAATTGGTTTATGGTAACTAAAATATGATACATGAATGTCGGAAGATACATGTGTGATAAATCGTGAAAACATCGCATCAATAGTTTTACCATATCTAGTTGTCCCTAGTGTTCTGTCAGAAATTAAATCTAAGTTCTGTTCATCTTTCAGAAATTGTACTAAACGGACACCGTCTTCTTTATTAAAATCAATATTAAAATCTCCACCAAGTATAAGTGGAAGTTCATGGTAATGTTTCTTCAATAGTTTTGAACCCCCTTCTGTATACACTAACAATGATTCGTGGAGAAAATCTATTATATTTGTCACATTCTGATTGATTGAAATGTAAACAGTAACCATGAGGATTTATTTATTTCAGTAACCATGACGATAGCGTAACGTCATTTATCTAACAATTGATTTTACTCCCATAAAATTCCATACCCCGGGCCTAAATATGAAATCGATTCTTAAGGAGTAAACTCCAATAATTTTTTATTATTTTTAATTTGCTAAATGACCTTTCAGCTGCTGCAGAAGTAGCAGGAATTGTAAAGAATAATAACATTGCTCTAAACACTTCCGTTAGGTCGCATTTTAGCACTCCATATTTGCTCATTATTTCCTTACATAATTGGTGAACAGTCCATGTTTGAGTTAATTGAGGTAAAACTAGGTGGTAAATATTAATAAATTGAAGTGAAAAATTAGGACCTATTATATCTGAATATTTTCTTTGGAATTCGTCACACTTTTGTAATAAAGTTGCTTCGTCAACATGTAATGAAAATGTTGGTGTTAGAAAATCGAATATATGACAGACTGCACTCATACCTGTAAAACGTGTATTTAATTGAGCTATTAATGTGTCTAGTACATTATTGAAAATCTCAACTTTAAATATTTCTTCTCTGTTTGGAAATCGGTGATCTGCAGCTAATTCATCAAAATGTTTTTTAACTTTCCTTTGCCTTTTTTCTTGAAAATGGGTATATATACCATATTTTCTTGCAGTTTCACTGGCTTTGCACTTGAATAATTCGAAATCATTTCTATAAATTTGCAACTTTGCTTTCGTTTCTGCTAAAGCTTTACTTGCCTCGCCCAAATTGATGTCACATTTTTGTAAAGTTTTGGATGCATAATTGATGTCGTTCAATACACTGTGCATAAATTCGCAAAGCAACACGAACTCGAAATTTAGCATTTTTGTTTTAATATTCTCTGCTTCATTACGCTTATCTTTATTAGGACTCTTTAGAACTATTTCTGATAGTGCTTTGCTAATATCAAAGAAACGAAGTTTTATTGCAGATATCGTATTGACCCTACTGGATCATCTAATCGGATTTAGTTTTTTAAAGTGGTGTCCGGTTCGCCAGTGAATTTTGACAATAGATCCCAACGTTTGATGCTGTTTCCGACAAAGTTATACAAATCCTGCAACGTTGCAAAAAAATCTGTATTTCCACAAAGCTGCTAACGACATCATTTATCACCAAATTTAAATTATGAGTGGCACAATGTAGGTACTCCGCGTTAGGCTGGATATCCTTAATATGTTTTTGTACACCATTATACACACCACTCATCACACTGGCCCATCATAGCCTTGCCCCACACATTTTTTAAATCAATATTTTGTCGATAAATAATGTAGTTACTTGGTTTACTAAATCTGCTGCGCCATGTTTGATGGCTGCATAAGAGTCTAGAAACACTTCTTTTACTTCTACATCAATTAGCTGTCCATTTTCCGATCTGGTTATTACTGCATATCTCACAGCAATGCTTAACTGATCTACCTTCGATATGTCCTGTGTCGTATCCATTATGATGGCGAAAAACGGCGACGCCCTAATTTGTTCTAGTAGATGGGTTTGGTTTCGAGTTTGGTCCCGAAGCTCTCAATCATTTCATTCTGAATTGTTGCACTCAGATATCTTGTAGATCCTAAAAACATAAAAAAAACATGATTTCAAAAAAGTCCTGATATTAAACAGTTAATAATTGTAAACAAAATAAAATAATAAAAAACTTAGAAATAATAATTATTACCTTTGGGCATATCCAAAACTTGCCGCAAAATGTGATTATATCGGGCGATAAGCTCTACAAAGGACAGAAAATTTCCATGATATCCTTCCTGACTTAAGTCTTCTCGATGTCCTCTCAAAGCCAAATAACTCTTTGCTAGGGTAAGTATGATATCGAATAACCTTTAAAGAACCATTTTCCAAAATGATGCTTTCATTTTCAAGTTCCTTGTCGATAGTATTAGTATCATTTTTTTTCCAAAATTCATACATAGCACATGCTTGCAAATGGCCACTCGAACAACTGGGTTGTTTAATTTTTTCTGATAAATGCTTCCAATCCCGAATTCCCATACACCAAACATTATTCCTTTGTGAAGCAAGTAAGCAGTAGGGCTGACAATAGGCAGTGTCTAGTATTTTGGAATAAAACAACCAAAAACGATTAACTGGCCCATATTTAGAACTTGAAACGTAGTACGATTTTGAAAAACATCTATTATTCTGATTGATGTCTGGTGGAAAAGGTTCTGAAGGCTGTAAAGGCCCCATATCAAGAATTTGATGTTTTTCGTTATCACTTAATATTTTGTTGGTGAAGTTTCCCAAGTCATAAGAAGATTTATCATACACATTTTCAAAAAATGTAGAGGTCTGTGGTTCCTCCAAATCCTCCGCTCTTATGTGTGCCATGCAAACATCATTCACGTTCACACGATGGGCGGCGGAGGTATCTCCAACTGCAATAATTGTCGAATCTTCTTCAGTAGGCTTCTCAACCAACACTACAGTTACCACATTATTGGAGTCACTATCATTAGAAATATTTTGTCCAGAAGTACTTGCAGAAGACTGACTAAAAAACCTGTCAATTTTGGGCAATTTTTGCTTAATATCTTCTCTTTCTTGGCGTTGTTTGCGTTTAAATGTACTACTGGGTTTCTTCTTATTGTCCATAATTTTAGTTTTCTAATTTACTTACACAATATAATATTAGATTGTGCTCGAGTAGGCACCTACTGTTCACTGACGACGTTAAAAGTAAAAGAAAAGAGAAACGTAATGGTACGCTACAAGGTAATCCCCGGCAAACATTTTATTGCCGCTAGTGTTATCACATTTAACGGTGGTAAAATCAAATAAAATTGAACCACTATATTGACCAGTATTAAAAAGTTTATTGACATTAGCTTACTTACTCCTGATACAGCATTAATAGTCTAAGAGCTACCAACGTTTTCGAGCAAGAATTTCAGGTCAGCTGATTTATTGATATGTCGTCTCTCTTGCTCTTTGGGTTAGGGTCTGGGCTGTCTGGCCGGCGGTGGCGGTTGCGTTTACCTGTGCGCATACTATCTGTACAGGTAATGATACTAACTTTTAAAATCATTTTAAGAAGGTTCATTTTTAATATTTTAACTTTAGATAAGCTTTACAAACATCCATCTCTTATTGCCAGACATTTTTGTCATTGCTAACAATGAGCCAGACGCCAATTTTGATTTATTTTTTTTGAATTAAAAATTCAAAGTATTTCAGTTTGTCTGTAATTTTAATATTATGTTGTTCAAGTATGAAAAGACCTAAAATTAATTTGCCAGGCACTAATTCAGTTGTTAAACCGTGTATTAGAACGACAAAGTCCTGAAAATTCGTATAGTATGATACTATTGGATAAAGAGAAACAATTGCAGAAAAAATTGCTGAGAACGAGATAGAAAAACCCTACTTAGACAAGGTGATTAAAAATATTTAAATAATTTGATTTAAAATCATTTTTAATATTTGGCTAACAACAGAATTAGTGCCTGGCAAATTAATTTTAGGTCTTTTCATACTTAAACAACATAATATTAAAATTACAGGCAAACTGAAATACTTTGAATTTTTAATTCAAAAAAAAATAAATCAAAATTGGCGTCTGGCTCATTGTTAGCAATGACAAAAATGTCTGGCAATAAGAGATGGATGTTTGTAAAGCTTATCTAAAGTTAAAATATTAAAAATGAACCTTCTTAAAATGATTTTAAAAGTTAGTATCATTACCTGTACACATAGGATGCGCACAGGTAAACGCAACCGCCACCGCCGGCCAGACAGCCCAGACCCTAACCCAAAGAGCAAGAGAGACGACATATCAATAAATCAGCTGACCTGAAATTCTTGTTTTCCCGACGTTGCTAGCTCTTATACTATAATTTTTTAACCGTTCGCGAAAAAAATATCTTAACTCGAATTCACAATAAAACGCACATCGATGAATAATAAAACGAACATATCGCTATCCGTCAAATTGATAAACTGCCAACCCATAGAAAGAATTTACTAGGTATAACTTTCGAATTTCTCTCAACTGAGTTAGTCGGGTTGCAACCTGTCATATTTATTTTGAAAATGGGAGAAATTTACAAAAGTTCAGTCGATCGCGATTTCTTGTAAGGATTCGAGGGCCCCCTGAGCTTGAGGGCCCCGGGGCGCTGCCCCGCCTAGCCCGTAGGTAGCTACGCCCACTGTGCTGTGGACGTCCACGGCAATGTCGTCAAGGTAAAAATTGCAAAAGTGCCCAATACGGTAAGTATGCAATTTTTTTTTTCGTCCCTACTGCCATTTTGTATTTATGGCGTGCATTCTGGTTTTATAAAAAACGAAACCTATAGTCAACGCGTGGCTTTCATGAATCTATATTTTCATGTACCAAAATGCATCCAGTCGTTGGGTGTTTCGAGGGTATAAAGAACAAGAGCAGATCCAGCCTTCGAGTCAGGGGGGATCACACACGAGGTTAAGTCAGGACTGGCTCTAATTCGATTACTATAATAAAGCAAAGATTCAGCTCAGGAGGAGAGACATGCCACCCTGGATCCGCCAGTAATAAAGAATCCTGCATCCTCAGATGTACATATCCAGATAGCCTGTCTTTGTTGTCGCGCGGACGATTAAAAAGATCCTATCGAAGTTCGAAGACGTCCGGAAATTGATTAGAGTAAAGCTGTCGTTAAATTGATTGTTAGATGGTGTAATAATTTCTGTTTATTATTTGTCGTATCATATTACCTCTAAACATACAAGTCGTATATATTCTGGGGATCTTCTTTTGAAACCCTTTTTTTTTATACTCGACTTAATATTATTGGAAGATAAAAAAAAATTCCAAGACGCTCAATGTGAGATGAAAAAAACCATCACTTTGGTTTTTCACAACTTTAATATGCCCAGTGACACTGGCGCCACCAAGACAAATCTGACGACGTATTACTCATCGATATTAGTTTATAAGGCTAGTAGTTACATGAAAACATAGTAACGGACATACTTACATACAGGTTAAACACATAATCCTCATTTTGGGCTTCACCACAGTCGGTTAAAAATGGCAGCTATACTACCGCAAGCTTTATTGTTTTGTGAATTCGATGAGTCTTGACTTGAATTTTAGTTTAGGTAAACGCATAAATATTGTGGGATCTTTGTGTAACATTTAAAATATTTATGTATCCCGATTTTTTCGGATCGTCTATATTGGAACAATATTTAAAATTATTTAACACAATTGGGCCTAAATCCGAGTGCTGCTATTTATGATCCGGAACTAGCCACATGCAGAACAATATTTAATAACTAATTACAACATTTAAAAATGGAACTGCTTAGCTGTAGAATAGTTTATTTCATGTAACTGTAAATTGTTTTACCATTGTGGCGTCATTTTGAAAATTGCGTGTCTTTATCACCATGGACTTAACTCATGAAAATTTTCGTGCTATGATTTATTACGAGTTTCGGCTATATTGAACTAACTCAAAAACCGTGCATCGTTCAACTCATTTTGACTTTTGGGGATGAAGCACCATCGAAAACCACTGTGGTTCAGTGAGTTTAATCGTGAGCGGTGGCTCACGGACGAATTTAAAGAAGGTCGCCTTAAATCGGTTGTTGTACCGCAAAATATTAATGCTGTACGGACAATAATTAATAATTCTGAGAAACTAATAATACAAGATCGTCATGTTACATATCGCGAATTAAAGCGCCTCTGGGCATAAGTATGACGAACATACATAAAATATTACTCAAAAATTCGGTTGTAAAAAAATTTGATCCTGTTGAATGCCGCACAAGTAGAGCCTTGACCAAAAACAGGCTCGTGTCGATTGGTGCAAAAAAATTATAAAGAAATACAATCATGATGCGTCAAAAGCTATTTATAATATTTACATAGGTGATGAATCTTGTATCTATGCGTATGACCCCGAAACTAAACAACAGTCAACGTTATGGGTGTTCCAAGATAAGCCCAACCCAATAAGAGCAATTCGTGCCAAAAGCATTGAAGCAAATGGTCGCCTGTTTTTTTTTGTGTAAATGGCCATGTGGTTACAGTGCCACTAGAACATCGTAAACCATTAATTTGGAGCAGCACACGACCATTTGTTTACAAAAAGTCTTTGAAGAAATAAGAAAGAACAAATGACAACGCAGAAACATTCCTCAAAGCTGTCACACGTCGGCCGAAGCAACTCGGTTTGTGGAAGGCTGAAAGATCGAATTGTCAGATCATCCGCAGTACGGTCTCCATTTGTCACCCGATGACTTCTATTTAATCCCAAGCGTGAAGAATAAATTACGTGGTCGACGTTTTTCAGCCGCGAAGAGGCCGTTGATGCGTTCAAAATGCACGTTTTGTAGATATCCCAATCAGAATGGAAAAAGTGCTATAAAAATTGGTTCCAGCGTACGCATAAGTGCTTCGGTCATCATGACGAATATTTACAAAAGCAATAAAACCGTATTAAATGATGAATGTTTGTTTCTTTTCGACATTCCGGACACAAACAGCAGCCCTCGTACAAGGTTTCGAAGTTACTAACGTCCATGTTCATCGTCTGTACACTCACCATTTTAAGTTCTAAACTTTTATCCTCAAAGTAGAAACGATTCTTCTCCGCTCCCGAAAAATTTTGTTGTTACACGAACGGGATTTAGTCTTTTTTTTTTGGTCTTTGTGCCCGCCTACCTCTATTTGGCGAATTTGTACGTACATAATTATTTTATTGTTAGGTTCTTCATCAGCTCACTTCAAAGGCGTATTTTCTCATGTATTTATTTGAGATACTATTTAATTAACCGCAGTTGACAGTTTGTTAGAACGGTACGTCAAGCTTGCATGAGATGATGTTAGTATCTCATTTTTGAGTCTAACTTGCAACGGCTTTTTAAATCTATTTCGAATTCCATAAAAACATAAATGTAAAGATCAATTTCTAATATATTAGGTATTTAAAAAAAATACTAGTACATAGATTAAAAAAAAAAACATATAAGAAATTATTTTAAAACGCTTCAAAGGATATTCATTGATTAGATCCTCGAACGAACGGATCCGTTCAAGAAAGTACTAATCTATTTCCAAAATAAGTAATAGTTAGTTCTTTAGATATTCAAAATGACAGAGTACTTTTGATTCAGTAAATTTTACTAACGTTTAATTATATAGTCGCTGGGACTTTTAAATACGCAAGTAGACATAGTTAAAGTGTACTAAATTAGCGAACTAAGCGAGACCATTTCAAATGTTAGAGCTGCCTCTGTAACACTCATCGAAGCGGTTCACTCCCAGTATAAAGCCCAAGTCAAATATCTTAATTTTTCACCCGCTTGGGCATATCGTCAATTTTATATTAACTGTACTTTTTTTTACATCGCCTGTAATATGGTTTTCTGGGATGGACTGGCTTCTCGAATTTGCACCGGAATTAAGTACGCACAGAAGTATTATTTAATTAAATGAAACTTAAAAAAAAAAATAAACGAATGAATGGTAATAAAATTGTAATATAATTTATAATGTTTTGTAAGCATACATTTCATCTTTAATTATAATAAAAATATAACTATTTATAAACTTAATCAGTACGTTCAATTTTAGTAATGATTGGTTTCTGGTAACTAAATTAGGACATATATTTTTGCGATTCAATTTTATCAGTCTTAAAAAACTGCATCAATAAAGGTTTTGCAGACTGCAGTAATGTAATAGCTATTCACGGGCATGCGCTTGTAAACAACCAATACACCTATGTAAACAAGCAAACACGCACGCTACGGCGAGTGTCGCATTGTTCCACTTTCTCGCTCTCGCTCACCAAGTGTACAGAGTATAACGTGCGGTGAGGGAGTTCGTTCCAACTTTTAATATTAATGTGAGGTTCAAAAGTCGGTTTAGTCTACGACGTAAACTTTTGATCGAGTACTGTTCGGACACCCGCTACTGTTATCTTAACTCGAATATAATCACGACTAATATCACGACTTGTATCGAGTTGTTCGTACATCGTACAAACATCATTAATCACAGTCAGTAAATTCGCATACGCAACAGAAACACTAAGTGCGCTGTGAGTACTCACAAATGTCTGAATTAATGTTTTGAGAAAAATAAGGGCTATCATCAGAAAAATTAACGTTATATAATGTTTTTAATATAAAACTTCAGGTACAGTTTAATTCTGTGTATTCTAATATACATTAATGGTTAGTCAGAGTACACATGTGAACAATAAAACAAGTACACACTATGTAACAACTTCTACCAGTTCTAGACAGCGTTCATACGCTTATTAAACTAATGATCTGTCACGTTGAACTGCTTTAAAACAAGTGCTAGTAACCGCACAAAAAAGCGGACGTGAAATCGGAGGCAATATACAATGCTCTTTGCGTTGTGATCAAATTTGAAAAACACATGAAAATAAAATTGCATCAGACGCCGATATATCGTAACGTGTAATAAAACACTATGTAATCGTCTCAAGTATTTATTTCCTTTCTCGCGACAAACAATTTAAGCACTATTTAAACGGCCACGGTTAACAACTAGCAGTGACTACGGCGTAACTATTAATACTTCCTTATATTAAGAAAATAGACTATTTTTTCATAAAAATATTTTTTATTTCACAGTAAAATATTGCTTAAATCATAAATGATTTTGGTGCGTTTAAAAGTGCATCTCTACACTTCGAACCGTGTAGAAAAATCGCGCACAACTATGACGACAGGCCATTAAAAATATTCGTTTCTCTCATGATCTATGGCGGCACTTCTTAAAACACGTATTTCACAACATTATTACGAACAGAATGTGGTTTTATTGAGTCGTAGCGTGTATGCGATTCTTTACACGGTTGCTTTGCGACGGGCGACCATAGACGAGCCGGTCACGTTCCTCTACACTACAATATTGTAACTTTATGGCGACACAATTGACTTAACAACTCTACCCCAACGACTACCGCCTCTAATCGATCTACAAACAAACTTTATGTGCCGTAATGCGACAATTTAGTACAAACGCATTTCATCATAACAAAAAAATGTTTTAATTTTATTTTTACTGTGTGACAAGAATCCGATGTCGACATAGACTGCCACGTATGTCAATAAATAGCTTTGTGATTTTATAAGCGTAGGGGCTCATTGAAAGATGTGTAATCGGTGAGATGACCAAAAGTAATTATCAGACTGTACCTTTTTGAGCGCCTCTTCCACGACCCTTTAATTTCACTTTTAGTCTCTTTGAATGATTAATTCTTAAGTCAAATCTACATCAATAACTGACTTTCTATTTTTACAAAGAGGTCATTGAATAAATCTAAATAATTAATACTAACCTGATATTAATCAAATTATATTTTTGGTGATATCAAAATATTAATGTAATAGGTACAGAATATATTTAAGAGAGAAAAGGCGCTCACGCAATACGGGTTCCGTAGTCATATACGACAAACGGTAGGTTTTGTTTTAGGCAGTCAAACATAAACGATCTCGTTCAGGCGATTTTAGAACGTTACCGACGCTGTCCGTACTAAATTTCGATCACTTCACGGCAATCGTAGAACGGCGATGTGCTCACGACATGAGCACGCGTGTGCTCATGTCGTGCAAAAAGTACGTTTAAAACAAATAATATTTAAAACACTACTTGGCAAGATTTACAACAAACGACAGGGTCCGCTTTTCTCTGCGGCTCGCTGTAGGTACAATGGAAAAGTTAACGTCAATTCGCATTAAGACGTCCACGACCACCGGATCCGGAATTCTGGGCGGTCCCTACGCCATGATCTTAGCGATATCAAAATATAAATTCACTACGCAATATTATACACATCTGAAAATTTTACAAATAAGTATATATCTAATTTGGCACTACCGATTTGGGCGGGGATTATTTTATAAAATAGCAAATTGTTTCACAATACTTTTTACAATTTGAGTAATCACGGTCGATTGTGTATTGAATTGAAAACGCGCATCACTTTTAAGTTATAATTTACTTTCACCACATTTTTGGAATCGAGATGGAATCGTAAATTTCTTTTAAACAATAGCATTTATGTACGCATGCGAGGGCCTCACGTACAACTGGACAGCATTATTTATATCAAACCGAGTAGTAAAAATATAAGGTGATATCGATTTATTCACTTATATAGACTGTGGCCTTTAAAAAAAAAAGATAACGACAGATTACGTCAACAAATCACAGTTTTACTTTCGATGGGCCGCCCTCACTTTCGCGCGATCGACCTCGTTCTGAATGCCCACAGACAATATAGACCAATCGCCCGCACTCCCAATCCCATTTGTATTGTTTGCTTATTTTCAAACTTACTTCCATTTTTTTTAGTGCCCGATATAATATACCGTTTGTCCGTGTATTTGACGTGCATGGGAGCGTCATTTCGAGGAGACGAGAAAGACATATCCAGCTCGATTGATCAATTCCTTATTGGAAGGTTCGATTTGAAAAAGCAATTTATTATTGCTATTGTAGGCGTAGGCGTTAAGGTCTCTTACTATTATAAATATTTTACTATCATTTAATATCTTGGACGTAAATTACAAGTGTTTCTGCGCCTGTGTGGCAAAATAGCTTAATTTTAGACTAGAATTCGGCACAACGATACAGATTGAGCGGGCGAGCAGACGCCGCTGCCGCGTGTCGGGTGTGACGAGATTGTCGTTTTGGCATTTCTGAAAACCGTTCTATATTAACGCACACATCACGAAATAGCTTAGTGTTATATAATTTTTATTCTAACATTAGCTATACTTTTCATTTTTTTTTTTTTATTAATAACATATTTCGACCCATCAAAATGTATAGAATATAATTTAAGATATAGATTTACTTCCAGAAATTATTTGTTCATCTTACGCTGTATTAGAAACCACAATATATTATAAATTTTTCATGCGAATTATTAGCATTACAATTAATGTCTGCTCAACTTACTAAAAATTACAGAACAAACCACACCCTCCGAATCAAATATACATATTCAGCGATGTGCCACAGTGCACTGAACAGCTCGTTGTCCTACGCGACAAAATTATAGTCGCGACGGCTGCGACGAGTCTGCAGAAATCGTAATGCGCGCACTATCGAGTCCGCCAGGGTCACTTCACCAGTGCGTCGTTCGATCACTAATGTCCAGAGAGTACATGTTCCGTTTTCCAATCGAAAACCTAAAATAATTATTCATTCTTTCCAACTATTTTTTTAAATATATTTTTTAATTTTATGCTCATACACTATTTACTTTATGGATTCTTGAACCTTTTATAGAGTTAACTTTAACAAAGTCCATACCATTTTTTTTTAAGTTCAACAAAAATATAAAAATCGCCTCTTCATTTACGAAATATTTATAAAACACAACGAATTTTCATATTTAGCGATTGTTGTACTCTCTACATATATAACGCGTTTTTTTTTCCGTCTCCACAGCCAATCAATCATTTATTGGTCGACTTCGCCTTTCAGTGCCCGTTCCAGCGCGGCCTTGGAGGCTATCTCCACGGTGACGGTGTTGCTGATGGTCGGCAGGTCGAGAGACGCCTCGCCGACCGGCTCGCTGATGATGTGCAGGGACGAGACCTTAGCGCGCTGGTACGCCGTCACCGTACTCATTCCGAGAGTCCTGAAACACGATTCACATTTAGTAAAGAAAGAACAGCCACTGCTCTATTTTTTTTTTGTAGCAATAAAGATAAAAAAAGGGAATCTTATTATTATTTAAAAAAAAAATGTAAAGTGTATAACGATCCAATCTCTTCGCAAAAGACGATAACGAAGAGATATATTTACTTACTACTAGAGGTCACCACTATTTGTAAGAAGTCCTCTTTTGACCTAGAATCATATTTTTCATTAATTATAATTTAACAACAACGAATTAGACGGCCATTTTTAATGGGAAACTATTCACTGTAATTGTAAAAGAATAAAAAAGGCTAAATTAATGATTTTTTTTACATGTAATCGTGTTTTTTAAAAGTTTCATGGTTAACTGCAGCATCAGTTTTTTTATTATTCCTCTGACAGGATTAATCTTCAATACGCAAATTTTCCCATTTAGTATACTAACGAGAGATCAGCTAGAAATAGTCGCTGACAAAAGGTGAAAGAATTTTTTTCGTCGTAAAGCACTTTAACGCAGCATTTGAGAATGTCCCGTGCAAAAAAACTTTCGGCAAATCGATCGAAGCCTATGAATAATATCAATGAAAAAAAAACTAGCCAAGAGCATGTTAGACCTTGTTAAATGTAGGGTTCTGTAGCTATTACTACAAAGAAATACACCACCGATTAGAGTAAATATAAGCACTTTGGTCGCCTATAACTAGATAAACAAATAAGTATGTCGACAACTACTCTTAAAACTAACAGTGCTGACGGTCATGATGTTTTAGTTTTAAGTCGGTAACATATATTACCATCATTTTTTTTTCAAATTTATCAGACTAGGGGAAGGAAGAGACTCACCTCTAACAAAAACTAGTACTTTAAAATTAGATATTTCGCAAACGGATAGCTGTATAGAAAAGTAGTCTCCGTAAGTCTGCAATATTTATTAAAGGGCTATTCCAAGAATACTCTTGTTGGACTTCGATTTGTGATATAAGCTGCAGTTGACTTCTTACAGCTTTGTAGTTTACCATTCAATAGCATCTACCTAGCTCTCTCCAAGACAGTTCGATTCATACACTCCGTTAGCCCATTATCCTGGGGCGTATAGAGAGCGGAAGTTTGATACGAGATTCCTGACTTGAAGGTGAGTTTTGAATTCATGACTTAAATATTCTGTTCCATTATCTGAACTAAGATTCTTTTTAGTTGAATTAAGTTAGTTGTCCACTAGGGCTTTAAATTCTTTCAATTTCTCAAATACATCAGATTTCTCACTTAATATATAAAGGAACGCCTTCCTTTTATAATTAACTATAGATGTAACAAAACAGCGAGCACCTTCGAGAGACTTTACTAACATTGTCTCGCAGACATCCTAGTGAATAAGTTCTATCTTAACTTGTGCCTGGGACCCTTCTACAGAAAACTGTATTCGTGATTGCTTTCCTATTATATAGCAGGCACATACAATCTTCTCTTCACTTTCTAGTTCAACTCCTGCAATTTTAGATAGTTTATTCAAATAGTCGAAATTCATTATGCCATTCATTCATATTTATATTAAGTAGTGTTGTCTCTCATCAGTAAGGTCAAATATCATAAAAAATAATTAGTAGATTTACATTTATGTGAATGCGTTACGAGACATATTTCTTTGGCGTGAAAGAAAACTAAAAGCTTACACACTCTCTTAAAATACATACAAGTTATTAGGCGTAGAGACCTCACTGATGAAGCATACCCCCTCATATACCTTTTATTACAGTGAGGATCTTCTCGTATGTCAAGACAGGCCTTCAAATATGCAAGTTGTATAGATAAATGAAATGTATTACAGATAGAAAACATGACTGACGGAATTTATTGAAAATTAGCTAAATATATTAAAGCACACCGTGTGATTATCATGTTTACACTAATGTTTCCTCATGTATTATATATCAAGAAAAGGGTAGTTTTTTTACCTTAGAGCGAGATAGAAGACGAGGAGCGCCATGCCTACAGCGAGCACGCGCACCACCGTGGACGCGAACAGCTGCCCGGCTAGCCACGCCGCCGCGCCCGCGCCGCACATGCTGGCCACCGCTAGCGCCGTGCGCGTCCAGTGCGCTGGTGTCAGTCCTTGTTCCCACGCCACTCTACGCAACGACACATAATGTATGTCACATTCGTGACTTAAATCATATAAACAGGGTATGTCAACACTCAAAAGATTTGATGCAAGTGCAGCAAAGTGAGATTATTTAGTTACAAACGGTTGACAAATTGAGGCCATATTGTACTTCATTAGACACTAAACACTAAAGTGATAAAAGCTGGAGAGCAAAGATCAAGGTTTAATCATTGATCAAGAGTAGACTTAACAATTAAAAAGAAGAATTTTCAAGTAGTCTCTGGGTTTACTGTTCCATTTGAATATACGAAATTATTTTATTTTTACTACATAAGTTATATTTTAACCAATAACAATTTGGTTAGATACAAGCGGTAGTTTCATTTATTAAATTCGTTCATCGATACCTGGTAGTCTCCTGCACCTCGTAGGGCGAGTTGCACACCTTGCACTTCAGCCCGTCTGCACTCGCCGCGCTCTGCAGACAAACCAACAGTGCTCATCGAGGGCAGTTTATGTAATGCCACGAAAAAGTAAAACCCCACCATGAACTTAATCTATAATACAAAATGTAGATAAGCCCTATTAGTTAAAACTATAGTCGACATCCGTCTTTAAATAACATTACCAAAATATGCATCACTCATAATGCGTCACAAGCACAATACGTTAGAATGAGATTGCTTAATTACCAAGGGTAGTCGGAGAGAAGTCATTTAAGTACATGCATCTGATATCTGATAGACTAAACACAAAGAAACTTAAAGATGTTTCTGAATATAAAGTAGTGAAGTTTGGTTTGACAGCGCATGCGCTATACATGATTAACTAAACGATGTTAACTAACATTAACTGCTTTCAATTTTGGCGCGTAATGTATATGCAAATAATATGATTACAAATGAAACAAAATGATTTTACATATTCACAGCGTCACGACGTTGGCGCGGTCTAGCTCCGCGACGTGTCGGGGCTTGTCAAACGTTTGCATGATAATTAAATAATAAAAAATGTTGATTACGGAGTTATTATTATTATTATTGAATAATTAATAATCATTAATGAATTAATATTGAACAACTCTTCGGCACAAACAGCATATGTATCGTTCGTTTCGTTTCATTTCTCTTAACGAAAATAATTAGATATAGTTGGTATTTTCAATGCAGCCATGACAGTTTAATGATTTCAGGTTAAACCATCGGTCAACATCTGTCTACATTGGATTTGAAAAAAAAAATCCTTCGGATAATCATAATGAGAATTGCTGTTTCACAATCCTTTTTAGAATGAGAGTAACAAATAATTCAATGATCTTTTACCGTTCCTGAAACAATTCCGTATTCACTGAAATGAGTAATACATTACATAATACCGTGACACGGAGTAAGCAGTTTATTTCGTGAGGTTTCTCTCTCTCTCCCGTGATCCCGTACCCCGCCCCTGTTTACATTACAGTTCTATTGATGTATCTAGTACCGACCTCGCTCTCGGCCGGTGACCTCACCGCGGTCGCGGGCGGGCGCGGGCCCGCTCTCGAGTCTCGTCATCGTTCCCATTCTCGATTTTGATCCCGATAACATTGTCGATCTCGAGCATTCATTTTATCGATTATGCACTCCACGATTTCAATCGTGTGGCAATCAATCGTATTAGTCGTAATTTTGATTATATCGTTCAGTCACGTATATATGTGCACTACAGTGTTTATCTAAGTATGGAGTTACGTGTGTGTATGTTTGTGTGTAGCTTCAAAACTCTTGATGTAAAATTATTTATTACATACACTATACAGTATAATAACATTAAGAATCCATACGCTCAAAAGAAAAAAAGGAACCCTTATAAGATCACTTGTTGTCCTGTCTCTCCATCTGTCACAGCGAATCTATTTAAAATAAACAGATGAAAATTAACTATTTTTTCCTTATCTCCAAAACTATTGAAGTTAAAATTTAGAAAAAAATAAAATAATTAGTTCTTTAGATATATGTTGACGAAAACCCTATATACCAAGTGTATATAATCTTAAAGTAACATGATAAATCTCTTTGATTTTGTAGGTGCAAACTTATATTTGCAATTGTTTTAGTTGCAAATATAATAAATAAACAAATTTGGGTCTTAAAAATTTAATATTAAAACTCATTGTCGCATAAAATATGGATTTATGTTTGTTTGTCTGTATATATTTTTAAAGCTAGACAATTTTATTTTGTTAGCTATGTTTCTTTGTTCACTTTGAAGATGGAAAGCGATAAGTACCGAGGGGAAAGGGGCTGGAAAGACAATGGAAAAGGAGATATTGAGCGAAAGGTGAGAAGACGAAATCGGGAATAGAACCAACTCGATACCGATAATACGATCAAGACCGGGTTTAATGTTCAGACTTTAATAAAGGTTAAAATCTCAATTAAGATTCTCTATGTAGTCGGGGGAAGGTCGCTTCGGCGAAAGCTAGTATCGTATAAATCGTATAAAAAATAGTTTCGCTACAGTACCTCGACGAGCCAGCGGCGCAGGCAGTCGTGGTGCACGGAGGACAAGTCGCCGGTGCAGCGGCACGGCCGGATGAGCGGCTCGGCGCGCTCGCCGTCGTAGCAGATCCAGCAGTCGCGCTGCGAGCTCACGCTCAGGCTGCCCACCAGCGAATTAGTCTCTACGTTCTGTCAGCACGAGAGTGTAAAAATAAATAAAACATCACAAATGATTCGATAAAGTGGATTCTTACTCCGGTCGGTGGCAGCTTTCTGGTCAATGTAGGCCCAGAAGACCACTTGTGTTATCAATGGAACACAGATCTCTTAGCTTTAGTATTACGGTGAGGGAATTAATATCATGAGGTTATTAAATATAGAATTGTAAATTGTGTTTAAGTGATAATATAATGAATCCATCTAGAGATCAATTTCAAACTAGAACATCGACAAAGATACGTTGGCTTGACTTTACCGGTCGCACACTTTCGCATATACAAAATGACATTTTTGGCTTCTACATGAAACTGTCCACATAACTTTACACACTTTACCTCCAAAACCTATCTAAAAAAATGACTAAAGTAATTTTTGAGATATTTATTAAATGCTAATTTCCACTTCATTTCGGAACAATAAGACATTTCGCTTCGTTCATTATCGACTTTGACACTTTAAAAAGCTAAATGGCTCTTCAATAAAAAAAACTGTTTGAAAAATACGAACACGATGACAAAGTGCAATATCCATTAAAATTTGCGTTTGTATGAACTAAAATATAATTCGCGCAGCGCAAGTTCGTTCATGTCAAGCAGTGATTCGCCGACCGTCGTGAGTCGGCGGGAGCGGGACGTCGGCGTAGTCAACAGACGCCAGTCGACCGCACGAAAATTGTGGACTCATCTCGCTTTTCTATACTTTCACTCTAATTTCCATTTAACCTTTTCCATACTAGACGTACCAGAAAAGAAGAACTTCATATAAATACTAAGTTTGGTAAGCTAGTTAAGCCTCTTTGCATCGTACCGTAGAGTGAAAATGCCTGAAGGGCGTTTACCCACAGCAGCGCACGGACGTGGGATTTATTCGTGTAACTGATCAGCATACCGCGTGCGCACAGTGTGTGCTGCCTCCTACTTTTACTATTTAATGAAATTATTACATTAAATATTACAAATGATGTAGACATAAATCCCAGACATAGTAAATACGGGAAACTTCACCCCGACAGCGCGACACGCGCACGACCGCGGCACAGGACAAGCGGGGAGACATGCAATAGCGTTCCACCATAAATTTTTATTTGAAAAATTAAAAAGGACAACACAGACATTCCCATTTCCGACAACAACGAAAATCTAGAAAGAACCAATTCCAACCTTTCTCTCAGCGGCACCTTCTAACATACAAAGCCCTTCACTAGACACCGGCCACGTCAAACTCTTCGCTCTATCGAAATAGAAAACTGCGACATTCCACAAAGTGTGTCGCACAAATTCTATCATTCTGAACATCCCCACGAGGCACCGCCCGATGCTGTACCATCGGACAGGGTGGAGCGTCAGCCACTGTTGGGAACAATCAAATCTAGTCAGAAAAGTGTGATTCGGATCAAAAACCTCCCCTGCGAGCTGGGGGGTGGCAGTGCGGTGACCGCGCAAGCCGTGAAGCCGTGAAGACCGGGCGGCTGAGGGCGACGAGCGTGCGGCAAGCTGTCTCACAAACAAAACATCCATCTTCCACCGTAAAAGGGTGCTGCCGACCTTTGCTGATTGTACAAAATAAGTTTCGTAAGAGAATTTAATTGATTACATTATAAACGCCTATTTACAATAAAGTTAGTTTTATTTTCCTTTAAAGTAAAATAAAACACATTAGCTAAAAACATGGGAGCTCTTAAAACTTTATTAGTTAGTGAATGTTATTTTATTCATACTACTCAGGAGAATTTAGTTGTAAACTAAATGTAAGGAGACTTTGTCCACGGAAACTGCAAGTATGTAAATAACTACACGACGGATATCACGTACAAAAAATTGAGTGTCAGTACTGACTAATTATTTCAACTATGAAAATTCAGTTAAGGCTACAGAAAAGCGATAACGGACACTATCAGTAGTTGTTCGTATGCAACAAACAAGCAGTAGCAACTTGTCACCGATTTGTTGAATCCAGAAAAGTCTCTTCAGAGAACTGAAAGTGCAGCAGCCCCGTGGACGGCGCGCGCGGCGGTCGTCGCCGTACGCGGGGCGCCTGCGAGACAATGAGTCGGGTACGGCACTGAGACGTGTGAATGACGAATGAGATGATGCACGAACAAACGACCAAACCAAGCTTAATCCCGATCCCATCCTTGAATGCTATACAAAATAACTATGGACAGAGCTACAACAAAAAGCGTGGGAACTTATACAATTAAGCAAATATGAAGCAATACAAAAGTGTTATAAGTGAACTGTGAATTATTTAACAGAATGAAGCGGAGATAGATCTATGTGCAGGTAATAAGATGTTCATTCTCCTAAAATAAATTATTTAAATAATACTAAAAGCACATTCTGCAAACATTATAACATTATTTTACTTATGTTAATAAATTCTATTTACTCTTAGATCAGGTGCAGTTAATAAAACGAATGCGACTCATACGAATTTTTCTAGACACTATTTAAAAAAAATTGTAACTTTTAATAGCCATTTTGAAAATGTAACTCGAAAAGATTAAAATATCTAGAAAGTCCTTTCTTTTATAAATATTGAATGAAAAACTGTAACACGAGCATTAGCTTTGATAACTATTCTAACCCATCAAATTTGACATTTAACAGTTATCAAGGTGTTAATGTTATAAAAAATCATTGCGAGAGTATCTTTTATAGTCTTAGTTCATATTGAAATAGTTTTGTATTTACGTGAATTATTTTGGTTTATATTATAGTAACTATTTACTGTACCAAATTAATGTTTATATTTATTACTGTATTTAAAGAAAACACACAATAAAAGTCACAAAAGCCGCCAAATAATCTATTCTCTAGTAAAAGAAACTATCGTCTGATAATAAAAAAGAAAGCTTACCCCAAATAAATAATAAAATATGCATTCAACAACAATAACATGTGAGAACGCACCTTCCTGCTGGCCGCCTGCTGCAGCAGCTCGTTGAGCCGCGAGTCGTCCAGCTGGCGCGCGAGCAGGCGCCGCGGGTTGAGCAGCCACAGCCGTTCCGGCGCCATCGAGTTCCACAGCACGCACGGGAACCATAACGCGACGCCGATCTCCGCCAGCCGGAACACCAGGTCGTGCCAGTTGCGGGACACCACCGGTACTCTGAAATCCACACGGCGGCCGTAGGAACTATGCACTTCGACATGGGGGGTTTTGGAGGCGATGAGCCATAGGTATTTTTAAAAAGTATAAACAAAAATTCCATTGAAAGCTTCAAAACTCGGTGATCCATTTCCCCTATCTTTGACCCAATCCACTCCATTGCGTTCCCTCCCAAGAGATCGGCAAAGCAATGGTAAATCCTCTGGGGTTGTGAGTGTTCAAAGTCGGCGGTGACCATCTACTCCAATGGTTCGCCTGCTCGTTTGTCCCTCGTATTTTGTGTACATAATAAGTCGGGGAAAAGGTTTTTACTATTTTATAAGTGAAAAGCTACAGTAAAATCTCTTTGGTTGTGCTTTGTGCATCTGGCTAGTTTTGATACCAATAGATAACATTTTAAAAAAGAAAAATAAAAAGTAAAAACGGTGTCCCGTCATTTTTCTATTGTTTTCCTGTCTACCAAAATGAGTGGATCTAACGAAGAAATTCAATACATTTTGAAGTTTTATTACAAAAAAAGGTAAAACTACGACACGCGAAATAATTTGTGACGTTTACGGACCTAATGCAGTGTCGGTAAAAGTAGCACAAAACTGGTACAAGTGTTGTCAGTCCGGTAATTTTGATGTCAAATATGAACCTCGCTCGAAATTTTGGAAAAAAGAGTAAGATCGGCATATTAGTTCTTATGACATAGCTGAAGAGCTGGGGATTGACCACAAGACAGTTTATATCCATTTGAAAAAGGTCGATACTTGGGTCCGATGCGAGTTCACTGAAAGAAATCTAATGATTTGTGTGAGTACACAAATCATTCTGTGATTCTCTACTGAAGCGCAATGAAACCGAACCGTTTTTGAAAAGATTAGCCACAAATGATTAAAAAATGGATTACCTACGACAAAAACGTGCAAAAAAGATCATGGACAAAAAGCCTGCAAGCTCCACAGACTAGAGCGAAATCAGGATTAACTCGCGAAAAATTATGCTATGTGTATAGTGAGATTGGAAGGGCATTATACATTATGAGCATTTATCATCGGGCAAAATCTTCAATTCGGATCTCTACTCCTAACAGCTGATGAGATTCAGCAAGAAGTAGAGTAAAAACGGCCTGAATCGATCAACAGTATACCAAAAAATGCCATTTTTAAGGGCCGGAAACCCGCGAGGTTGTGTTAAAATTACCGACAAACATCAGTGAAGCAAAAGAGACATTTAAGGATTAACCGATCGAATATCTGTGATTTCTTTCAATTCATGTGGGAAATAGGCGTGGTCAATGGACTTACTGTTTTTGAATAGAGTATTTTAAATAATTTAACAATAAAATTTAAACAAGTTTTAGTGGCACTTTCATCAGGACTATGTTTATACTTCTGAATAAGCTTGAAAAACTACTTACTTGGCTTTCCAAAACTCACTGAGCGTCTCCGAGGCGAGGAACCCAGCGATGATGATCAACATGAGGGCTTGGCTGATCAGCCCGAACCGCGACTGGTGGAGCTGTGAGTGGTCCACCGAGCGTGAATCGAGGACGCCTCGTCCTTCAGAAAAATCTGTCTGAATACCCTGAAAAAATAAACTTCATCGTTTATAAATTTATCTCGTTTAAAATAACAACAAAAAAAAATAACTCTTGCTTAATATTTGCACTGAAATAAAACTTAATATTGGCGCAGAAATCACCCGGCGCTTGTTTGTTGTGAACGAATTTTAGGAGGTGCGAGCGAGCACAACTTCGTACGGTTCACCAATTCCTGCAACACCAGACGCGCCAGACCGCGACTCACCTGTTTGGTAACGAGCGTATCCCGGACGTCGTCGTCGTCGCCGGGCGCGGCGGGGCGCGCGCGCTGCGACACCACCGTACACACTTTTGTCTCCCGCAAGAAACCGCCGCGTAGCTGCGCATACGCAAAAGCTATTTTAAAACATAATTACTATTTATACAATATTATATCGATCTCTGTGCTAGGGAGAGAGTTTTTCGGCTTAATCTAAGCAGGTACCCTACGAATCGGCCTTATCCCTTTTGTGCACTACCACATATTAAGGGTTCGCTGGTGTTACAATTATAGTAAAATAATTTACAAGGGCATTCTAATATTTGAAGATGGCTTCCTCGGTAATTTTCTCTAGTAGAATGGGTACAATACTGTCGTCACCCTTCTTTTCTTACTAACAAGCGTGAATAATATATTGCATATAAATAAAAAATACATGTAAAGCCCAGAAAGCGGTAATTTTTAGTGTCAGGCTATAATTAATCTTTACAAAATAACAAATCGTCTCTCTTTTCATTTTTTTACATGAAAAATATTTTTCTCAAAAGATGTTCTGACTCCATATATATATAACTGGAAGAAAAAATTCAGCACGTCTACTGCCGCGTTAGAGTGCGAACCTCGTACCTTCAGACTAGGAACGACGCTCTTAACCAGTGAGCCGCCGCCGACCACTCCCTAACGTATATAGTTTGAAAATAAAAGGGCATACCGTAGGTCGTGAGCAGAACTATCGCTCGCGATGGGTGTACGTCCGTAACGTATGACAGGCAGTGGTGAAGCAGGTCATTAAAAATGGCAGCCCGAACAATAGGCCGCGACTTCTGTACGGAGTGACGCCGCGACACGACTGAGTGCAGCTCGTCCGCGCCCACGTGCGCGGGCAAATTAACGGAACAATAAAGCACTTAGCGTGCGCTGGGGACACGGCGGGTACGTACGCCGAGGACACGTCGTAGCGCCGCGCGGGCGACAGAAGACCGCGGTACGCGCGTACTCCTACGGCACGGGGCGATTAATGATTTAAATACATTTGAAATAGACCACGTCAGAAACGGCATTTACGTTTGGATTGCGTAGTCAAAGATAAATCGCCGACTACGCAATCGAACACGGGTCGGCCTGATGTCCGACCCGTGCTTTAGGGGTACATGTATGAACATTGTCAAGAAACCTGCTGCCCGGCGGCGGAGTGCGGAACGACCTCGTGGTTCTCGACCGAGCCGCACCGACATTCTGAACAGCACAGGACCGAATTAAGAGGTATAGTACAACGCGAATATCAACTCGTATAGCTCGGCGCCGGCGCCGTCGTAGTCGCAACACTCAAATATTTATTATGAAATTCCCTAAAAGTAACTTAGAACTGAAAAGATAATATTCAACACTTGAGTAGTGAAGTAACGATACATTACACGATCTAAAACATGTCTTGCTTTAAGCTCGCGAACAATATTCCAACGATACTAGCGAAGTTTAGTGAATTCCTCAAATGAATATAAGTTATAATGAACTACTATCGCTAACTATACCGATGATAATCAAAATATAATTTGTCAATAGATATTCTGATTACCATCAGTCAATTTGTCAAAAGAATTCATCAAAATATTGTCAAAACGAAGCGAAGCCGCGGACGAGAGGCTAGTGTTCTGCAAACTAAAATGCGGCACCATACCGGGCAAAGCAGTTAGTCCGATAAAGGAATGATAATACTTCTCTACAAACGATTCGCGTGCGGTCGACTCTAGCGATACACGGAAAATATTTTTTAGGCGCGTTAACAATAGAATATTACGGCACAAAAGGTGTAAGCTCGTTAAGACCCGAGTTATGGGCGCGTGACCATAGAGTGTAGAATCAACTCTACCATTCGAAATCAAAACAAAAGGTTGCAGGAAAATAATTTTTGAGTATTGTATAAAGGTGGGGCGCGGTTAGGCCTAGATGTGGCACAATCCACATAATCCATCTGTAGAGTTGAAAACTTAGACTACAAACTTGTATTCAGCTAACCTATTTATTCATATATCTACCTTTAATCCTATACATGTGTCTCTACGTCTGTTTGACTTTCACGGTAGAATATTTCGCGAATTATAACACAGATGTCTAAAAATTTCGAAAATATAGTTTCAGAGTGTATTATCCAAGTCAAAAAATAAAATTATTTCTTTTTCTGTACTTCATATATTCGCATTAGAAGGGATCGGCGGAGACAGCGGTCAAAGCACACGTGTCTCGTGTTTCAGGCTTCATTCCGTCCGGTGAATGAGAGCTCTAGCTGCGCCCTTCCGCTTCGTCAGATATCAATTCCTTCCTAATAGTTCCCATGCCCCTCCTCATACGATATCGTATTCCTCCCCAAAATGCCAGAAATACACTAGTGACTCCTGTAGGGTTGCGAGTGTCCATGGGAGACGGTGTTCACCTACTTCTTGGGAGCTCGCACGCTCGTATACTTACTTAGATGCAATAAAAAAAGCTGCACAGAACCACACCCATACGTTTACAAACACAAAGCGATGTACTATATTTAACTCTTTGAATAGAGCTCTACGTAACTGGTACCTAAACCAAAGCAAATAAGAAATTGGAAAGAATATAGATTTAGCACCGCCCAATGTACGAGGAAGTAGACCCTGGCACAATACGATAACCTGTAATCTGCGATCATCGGTGCACCTTAAGAAGTACCAAGGGCACCGGCATTTCGCTACAGCTCTCACTTTATTGATTAGTTCTGTATCTACTGAATGCACAACCGATAACCGGCCGCGCCGTCAACAGTCACGGCGGCCCGCGTCCGACGGGCGGTCGGCGGTGGGCGAGTTGTCGGTGGTTACCTTGAAGTACACCTCCACTCCGTAGATGAGGAAGAAGATGACGACGATGAACAGCAGCACGGCGTAGCAGCCGTTGAACACGTGCTGGTAGAAGCTCTGTCGAATACGTATGATTTTTGGGTATTTATGTAGCATTTGGAGCAACATTTATACAAGATTTATACCAATTTATGCTTGACATTTGTACCAAAAAATTGTTACGAAGTCATATCAAATGAAAATTTGGAATACGATATATAATGTGTATTTTGACATATTGCGTTATTCCATAAATATTTTTGGAGTTTACTCCTTAAGAATCGATTTTCATATAAGGCGCCCGGTATAAGAAAAATTTGAAGAGTAAAATCTACTGATGAATCCGCGTTACGTTTTTGGTGCGCAACTTATTGGCGCACCTTTCACTTTTCAATCGCGTGTATGTGTGTACTTGTATACTTGTGTGTAGCCAACGCAGCGAGGCAGTTGACGCATATATTGTGTGTATACCTATATATATTATAAAGGTATACTGTTCAACGTTTACAAACGATATATATATATATATATATATATATAGTGTATCAGTTATACAATTCTAATACGGATCGTCACCACTGTTTTGTTTGTGTTTTAAAGTGTTCTTTTAAAATGTAAATATTTATTTTAAATACTTCTTGATAATATTTTATAATTTTAATTACAATAAATCTTCCGTCTTTTTACTTAAAATTAAAAATACAAAATAATTGTAGATAGGTTAAAAAATTTCGTCTCTAATGCTTTTTCTTCAATTATTGGTAAAAACAAAAATTTAATCAAAATACTTTCCATAATATTTTAATAATTATAGTTATAATAAATCTTTGTTTTTTTTACTAAAAATGAAAAATGAAATAATTGTAGATAGGCTAAAAAAATTTTATCTTTAATCATTTTTTCTTAAATTTTTAGTCAAAACGAAATTTTTCAGTTAAATAAACTCTTTTTGCGTGTGCTTAGACAATCGTACTTAAGGAGTAAACTCCAGTCGTGCGTCGGAGCTGACACACATTTTTTTTATTATAAAAATATGATTTAAAAATATCTTTACAGTAAATAAGTTAATTTAGTATTATTTGTAACTTTTTAAATGGCATTGTATGTAATTCAAATCTCTTTGCGTAGCACTCGGGCATTGCAGCTGGCATTAGTATCATTAGAGACGTCCTATAATATAGCGTTTTAAAGAATGTCCCATGTTTTCGTTGACTTTGAATTTCCCCATGAAACTTGAAAAAAGACTTAGGTGCAGAACTTAGCACATGTCACAAACAAAGTCATTACATGCTCCTCTAAGTCTAGTTAATATCTTTTGATTGAATGAATATTTACAGCGATGTTGTACTTTGTAGAAAAAGTAATGTCAATATGAGCAGCAAAGCGAAAAACCTAAAGTACAATGCACGAAACTCATCCACTGTGAAGTTAATCACGAAAGCGTCGCAATGGCGTTGAATAGGAAAGCGGGGAAGAAGAAGGAAGGGTCGAGGAGCGCTGACCCTGCGTATTACAGTATTCGCAAGCAATTCAAAGTGGCAGAGCTTCGTGCGTTGTAGTGTACCCATTATTAACCAAATATGAGATTCAACAAATAACGTAATGAAAAATCAAGGAAAGAGGGTTTTTATTAGTAAATATTTTTAATACAATTAGTATTAAATATTAAAGTAAATTTTTTTAAGTACGTGCAATGCCACAGCAAACGATTCTACATTCCACTACTACGTATACAGCAGAGGAAATGTGTCTGAGCGACGATGACTGCCACCGTGCTCTCGTCTTAATAAAAATACCACAATTAAAATTTGAATCTGAGGTTCCACGCGCACGTCGAGGTACACACTCACCTTCTTCTCGGCCGAGGTGTCTGCGACGTTGGTGGTGAGCACCTCGGCGGCCAGCAGCGAGTAGCTGATCACGTTGAAGGTCACGAACGCGAGGAACGACTTGGACAGGAACCGGGGCCTCTCCCACCGAATGTCGTGGAGGTGGAACACCTGTACCGCATCAACCGAGTATTTAATTAATGACGTCACTCCGATCTCATAAAAACGATACGGTGCGTGTTCGGTTATCTTCAGCGTGAGCGGTCGGATGGGTTTGAACAAAAAGAGACCCGAGTCGTGCCTTCGCCGGGCCGTGGATCGAATGTATTTCGAAAATATAATTAGGTTATTGTGAAATGGCGCATTAAATACTGGGGCCCGGAGTCGGACTTCTTCCTCGTGGCACAGAGCGGCCGTCGATCCGAGGGGAATTGGGCGCGGCTCAAATGCACAGCACGAACAAACACAAGACATCTTGACTACGCTCCGCTCACGACTTCAGCGACGTACACATACACTTTTATTAGTTTGAGATCACACTTTAACTAGCTTTTTACATGTTATGTTGATGCAAAATGGAATTTAAGTCATGGAGAAATGTACGTTTGATTAACTTTCGCTTAAGGCTTCGCAAAAGTGAATGTAGCATGGATTCGTTCATTCTTCAATTGTCAGCATCAGGGGATTCAAGATGCGAGGACCGACATCGGAAACGAGAGTTATTCGAATCAGCACCGAAATTAAAATCAGAGTCAAGTCCACCTTCGACAGCGAGAGCGGAAACGAAACTAGTATAAGGTCGTCATAAAAAGAAGAAACAGAGCGTTCTTATTTTATTATCATTTGTGCGCCCGTACACGCGAAAAGCCACTACTCTGGGCCATTCCATAAAATTTCTGGGCCATACAAAATAAAACAAATGAATTCAGGTAGTTCGTAATCTTAGTCAACATAGTTTTATACAATAATTAGACAAATTAATCGATTTTAAATAACGGATTTCACACTCCGGCTCGCGGAACACGGATAAAATACGACGTACGGTCGGACTGCGAGAAACGGTTTGACATCACAGTACGTACCATCGGCGAAAACTATAGCATTCGGTGGTCGTAAGTTTCCAATAGAGTAATATATCGTATCGTTGTAACGTAATTTTGACGTCATAACAATATCGATTGTATGGGTTTAATTCACGGCATCGATTTACTGACCACGCGACGGCCGACCGACGCCTAGCGCCGAGACGATCGCACGCCCCCGACACCGCGGTCGTCCTGTACCCGCCCGGCAGCCGCAGCGCCGGCTCGGCACGCGCCGGAGGCATCCCAAACGTGAGGAATTTTAAAAAACAGGAAGGTGCGTTTTGTTTTATGTATTCGTTCTTCATCGTTAATATGACGAATACTATAATTACGTGGCTATGTATGAGCATTCTCTTTCCTTAAGGAATACGTAACTGCAACTTGAAAATGGTGTTTTTGATCTCTCCTGGAATACCCTACGTTTACGACCGTGTCAACAGAACGACCACCCGCAGCGCTGTGCGATGTCCCGACACGCTCGCGATATAGCTCCCGTTCCCGACCCACCGCTCTCGCCGCCGCCCCGCTCAGTGCCCATTCATCGTGTGTCTGAAGCCAGCACGAGCGCATTATAAAGAATGAATAACCAGCCACTGCGTTTCCCTGTCGGCACCGTCGTCGGTCCTCGACACGACCGCGTGAAGTACAGACGAAACAGAAAAACCAGAGGTAACATACCGTACGAACATCCAACACATCGGTGTGAAATGTTTAAAACAAATACTCCTTAAAACTGCACCACCATTGTCTAGAGATGTTACTTTTTTGTTTTTTTTTACACCTGCATTTTATAGGTAATTAGTACTTTACAAAACTAATATACGCTTCTGTATTTAATTAATTAAGTATATGTCCATATCTATTATTACTATTTTTATTATAAACTTACGTATAGATATATAACATATGCATAAAAATGCATATGCATAATTTCGTTTCTTTACGAAAGATAACTAAAACACTGGTACACTCTTGTACGTACAATCGTGCTCCGTGCTCTTCGAGTGTTTTCTTTGCGAAAATATTTGACCGCACATCCTCACAGCGAGAACCGGCAGCCGCAGCGGGCCAGCGGGCCAGCGGGCGGCGACACGTCTCCATTTCTAAAACTTTGACGTTTCAACGTGACCGATATTTGTCTCCCAAGATTTTTATTTTCGCTATTATAGAACACGTGACACTGCGCGAGCTAATATCAATCCCATACGTGTATCATTGACAGATGTAGAGAATATAAATTTAATTTTGGGACACGAACATCGGGTACTGTCGCTTTGTCACGCGTTAGCGTTTGGAGAAATAGACTTGCCGCTTGCCGCCCGTCTCGGCCTGCGGCGTACAATACCCGAGCAGCCGTACGGCGACGCGGGGCGCCGTACCCCACGCGAAACGACAGTTCGCACGTCTCTCGTCCAGCAAATGTATTGCATGATAACTACAACTGCTCGTCGCTCGTTAGATTCGCTGGATGAGTTTTTCACCTAGGGTTGTCGTCGACGTGACGCGGGTCGTGCGGCTAGCAAATGTGGCCACAGGCTACCGAGCCTTGTGTAATCACAATATCAAGATCACACTCGGTTTATATGTTTAGTCTCGATTACGTTAATGGAGTTAAAGTTCGCAGGCTTTATGAGGTTCGACGCTTCCTCGGCACAGAAAGTAGGTACAGTATTTGAAAATGTGTTCGAAATTCGATACTGTGAAGGAGCAACAGTAGACCAGAAGTAAAAGGTTTAGAGCAAAACACTCCCTCACAAACAGCATTTTGTTTATACGCGCGATACATTCACTAGATTTCAATCTTTCATTACGTTTGGGCGTATTCAGTATGTTAATACAGTTTTTTTTATTGTAGTTCAAGTTTCAACTCTAAACATAACGTAATTAAAACAACAATTTGCGAGGTCTCCGGTAGGGCGGCGGCCTGTTGAAACGCGTGCTTCACTGTTGTAGCGCCGGTCTAGTTAGATTCCTCCCGCGACAGTCTCGCGTCGATCCAGCGATCCAGCAAGTAGCGGCGCCTCGTCCGGCACGTCGCGTGCGCACCGAGCTTTATTTGCTGCGGCGGGCGGTTCAACGAACGACTCTCAAATGCGTGTTCTCCAAACGTGTTGGTTTATTCAAATTAGCTGTACGAATGCACCGCTAACCTCACACACCTGCGGGTGCCGCCGCCGACGCGTACAAATATTGCGCTCGTAATTGTGAGGCCGTAGCTGTTGGCGCGAGCCCGACGTGGTCATGTGGGAAGACGCCCCACTGTCGGAAAACTGGACGGTAAAGTACGCTCATACGATGGAAGTAGATCATTCACAAGCCCCAAAGTTTGTTAACTCGTGACGGTATCTTCGTGTCGCGATCAAACGGCTCACCTTCTTTACGTTCGTATCCTCTAAGTACAGGTACTCTCGAAGGAATCTTGAATAAATTATATGCCAGCCGGCGATGTAAATCCATGGTTTTTAAACTAAATTACATGTAACGCAACAAAGGTAACAATGCATTCGTTGCCGTTGATAGAGTGCATGTGTCTATGGTGACAAATGGAAAGCATATTATTTAACGCGTCGGTGCGTGACTGCGTTCTGCAGTCAGTTGCGGAATAGAACGCGCAGGCGCAGATAATAATGTCACATCTCGATCCTGTTCCCATTTACAGTTCAGTTGCGTTATCCATTTTTTTCTGGCCCAGTTCCGACATTAATCTTGTGCTCTAGTACTTTTCAAATTTTCTTTCTTTGAATCACCGTTGTAGTTCAACATTTCAAACCGAAACTACATCCATCGTGACGAAGTAATATTTATATATAATTTTTTTTCTCATATATGCATTTATTTACGTAAAATGTTAGCTGAATACATTGACCCCATGTATATTTTTGTGACGTCACGAACAGACATCGACCAAAATGGCTATAAACTTATTGTACACTTTTCCCGTAACATTCTCTCTCTATTCCTGAAAACAAAAAATATCCATTGACCAAATACGGGGCAATGCGTATACCGACAGACTGACAGAGACCGCGGTGGCTACTCGAGGCAGTAACGGCGACCGCCGCGTTGACGTGGGCACTTTGACAACTTGCAAAAACACCGGCTTACACATTCATTATTTAGCTAAATCTAGTAAATTTAATTAATTGATATATATATATATATATATATATATATATATATATATATATATAAGGTAGGGGAAAAAGCTTTTTCGTAGTGTATATACAAATTCAAGACAATTTTTCATCATATTTTATATACATTTAATTACAATAGAAATATGTCACTTTGTTCAACAACTTGTTGCTATTTTGTAGGAACTAGCATAATCTCATTGCTGCAGAAATTTTGGAACTTCTGATCAAAAAACTGCGACAAGCAGTTTTGACAGTCCTCTCTTGATGTTAACCTGACGCTACCTAAAGAATACTGAAGAGACCAAAGCAGGTGAAAATCTGAGGGTGCAAGGTCAGGGCATATGGTAGAAGCATTAACACTTTCCAACCAAACTCTCTCAATATTTGTTGGGTGACTAAAGATGTGTGGTCTGGTATCATCATGGTGAAAATGCCTTTTGACCATAATTTTTTCACACGTTTTTGTCGTAGATAATCCATTTTTCAGGACTAGTGATCAAAGTTTTCAAAAACGGTTCGGCTTCATTACGTTTCAATAGAGAATCGCAAATGAGTACACGAATCATTAGATTTCTTTCAATGAGCCCGCGTGGGACCCCGAGTATCAAGCTTTTTGTATATCTAGCTTTTTTCAAATAGGTTAAAATTATTTGGTTTGGGTTTGCTTTTATCTAAAATAGAATACCTAATATGTTGACTTTTGACAATTGGGCTGTGGATCAGTAATATCTTTACAAATAAACAGCACAACAGTGGTCAAAAAATGTATTTAGATGAGAAGTTCCGATTGAAATTGAGATATTTCAAATATTATCTCTAAAGAACGAGCGCAGATCAGAAGGAAGTAAAACGAAGCGCGCGCCCGTGCACCGACAGCAGTTACCGAAATGTTTTTTGTCACAAATGTACTCCACAAAAATTATTAAACTAGTTCATTCATTTACGTACTCGTACGTATTTTTGAAACTAGGCATTTAATACTTCAAGATTTGAAAATTTTTTTTTTGTTTACTGATCATTTATTATTAATTATTATTGTTTATATATCATAGTGAGAGATAATTTCCCACACAGCTTCCATCGGCTCACGCTGACAACGCGTTGGCCGCTCGAGATGTTGGCCCTAATGTTCTGGCGGCTGCAAAGTATCTGAAAACAGCGCAAGCTTTCGCAAGTCTCGCGGCCACCGCACATCTTCAAAGATATCACAAAACGTAACAAACATACTACAAGAGACGATAAAGAGAGCGACCGCGGCCGGGCCGGGTTATCTGGCGCGGACGAGTTCCGAAATAATGATACACGTCGTTTGTTTTACGGCGCGTGTTTGTTTTACGACGATTATCTCATTAGGTTACCGTCCACACAATTTAATATCCGTACTGCCACACGATAACGATCCGATACCGGCATGAGGGAGACGAGCACGGCGCGGCCTAGTCGCGACCGGCCCGCGCCGGCGCAGCCGCCCCGAGCTTCGCTCTCCGACGGCGGCTCAGGGCGGGAGCTGCTCGCGACGACGCGCGGTAATGCGATGCAAACAACTTGGAGTGTTCTCCGTGCGACGGGTGCTTTACTTGAACCGGAGTCGCGTACTGACGCCGGCCGCGCGGCTCGTGGTCGAGTTCCGACCGGCACGTCCGAGTGCACGCGCCGGCCACTCCGCCGCGGAAATCAACAGAAATTGAAACTTCCCAAGAAATTTGAAACGCAAAATATACAATAAAACGTACGAAACTCTGCCGTTGTGAAGTTAGCCACGACAGCGTCGTAATGGCGTAAAATAGGAACGCGGAGAAAAAGGTGGGGTCGGGGAGCGTTCAATCTGCGCATTACATCGTTCGCGGGTAATTCAGAGCGGCAGAGTTTCGTGCGCTGTACTGTAGCCGGGCACATATCCCGATGAGCGGTAGCCCGTGCTCGTCGTCGGCGGGCCGCGGGCTCCGTTGAACGGTACGGATATAAATATACTCCATGTTTATTCTATTTACAATTTGTTACTGAAATGATTAAAAAAATTGATCCATCGGTCTATCAACGCGTATTACAAATTGTCATCATAGGTATCTCTGCTTACAAAGATATTGGTGGAACTTTAAAAACATTAAGTTCTATCCAAATCAAATTGTACTTACAGATGCTTTTTTTAATGCGATAACGTATTGTACGTATTAAAAAGCAGAAACTATTTAAACATACATATGTAAAATACCTTAACTATACACTAACGCTAGTTGCATATATGCGCTTTGCTTTTTAGGGTTCCGCAACCAACAACGAACCCTATAATTTTGCCATGTCGGTGCGTCCGTCCGTCTGTCAGTGACTTAGCTCCAAAGACTTTTAGGGCTAGAAAGCTGTAATTTGATATTGGAATACATATTAATCCCTCCGACAATGTGGTAGAATAATATTTTCAAAAAAAAATTATGTTTCCTCCCCTACACGTAAAGTGGGAATGATTTTTTCCCATCTATTCTAAGGCGTGAGGTATCGTTGGATAGTTCATACAATAAACCACATGGATCTGTACAAATCATTTTTCGATGTATAGATCCGTTTGCAAAATATTGAGCTTTAAATTGCTAAATATTGGTTTCTAGATATGTTAAAAAAATTCACAGCAATAGTACATATAACGAAGTTAAAAAGAAAACTGTCACAACCAAGTAGGCTTTACAAATTAACCAGTAATAGTCGACCAATTATAATAAAATGTACTTGGAAAAGTAAATAACAAAATTTCATACAAATTCCATTAAAACTTATATAGATGACGTTGTTAGTTGTGTAAAATTAGAAGAAAATGTAAGTCTAACGACTATATAAATAATGGAATTACAAAACTATAATATCCTTAACACCCGTTCTAAGTAGGCCCGTTTTAGACGTTATTAACCGTTAAACCGTAGCGGAACATTCCATATGGCCCAACAGGCACTTGGCTAGTTTTTTCACATGAAAGATACAAAATATATGAACTATCTGAAAAATAACTGCATTCAGAAAAACTGCATTGTAAAGGAAATTTTCACAAACATTTAAAAACGCACCTATTTGCAAATTGAACTGTACAATAGTTTGAGTGCGCGAAGTCCAGTGGTCATCACGATCGACATCGCGCACGGCGCAGGAGGCGCGGGAGTACCAATTCAAATATACAAGTCTGCACCTGCCGACTGCACCTCTAACTCAAGTGTACGTGTGCATGGGGGCACCGATTTATCGATTCGCTTTAACGGCGAGAGACCGGCACGGGGCCTAACTTCCTCGCGGTGATTCAATGAAATAGTTTCTTTTCAGAGCAGACGCGTATTCTGCAGAGGGATGATACGCACAAATTGTACGAATAAAAGAGCCAAAATAAAAAATCATAGATAAATACACAGTACATACTCACGAGGAATAATTTTCTAATATTAAGAACGAACGTTGCGCACACTGTAGTCCAATTTTTCTCAAGTTTATCGGGAGTTATGTCATATCGGTAAACGTCCGCACTTGCGCGCGCGCAGCGCGCCGGCCGCCCAAGCGCACGCGGGGGTGTTGTTGAACTGCGCGCACCTCGCCGTTACCGGCACCGTACGGCACGATTAAGTATTCCCTCCGGACGCGGTCAAGACACGCGATAAAATGTCGCCGATACCGCAGCGACCAAACCGCGACGCGACCGGGCCCGGCTGTAGAGCATAACAGAGCTATTGTCGGATGGTGCGCGTTTTCAATGAACATTGTACACACATTTCCGATATGTCAGAATTATGATTTTTGCTTTCAAAACAGTCGTTTTTAAAGTAAATGCAACAAATTATATTAGTGTAGATTATACCACTATATAAATCTATTGGTTCTGTCTGTACATTTATTTTTTTCACCTGATTTGGGATAAATAATCGTTTTATGATGCAGTGATTCACATTATACATTTTTTTTCATTTTTTTCATCTTTGTCTGTTTGTCTGTCGGTCTGTCTGTCTGTCTGTATGTCTAGTTATAACTCAAAAAGGACTTGACCAATCTTGATACAAATTGGTACACACCAAGAACATGTGATGGAGCGCAAATGTTAGGTCATATATAAGATCGGTTAACCCTACGGTGTCTTATTAAAATGAATTTCAAATCGTTAATTACGTATTTCTTTACCAGTAGCCATATTAATTTGTGTGTGTGCGTGTTAACGCGGATCGCGGTAGGAGTTGACTAGTAAAAATCGTAACATAACGAAAAAACATTACGCCGCCTTTAACTTTTATTTCCAAACTTTTAAAAATTATTCACTTACGTTGACCTCTAAATGGCTTTGTTATAATATATTAAGTCCACTTTTTAAAAGTCAATAAAAACATGACAGAATGCAATATAGGAGTAGAAAGAAGGTGGTAGAGTTAGGTGAAACTTTTTGTCTGTTTGGGTAGTTTGTTCACGAATACGGTAAACATGGTTCAGATATTGAACGAAGAGTGAACGCAATAAGTACAGCGAATGGGGCCGTGTTTGTTTTTATGAACGTCAAAAGCGCAAAAGCGTCACAAGCGCCTGTGACTATCCGGAACTTAAGCCGTACGCTCATGAGCGACGGCGAAGGGTGGGTGTGACAGAAAAAACATAGGAGTCAGTCGATACAGTGGAGATGCGATTCCTGCGCAGCGTGTGTATAGAATTTTCTAAAAATAGATACGGAAATACCGATTTCAGAAAACATCGTGAATTGCAAAACGATGTACCTGGTGCTTAGAGTAGGGAAAAGTATCTTGACGCGGTTTGACCATTTGCAAAGAACAAATGAAAACAGACTGATGGATGAAATCTACCGAGAATGTATAACGAAGCAGTCAACAAGGGTCATTCAAGAAAATGACTATGTGAATTAAATTGGTGATGTAAGCAGTCGAAACCGAGTTTGCGTGAAGTACCTAATAGAGTTCAATGAATGAAATGAGATATGAAAAAATTGTACCACGTAAGGGAACCGTGACCTCGTCGAAAAGTAGGTACAGCATATGCACGTCATCAGACTACAAGAGGTGTGCAGATATGCATTACAAAAACAGTTGGCATGTGTGTGATGCTTACAATCGTTTGTCACTACCGGTTGTCCGCGTCTAAAAGGCCACAGTAAAACTTGTGGAAAGGCCCGTGTCCGTCGCGTACCGCGTACCGGTGCCGTGCGCCGTGCGCGCGCGGTGCGACGCAATATTTTCTCGTAGCTAACCTAATGAAAGATTTTTGGAATTTTTAAATCAGTGCTAAAATATGAAACCTATGCGGACCGACGAGGCGCGCGTGGAGCTCGCGCGCCGCTCGCGTACCGCGGACGAGGTGTGTTTTGACGTGACAACGTCTTATAAATTGGTTTGCCGGGTGACACTTCAAGAAACTGCGTTACGCTCCGCTCACGTTATGCGCTCAGAATGAGAGCGAGTGAGAGGCACGCGTCCCTTCCACTCAGATAGGAACAAGTTAAGTTGTAGTAAACGCTGTTTCATTGTACGCAAATGTATTGCAAGTTATTGTATGTATATTTGTATATAAATACGTATGTATGTGTAAAGGTAAAAATAAAATTTTGTTAATATGAAATTCAGTGCGAGATTCTTTGTATAAATTAATGTTTTAAATATAATTCTTTGTATAAATAAATGTTTTAAATTGTTACTATTATTTCATCCTTCTTCCTACTATACGAATGAATATTCACATTAAAATGATTTTACCACTCAAAGTCGTTGTCACGTAAAACTTTCGCCCGTATACCGACTTTACAGGCAACCAATTTTTTTAACGACGGAACAAACGTTCGACGTTTTAGGTGCAGAAGAGCGGCCGGGCCTTACGGAGAACTATTTTATTTTATTTGAGCAAACAATTAGCCCGGCCGGCGAAGGGCGCGGCGCGCGTGAGCCTCGCGCCGCCGGCCGCTCAGATTCCGAGAGACGCACGCTCCGTTCGGATTTCCCGCCAGCGAAAAGTAAACTCGTAACAGGCGCATTAGACTGGTCAGTCGCCGACGACCGCATGCGCAAATATCCTGGTGGTACTTTCCTGGCGCACGTGATAACTGTATATTTTTACTCAGTTGACGTTCCGTCTGTGCGTTTCCTCCCGTCGAAGCCTCCGCGCTCGTACCTCCGTCACGCGCACGGCCGTGGCTCTCGCGCCTGATTCGGCGCTGGTTCTCCGTCTAGACAAGGGTAAAGGCGGTACCGTTTTCGGATTGCTACCAAAGAGCAATTCATTAAATTGCTATAACAATATCACTTCAATTAATCGATTACAAAAGCTGTAAGTGAAATTTTTAATACCAACTTCTAAAATCAGTAATAAAATAATTTGAAAACGATACACGCTCGATGAAACTCATTTTAAAATGATAAAACATAAATATTAGAATTTTTTGTTACTGCTCCGAAACCTGGTGATGATTTAGGCCCATTTTAGCGCAAAAAATAGACAATTACATAGTCTACAAAACGATTGTAATATTTTATTTAACGCGGAGGTACTGTAATTTAGCAATCGGGTACGCCGGTCACACTCGACCTACTGCGTAAAGCACAACGCACGCAAGTCTGCCGCTGTCAAGTCAGTCACGAAAGCGTAGCAATGGTATAAAATAAGACCGCGGGGAAGCAGGTAGGGTCGGGGAGCGTACAACCTGCGCATTGCATCGCTCGCGGATAATTCAGAACGGCAGAGTTTCGTGCGTTGTACCGTACACCACACGCAGTCTGACTACTCACTGGTAATTTTCGACCGCCGCTCGCGACCGACTGGCGGCAGTCGAGATGGACTGACTAGAGACCTTAAGAATACTTATGCCGCTGTCATTACCCCGATGAATTAACACACAGAGATCCGCTTTTAATTTTTTCCCTTTAGTTTTTGTGCAATTTTCCTTGTTTGTACTAAAGGGCCTATATTGCTTTATATATATATATACAAAGCGTTATTTAATTCACTTTGCTTTTCTCCCGATTGTTTTATCAACACTACCGCTCACTTTCTCAAATGCGTTAAAATAAATATCTAATTAGAATCTTCAAATAAACTGTACTTTCAAAATAACGCATAGATTTAAAAGCGGAATTTAAAGAGGCATTTCAAATTTTAAATGTTAAGTTTGAATCAGAAAAGAGTATTCATAGGTTATGAAGGAAAAAAACACTAAAGCTATAATCTCTAGCCTAATTTTATAGCTGATTAACAAACAAATGTTATTTTTTAATACTTCTTATTATTAATGTTAACCTAATAGTAAGAAATCATTCCACTCAGCGAATATAATGCATTAGATTGATCAAGAACCAGTCATGGAAACACGTCTACTGCCACAGGACGGGTGAGTTCAGCGGCGGCGTTAGATTTCCGTTATCCCGCTGCAGAGCCACGTCCTCCCGCAATCGCTAATTCTGATTGAGGGATTTCAATTTTAAAAACCTTCCTACGGATCGTATGCTGTTAACGACATTCGTCGTTGGAGAGGTGACACAACGTTTGAGGTCGACGACTCAACGTCCCCACCGAGGAAGACGCAATTTTATATGACAATTTTCCTATGGTCAAGGATCGATCCCGTAAACATCCAAATCGAAAGCAACACGTCGAGCAGTCGACCATCGCCGCTCATCGTGTTGTGATTGTCCACATGACCTTCACAAAACACCGTCTAAAATAAGACATGACCAACCGATAGTTTTATAAAACTTCAAAAACGCATTAATATTTAAAAAAAACACAACAGCATTCGAATAGTCGTATCGAATAACAAACTCAAAACATCGGCTTTGTATAATTTACGTGCATAAATAATTAATTGTCTTTCTATTTAAATGGCATAAACAAATATATTCCCGTAAACCTGATAATTTTATATCCATGCAAGTGCTCCGCTTGGCGGCCAGCTCTTACGAAGTTGCGTACATAGCATGGACGCCGGCACAATTATTTTCAGAGGGGTAATATGAATAATAGACATTTTATTTCCATATCTTTCTCGGGATATTTTCCTTCTACATACGCTAAGTTAGAAAAGTGCAAATCCACATCTTTGCACCCCCTTCCCGGCGGCCATGGCACACAATGACACATATCTCGAGCACACGGGAAACCACTGGTCACACCGTGATGACTCAGTAGTTCAAGCGTGATTAAAAAACAAACAAGCGGACATCGTTCATCAGATATTAATGTAAATACGGTTGTGGGTAGTGGTTTACGTTACAGTCGACTACCTGTGAGTGTCAATGCTGATAACATTTTCAATTTAAGCATAGCATGATCCGGTTCAAAACTCGATAGTACATTGTTGTGAACTACACTCATAGCATATTATAATAACAGAAAAATTCCCCTATAAAAAATATATTTGAGAATAGTATTCCATATTTCTTTTCATCAAAACGTGAACAACTTTCCCAGTCCCTCTTTCCTACGCGCTGTTTACACTTTAGGCGCATTTTAAACGGTTAGAATGTTCCAGATGGCAATTTTTTTTGTTTGTGTCGGACGTGACACATTTACCATTTATTTTTAAAATGATTTATCACTTGTTTACATTCGGAGAAGTTTCGAGACGCCTAACCAAGAAATATATCAGAGTTTCAATACTGATAGACAATTTTATTTTTGCGATTAGACCATTCACAAGTTACATGCAACCAACTTAAACTATTAAAGTGGTTCCGTAATTAATTATTGTACCTCAGTTTTATTACATATAAACCTTTTGCTTTTTTGCGTATTTACTTTTCATCTTGCCTTAATCCTCAAGCCCTGATAGGCTCTTATTTCGTAAAAATATCATAAAACTTATTATATGTTAATCCTTACTAATATTATAAAGGCGAAAGTTTGTTTGGATGGATGTATGGATGGATGTTTGTTCCTCTTTCACGCAAAAACTACTGAATGGATTTCGATGACGCGGTACAATAATATATAGCTTACACATCAGAATAACACATAGGCTACAATTTATAAAGATATAGTGGGAATTAACCAAAATATAACGAGAAGTGTCAAGTAAGCAGGAGAAAATCTGCCATCTGCGAGGTATTCTGGCGCGCGCCGCAAAACCGTTGGAATTACACGTATATAATGTACAATGGAAATGTTTATCTTAAATAGTCCTACAAAAAGCTCACGACAGCATATAACTATCTTTTATGTGTAAGCCATTATCGCCAAAATAGTGAACCATAAATGCAATAATAATAGATAATTTATTTCTAATGCACATTTTTAGTAACAAATTGATCCTTATATCAAAATATATAATTTTATCGCATCTGGTGTTTAAAGTAGATAAACTTTGTCTTTACACTCCATCATTTGGACAAATATTTGAATAGTTATGACGAATGACAAGCGAGTGCGATATTACGGTGCGGTCCGGCGGCAGGGTCAGACCATAAAGGTAGCAGGCATACATTTGAGCACGCAATGTTTTTCCCACGGCCAGCTCTATGTGACTTGCTCACGCGTTTCTTAATCGCAAAATCTGCATGTTTATACAGACCAAAATAAATCGTTTAACATAGTTTATAGGAGTATATTGCAGTAGCCACCTATAACTTTGCACTACCATCAATCATTATATACTTCCGTACCTATCCATCCTTACAAACTATAGCATTTATAATACCTATAATACATATTAGCGAGTTCATCTTATAAAATACTTAGTTCCAATTTAAATACATTACACAATATAACTGTTCGAACACTTATAACTGGAGAATAGCTGGACCGATTTTCATTTTAATTAATAGTGATGAAATGTACAAAAAATCAGTAGGTATGAATTATGTTTAACTTCCAACAATTTTTAAGTTGTCGCTTTATATTGCTTTAAAAAACATCAGCCATGTAAACGAAATAGCTACGAATATATAGGGGCTGTGGTTATATCACAATATGTATAAATTGGCCCTATAAAAAAATTTCCATATGAACAAGATGAAAGAATACATTTTATGCCTACGCGGGCGGAGCCGCGGGCAAAAGCTAGTGATGTATAAACTAGCAATCAGCGATGTGTAGCCGACTATGTTTGTAAAAACAGGTATTATGTGTTTGCAAATGCGAAGAACCTGACTGAGGTGGAACTCAAATCACACGATATAATCCCATTTTATTTCCACGCGGGCAAAAAAAGGCAGATAGGAGAGTAGTTATAAGTATTTTTTTTCTCAAAATACATTAAAAAATTGATGTACTAATTTACATACTTTGACATTATTTTTTAAATAACCATAACATTAATATACAAGTACCTACTTGGCCTTAGATGCGTGGTCCTATATAAAGATGAATATTAACACATTGTATATTTTCCCATATATTATTAGGCGGTCCCAGGGCAGATTCATTTTCTTAAAAACACAAAGATGGATTATCTTTGTGTTTTTAAGAAATACCATATTAAGCCGATCGATGTAAAACATAAATGGAAAAAAAATAAATTATCGACTATTTATGTTCGAATACCTAGAGATTAGCCGTCTCGAGTGATGTGGCATTTACCATCAAGTTATTTAAATTTGTAAATAGGGTGATTAATGACTTTGTAATAAAGTTACTCCATATCGAAAATTTTTTTGGACACACGCAACGAGTCCCGCCTCGGCGGTGGGCGGCGTCCGCCGGCGCAAGGCGGGGTTGTAGACATCAGATGGCGCCTACTATTATGCACATGCACCTATCATATAGACTACGAGACTAGATAATATTTTCTCATTTCAAACCATCACAATATTTGCGCCAAAGAAAACACTTACAATATTACGAGGGCTGCTGTTTGTGTCCGGAATATCACAAAGAACTAAACATCCATCATTTAATAAGGTTCTATTGCTTTTTACGATATTCGTCATGATGACCGAAGCACTTATGCGTACGCTGGAACCAATTTTTATAGCACTTTTTCCATTCTGATTGGGATATCTACAAAACGTGCATTTTGAACGCATCAACGGCCTCTTCGCGGCTGAAAAACGTCGACCACGTAATTTATTCTTCACGCTTGGGATTAAATAGAAGTCATCGGGTGCCAAATCAAGACTGTACTGTGGATGATCTGACAATTCGATCTTTTGACCTTCCACAAACCGAGTTGCTTCGGCCGACATGTGACCGCTTTGAAGAATGTTTCTGCGTTGTCATTTGTTCTTTCTTATTTCTTCAAAGACTGCTTGCAAGCAAATGGTCGTGTACTGCTCCAAATTAATGGTTTACGATGTTCTAGTGGCACTGTAACCACATGGCCATTTACACAAAAAAAAACAGGCGACCATTTGCTTCAATGCTTTTGGCACGAATTGCTCTTATTGGGTTGGGCTTATCTTGGAACACTCATACTGTTGACTGTTATTTACTTTCGGGGTCATACGCATAGATCCAAGATTCATCACCTATGTAAATATTATAAACAGCTTTTGAAAACAGCAAATGCACCATGGTTGTATTATTTTATCATGTTTTTGCACCAATCGACACAATTTGAACAAATTATTTTTTACAGCCAAATTTTCCTGTAATATCTTAAAGTATGCTCATCATACTTTATCTCGGGCCGCCTTCATCTCGCGATATGTGACACGACGATCTTGCATTATTGGTTCCCGCAGAGCATTGATATTTTGTGACACAACCGATTTAGAGGAGCTTCTTTAAATTCGTGCGTGAGCGCAGACCGCCCACGATTAAACTCGCTGAACCAGTGACACGCAGTGGTTGTCGATGGTGCTTCATCCCCAAAAGTCAAAATGAGGTGAGTGATGTACTCTTTTTGAGTTAGCCCACGCCGAAAATCGTAATAAATCATCGCATAAAAATGTTCACGAGTTAAATCCGTGGTGATAAACACACGCAATACTCAAAATGTATTCTACCGCCAAGGAGTTCCAATTGTAAATGTCGTAATTACTTCTTAAAAATGTATGAGGCCAGTTCCCGGATACAGAAATTGCAGTCCTCGTATGAGAAATGTTATATATTACATTTAAATTTTGTATTCAAATTCAAGAAGTGTTAAACTAGATATTGAATAGCTTGAATCGTGTAAGATTGTAATTATTGAGATTCTGGTCATATTTTCTGATTAAATACGAAAGTAAACTATTGATGATATCAAAAAAGTGAAAAGGAAGCCAAAATCGACTAAAAACGATACAGTTGTAGCTATCGAAGACTCTTTATTATCCCACTCTTGCAAACTATTAAATACAGAGCACTTTATGCATTGGAAGGTACTAAGTCGATAGCTTAAGGTACTCGAGCAATACAACCTAAGTCCAGTTAAACCACTCGTCCCGTGCCCCGGAGTGCACGCCGGCGCCGTCAGCGGCCGCGGGCTCGAGTACGGAGCACCTCTACGTACGGTAAGTGGATCGCGGGCGGGCGCCCGGTCAAGCTACTACTAAAGTGTAACGCCAGTGTTTCGTGGTGTCTTATGTTTGCCGGCAAATAAAAACGTCTACATTTTTACTATTATTTAATTTTAATAAATAAAAAACACGCTTTAATATCAAACCGAATTAAAAAATAGGAAATAATTTTTGCTTATGAAGAGAGTAAGACTTCCGTTATTAACGACATAATTTGATTTATAGCAAAATCTTATGACGTACCATTTTGTTCAGCATTTTCAAAAATGAAATTATTTTATTGTCATCGGTCCTTGACACGTGTGCAAATTTTCAAGTTAATCAGACATCTGGAAATTGGTGAAAATTACGCTCGAAGATTCCCCTACATGCACACGTACAGGTCCATTTAACAAAAGCGTGTTAAAAAATAACTTTTGTAACGCGTGCCTGTCATTTCTTTTATATACAAAATATTTATTGATATACGCTCGGTAAATTTCGGCGCAATTCGAGTCGGGAGCCGTTAAAAGCCGACCGCGCGCGCCGGGCAGCCCTGTCGCAGCCGCAAGGCACGTGCAACGGTTAGTACAAAATTTAATGTAATTATATAATTTTAAAGTGTTCCCTCTAAATAATACGTTTGCGTGTGCACTGGTGGCCATTAAACTGATTTTTTCTAATCTTTGTGTGTCGTTCTTTAACTGATGAACCCACCGTCGCACGCTACTTTTTTAATTGGGCTGAAACTCCAAAACATACTGAAATAGTAGTACAAACCTCATCATTATCACTTAGTGATTTATAACCTTATCTAAAGATTCTTTTCTGAGAATGAGTATAATGAAATTATTTTTGTAAGTATAAAAATCACTGAGTAATGAGTATTTTCAAGTATTCAATTTGAATGCGAGAGTAGTAGTAACCTGTGACGTCAAGACTTCAAATTGCCATTTAAAACATTCAATAAATACATTTTTGTAAGAAGAAAACAGCAAAGCATTTTTGATAACTTACATTATTTTTCCTTTTTATTTATTTTCATTTTAATTTCATTTTTAGTCATCGTATTTAGCAGACTTACATATTCGTCATTAAATACAATACACTTAGATCAGTCAACTATTCTATTTCGTACTGAAACTTTACATTGAAGGTTTTCGTAAGAAAAAAAGATATTGGTTCCAATGTATTTGAACAATAACAAAGAAATCCATTATGATTCACATAAACCCGTTTACAATAAAAAAAGAAGTGGCACTGACCTCCGCCCAGAAGCAGACGATGAGCGAGGAGCCGGACATGAGCAGCGGGTAGTAGGCCGACAGCAGGCTGGTGGCCCAGCCCTCGCGGAACGCCGCCTGCGCGCAAAGCCGTACAGTTTATCAAGCTGATATTCAAATTGACATAAAGGTCTAGCTAAACCTCTTTGCCCGCCGTTAGCGTTAATAACTAATATCGCGCCACTAAAATACAATAAGTTCTTATGAGAACAATAACTTCATAGATAGCGCCATGTCGCTAATTAAGACTTCGTTAAAGATACATAATATGTAAATATATATTGACTTCATTAATTATTGTGGTATCAATATGGTGGATAGAAAGATTAGTGTTCAAGCTACTTTCTTGAAAAAAATGCATGGAGAAAAATTCCATTTTCCGAATTACGATACAGGGTTATATAAAAAAAATCTGTATTGATTACTCTCATAAAGCAATGTGTACTATTAAATTGTTATAAGTATCATCAGATGAATTTGTGTATTACTATCTATAATAGTTTTTCTAAAATTTACAATGTAGTGTATTTACAAATATTTTGAAAGTAGAGACAAACATGTCAGTAGCAGACAATCTTTCATTGTAACCGTTCGTATGACGTCATCATAAAGTCACATTGAGGTCATCACAATCTAAGGACCAGCAGCGTATCACGAATACATGGGGCATTATAAAAAACTTCATATAGGTTTCATACCCGCTTCGTAATAGACGTTTGTGTATTTCTATTGTGATACAAACAGGGGCGCATCCAGAGGGGTAGTGTGTCGTGACTCCGCCCACGGGCCGGATCTTTGTTTTACTGTTGTCATCGAACTTTAGAGGAAAAACGCGGTTGCGCGCTACCACAAAGGAGACAATCACCGGCCGCTCATAAACATTTGCAACCGCAGAGGAATCGATGCGATGCAATCCCACAAGTTACTAGGATATCCATATGTCATAGCAAAACGTACTGCTATAATTAGTATCTGACTACAATCTTTGTAGTAATATTCTATGAATAGATAAGTCGATAGTTGTTAGTACAATCTGTCGCATTGCAAACTACTTATCTTATTGTCTTCGATGTAGAGGGTTGGCCCTCGCTATGCAATCTAGACTACAGTCATACCACAAAAGTTTAAGATTTACATACTAGATAAACTGATACATTCCAGTATCAATATAGTGGATGGAATGACCAGTATTCGAGTTACGGTTTTGGAAAAAACTTTTGAATGGACAAACGGATACATTTAATTTGAATATAATGGATAGACTAACTACCATCCAAGCTATACCATTGGGAAAAAAATGCTACATTCTGATATGAATATGGAAGATAAAAAAAAAACTAGCATCCAAGCTACGGTTTTGAGAAAAAGTATGAGTGGACAGATTGCGACATTTTAATATTAATAAGCCGAAAGAAAAAATTACTACTTAAGATAATTATTGAAAAAAATTGAACGTATATTTGAAAGGAAAATCACTATCACACCATAATAAATTATATTTATCAACTATCAAAACATATAAAAGCAGTTATTCTTAAAAACTTAAAATCATTTATGCAACTACTTAATCAAGAATAGCGGCAATTTTTAAAGCGACATCTATCAACACTAATGTAATATTGACGATAGATATGTTGAAAATGAAGTCGTGGCAACAGGTGGCGCTGTCTACATCTACAATCGAATATTCTAAACGTCCGACAACGCGTCGTTTGTCACAATGGTTAAAACGATTATACTCAATTATTATTTATTACTTCATTGGGTTATTAGATACCGACGATAAAAAACCGCGCATCGGTGACAAAATTGAGTAATCAACTCGCTCACCGGCGATATGAAGTAGGCGCCCCTAATGAGCGCCGCCAGGAACGCCAGCAGGTACAGCATCTTCTGGGTGGTGACCTCGCAGGCGCGCAGCAGGGACGGACTCTTCTGCCGCCGGTACTCGGTGGCGATGCAGACCATCAGCTGCACGGCGCACACGCCGGCCACGAGCAGGAATACTCCTCCGATACCTGCATCGTGTGTGCCATAAGATTTTAAAGACAGTAACAGACTGCGAGATGATAAAGGTTCTTTCTACATTCAAACATAGCATATAATTTTACGTGGCAGCGGTTACGTCATTGAGACAACCTTTGTCGATTAAAGAATCTACATACATATTATATTATGTTCCATGATTATTTAAAAATATTTCGGAAAACACAAGACGAAAATATGCCTTATTTGCGTCTTTAAAAACAATGCAATTTTCAGCGGAATAGCTGGTGCATATTCTGAAACTAAAGCTATGAAATAGAGACTATAACTGTGATTTTTTTCATTCTCGAAATAGGAATTATAGTATCACAGGAAATTGCATTTTTTTTTTTGTCAATTGTACTCGATTGCAAACACTCAAAGAATTATTATATTTCATGTATTAAAATAAATAAAAAAATAGTGATTCGATTACTTTTACTCGCTCTTAAAATATGAGTGGCAAGTAGCCTTGATTTGATGATGGATACGTGAAGTATGAAATATCTTTGGGAATTGGAAAAAGACAGTGGGTACAATATATATCTATGTACTTTACGTTCTGAATTGTATTAGATTTCTGAGCCCTCGTAGATTTTTATCTAAATTATACAACAAAATATATATAGAATTGAGTGATGATAGTCTTTTTCTCGCTTAAAGTCAAAAGAAATAAATTACATTTTTTTTTCTGTATGACGTTTTGTTTAACACGCTTTCATGGAACGAACGTGAAAGAAATAGCTTCATCAGTATACGTCTATCCTATTCAGTCGTTCAAATTTGGTTTGATTATAGAAACATGACGACAAAGTGGATGAAGTTAAATATATAATGGGGGTAAAACCGCGGAGCGAGCGCAGTTATAAATCAGACAAGTGATGCTGGACGACGCAAGGCGTAACTCACAGGTGTGGTAGGGCATGTTGGGGCCGTCGCACTCGTCGCCCGCGTAGCGTATCTCGCAGAGGCAGGTGCCGTTCATGCAGTCGCCGCGGCCGCTGCAGCCGAGCGCGCAGCCGGCGCCCGCCGCGCTGTCACCCCGCACCGCCGACATCAGCGCCTGGGCGTAGTAGGCCACCGTCGACCGCATGTTACGGGGCACGCATGCGCGGCGTGCCTGCAACACAACGGAAAAAATCATGAAATATGCGCATGCCCAATGTTACTGGCGAACCTCGACATAAACTAAGGTCGAGCACGCGGTCTATAAGGCTGAAGTGAATCATGCGAAAATTCGGGTTCGATTACCGCTCAGTAAAACATATTTGTAAAATATAATTTTTCAGTATATTTTCCGGGTTTGCACACCGAAACGAGTTTGTGCGTCCGTCACACGTTCGCGAGTGTCGCGGCGTCGACTTCTGTGGTCCCAGGTCACTCCAGTAGCAGAGACGTACGTGTTTTAGGGTATTTGTGTAAATATTACAATTATAAATCAGAAAGGCGAACTACAGCCAACACCGCATTCCAAAACGGTGAGACATCAGAAATTGACCAGTGTCGCTTCAGCACTACGATCTCGAGCAATGTTATAGTCAATTTCCAGATTTTTAGAAAGTTGTCACCTCTATATAATCATATCGCAGTACCGGAGTAAGAGGACTGCGCGAGGAAAACTCAACGTAAATTATTGAGCTAATTTTTCCTGCAGTAGCGCTTACGTGAACTACATATTTCTATATTATAAATGTAAAAGTATGTTTGTTCTTCATATCGGTAGAATCGTTTCAGGAAAAAATAACTGAATTAATACCAGAAAAATGATTGAAAACCGCGAAAACGGACATCTACAAGGAAAAGTCGCTTTTGTTAAATACGTTGACAAACTAACAAGGAACAGTTGGCGTATTGTGACATTGCGGTGTCAATGAGGTGAGTGTTCATGGCGATGGGTACATATTTCACAACATTGCGATTGTTTTCTTAAGAAATCGACCAGTGGTCGGACTTAAAGGACATTCCCTAGACATGGACCGCGGCAGAACCAACTTCGCTAGAGCCCACCTCATCGACATACATTTATCTTATAGACATTCCAAACGTGTGATAGAAAGGTCGGCAAGGGTCGCCCTAGAAAATCCTGTGCAGACCGTATCGGGGCATATTAAAAAAAACGGCCAAAGTTTAAGCAGCCGAAACCGACGAGCTTGCATGAAAAGATTGATGGATGTCAGTGAGGCAAGGCAGATATGCAAAGATCGTACCATACGGCAATCTATAGTCTCTGCCTACCCTTCTGGGGATTAGGCGTGAGTTTATATTATTATTATTACATTCCAAATTTAAAACAAGTAACGGAACTAGAACAGCAGAAAACGATTTCAAAAAATGAGACTGCTGACGAAGACCTGTTGACTCTTCTCAGTTCTCAAAGAAAAAATGACTTTCTTGCATTTATTTAATAGACACATATCCTATTTCAAATTATATTGTTGGATTGTAAAATCAATGTAAAAGAAACAATTGAACAGTTAGGTTTTTTGGTAAAACTAAAGTTACCCTGAGGCGGGCATTTACCACCGGGCTTACTCAAAAAGGCGTGAATTCAACAAACATATTGATGGATTCTTTATCAACAACACTGAAGGCATATGATATAATTATAGTGCTATTCTGAATATTTTAAATATTTTGAGGAGCATGTATGAACGAGATGTTCGTTTTGCATCTTTGAATATATTTACATCGGCTTTGGCATCGATTATAAATGGTGATATCGGTCTGGCGACAATGATGATCGGATGAAACGATTGTCAGATTACAAGATGCAAGCGTGTCTTGCATCTTGCGTCTTGGTTTTCATCATTTGACATTGTCTCATTATTTATACTTCATTAAACAAAATGCCAAATTATTTGCTTTACTCCGGCTGCCACCGATCCCAAAAACAACTTATTATTTTAACTAAATGGTTTTTAAGGTGATTTTTTTTGTAATTTCTTAAGTACTAGTTAATTAAACCTTATCATTTATCTAGCTTTTTTTCGTTCACGAGTTAAAGCAATTATAAATATCTGTAGGCCCGAGTGACGAGAACTTAGTTACTCTTTTTGGTAATCGGACCCTCACTGAGAACGGATTTTTCGCAAATCCTTTCGAAAGAAAAATTCATTTATGTATACAAGACGGAAAGTATTCATTTTATGTCTACAAGCCCAGAGCCGCGGGCAAGAGCTAGTATCCGTATAAATGGCGAGGCGGTCGCCTCTGCTTTCGTAAGGAGAAAGTCGGAAAGCAGTTCCAATCGCGAATTTTCCGATAGCGACGGCCGGTAATCATTGGCGGTCCGCACACCGCCAGTGCGACGCGACCGCTAGTGTCGCCGGGCCGTCGGTGAGTCGCTTGTTCTTCAAGACGTGGTTTATGATTACGACGCATGTAAAATATAGTTTTCGTGAGCCAAATATTAGGTCGGAGTAAAAGTTTTTTCGTATTTCATATACAAATTCAAGATCATATTTTTTATCAAATTGTTACCTTCAATTATTATATACTAGCTTTTGCCCGCGGCTCCTCCCGCGTAGGCATAAAATGTATTCTTTCATCTTGTTCATATGGAAATTTTTTTATAGGGCCAATTTATACATATTGTGATATAACCACAGCCCCTATATATTCGTAGCTATTTCGTTTACATGGCTGATGTTTTTTAAAGCAATATAAAGCGACAACTTAAAATTGTTGGAAGTTAAACATAATTCATACCTACTGATTTTTGTACATTTCATCACTATTAATTAAAATGAAAATCGGTCCAGCTATTCTCCAGTTATAAGTGTTCGAACAGTTATATTGTGTAATGTATTTAAATTGGAACTAAGTATTTTATAAGATGAACTCGCTAATATGTATTATAGGTATTATAAATGCTATAGTTTGTAAGGATGGATAGGTACGGAAGTATATAATGATTGATGGTAGTGCAAAAGTTATAGGTGGCTACTGCAATATACTCCTATAAACTATGTTAAACGATTTATTTTGGTCTGTATAAACATGCAGATTTTGCGATTAAGAAACGCGTGAGCAAGTCACATAGAGCTGGCCGTGGAAAAACATTGCGTGCTCAAATGTATGCCTGCTACCTTTATGGTCTGACCCTGCCGCCGGACCGCACCGTAATATCGCGCACTCGCTTGTCATTCGTCATAACTATTCAAATATTTGTCCAAATGATGGAGTGTAAAGACAAAGTTTATCTACTTTAAACACCAGATGCGATAAAATTATATATTTTGATATAAGGATCAATTTGTTACTAAAAATGTGCATTAGAAATAAATTATCTATTATTATTGCATTTATGGTTCACTATTTTGGCGATAATGGCTTACACATAAAGATAGTTATATGTCGTGAGCTTTTTGTAGGACTATTTAAGATAAACATTTCCATTGTACATTATATACGTGTAATTCCAACGGTTTTGCGGCGCACGCCAGAATACCTCGCAGATGGCAGATTTTCTCCTGCTTACTTGACACTTCTCGTTATATTTTGGTTAATTCCCACTATATCTTTATAAATTGTAGCCTATGTGTTATTCTGATGTGTAAGCTATATATTATTGTACCGCGTCATCGAAATCCATTCAGTAGTTTTTGCGTGAAAGAGGAACAAACATCCATCCATACATCCATCCAAACAAACTTTCGCCTTTATAATATTAGTAAGGATGTGACGCATATATGCCATTTTGTAAGTATTGACATAACCCGCGCTGTACAAATTTTAGGATTGCTTATCAAAAAACTGCAACAAGTACTTTTGACAATCCTCTCTTGTTGTTAACTCAATACTACTTAAAGAATTCTGAAAAGACCGAAACAGGTGAAAATCTGAGGGCGCAAGGTCAGGGCTAAATGGTGGATGCATTAACACTTCCCAATCAAACTCTTTCAATGTTTGCTGTGTGGCTGAAGATGTGTGAGGTCTGGCGTTATCACGATCAAAAACCACACCCTTCTGTTGACCGATTCCGGCCGTTTTTTTTCTTCTTCTTGCTTGTGCCTCGTCAGCTATTGGTAGGAGAGACCCGAATCGATTTTTCCCGGCGGTAAAAGCTCATAATGGATAATGCCCTTCCAATCCCACCATAACCATAGTATCAACTTATTGCGAGTTAATCCAAATTTCGCAATAGTCTGTGGCGTTTGCTTGCCTTTTAACCATGATTTTCTTTTGTACGTCCCTGTCGTAGGTGATCCATTTTTCAGGATCAGCGATCAATCTTTCCAAAATTGGTTCGATTTCATTTACATTTCGGTTTTGGTTACGTTTCAATGGAGAATCGCAAATGAGTACACGTTTCATTAGATTTCTTTCTTTGGGACTCAAGTATAGAGCTTTTTTCAGATGGGTCAAAACTATTTTGTGGTCAATCTCCAGCTCTTCAGCTACCTCATAAAAACTAATATGCCGATCTTGGTCTACTTTTTCCAAAATGGTATCGACTTTATCCGTAACAGGTCGACCTGAGCAAGGTTCATCTTTGACATCAAAATTACCGGACTGAAAACGCTTGAACTAGTTTTGTGCTACTCATTAGGTCCATAAATGTCATAAATATTTTTCGCGGTTTGTGTCGCATTTTTCACTTTTTTGCAATAAAATTTTAATATATCGAATTTCTACGTTAGATTCACTCATTTGGTGGACAGAAAAACGATAAAAAAATGGCGGAACACCATTTTTATTTTTCGTTTTTTAAATGTCATCTATTTAATGGTATCCAAAATAACTAGATATAAACAGCACAACCAGAGATTTTACTACAGCGTTTTAGTTACTAAATTTGAAAAAACCTTTTTCTTCGACCTAATATGTTAAGCAGTCTCCTAGAAATCTGTAAATATATATGTACATGAAAAATATATACGTCAGATATAAGACTTCCGCTTCTTTTTGAAGTCGGTTGGAAATGCACAAAAATAACGGATTTAAATCGGTAGCGTTATAATGCTCACAAATTTATCGAACGCACGAGACGAGCTAGTTCGAGAAACTCGCTTGAGGTATAAGTAAAAAATAAATAGAAAAAATTGAAAAAAACTACCTTTGATTACATACAAAATTACAAATATTGTCGGACTTATTTAAGTTAGTTCGATAATTAATGGAATATTTCCGACAATAATTAAGAAAACAATAAAATAAAAATACATAGAGCAGCGATCTGTTACAGGGAAAATGTCAAAAAACAACCAATTTCAATAAATGAATAACACTCGCCGACTTAGCGTTAAATACACTTCATTTTTTCTCCCGTACTATTTCGAGAAAACGGGGTTCTTTCACTTCAAACTTTCTTTTTCACTACACTCTACCACGCAGGTTTACCGCCAACACGAGACTCGTCGACGGCCTGCGCAGTCTAACATCTAATATATCGCTATGAAATCGTTGCAGGATTAAAAGCTAACAACAAACCGACATACCGGCGCAGGCGGCGGCGATCATGGCGGTGCGCGTCGGAATGCGCGCTATCTCGCGGGCCAGCTTTATAAGGACGCGATAAGCCGCCGTTCGACGTCCCGGCGTACACACGATGTGTCACGCCCCACCGGGGAGTCGATGCATTGAGATGTTTGTCTGCACTTACGAAACCCGATAATGATCAATCACCACCGGTCCTGTGACTGGCGCAGCGTGCGCGACGCGGGCTCGAGATCGAGACGTTTAGATATTATAAAACTATTGTTATAATCAATATCCCACCAAAAATATTGATGCAAAAAAGACGGGCACCGAAAGTAGAGGTTCTAAAAGTAGCCAAGTTTGAATCTACACTGTTGACAGTTAAAGTAATTTATTGCCACTAAACGCATTTCAGCGTCAAAGGAAGACAATTATCAGAACCTACAAATTTTCACATTAATACTTTTTGTGTACGACTCACCCGCGTGGACATCCGCCGTTTTTGAGATTAGTTCTGATAAACAGGCACCTAGACCCTTGTCGATGTGACATACAACTTATCATTTGCACTAGCACATTTTCTTACCTAATTTCATCAAGATCGGTCTGGGGGTCGTTTACTTATAAAAAGACATCGCTACGAAAACAGAGAAACAGATACGATACTTAAAAACGGTAAACATGGATTGGATGCATCATAAAACAAATAATATAATTATTATGAAAAATTAAACTACTTAAATATAAGCAATAGAGATTTAGAGAACATTTAACGTAACTAGACTTATATCTTTCTTTAAAGAAATATATTAATAAAATTAAATACTACGTTCGCTTAAGCAATTTTATTTATCTACATAATATGAACTTGTATTTTTTTTTATATTTAACGAGTAGCCAACTACACGGTCTTCAAGGAAGAAGACAATGTAGAAGCGCTTATAGCGAATTACTCATATGCTATAGAGCTTTGGCGCACTTCCACAGTGTTCCTACTCACGGGCGGACGTGGCGCCGGCTGACGCGCTGTCGCAGAGCCTGACGGTGATTCACGTGCTCGATAGATAGCGCCGTTATCTATGATCAAAACGACGACGAAAACTCGACCGATAGCTAATAAGTGATTAATCACATCAATAAAAACGTACGAAGGTACGAGTGAGTCAGTGTCACGATTCGAGACTCCTCCGCTAAGTCTTCCCGGTGGCGTCAGTCGATCTAGCAGGACGAGCGGCGGGGCGAGCCCGCCCGCGACCCGGGACCCGGCGGCGGCACCTGGGCGCGGACTGCGACGTGCTTGTTGCATCGCTTGTACAGATGAAGAAAACGTTGCGTCGTGATTTATGCGACGGAGGAATTTGGAAAACGGTGTGATATTAGTGACGACAATTGTGTGACCATAAAAATACAGATGCTTTTTAAGATTAAAGCATGAAGTAAAAAGTAAAACTAAGCGACGACTTCATCACGACGACGACATCAAAACTTGGATGTTTATCCAATAATCCACATTCGATATGAACCTAATTCCCGAAGACTTCATTTGAGCAGTTATCATCGTTGCTCTTCTTCCAGTGAGCGAGAGTTCCGGTAGCCCACTCAGCCCACTCCTCTCTCCGTCAGATAACCGATTTCTACGCACGAGGCCGGCGACGCACCGCCGATTGCTTTGGGGATGTGAGAGTCCATGGGCGGCAGCGACCGGCGACGACATTCCGGGAGGCTCGCATGACTGTTTTCCCCCCGAAATACTGCAAAAACACCTCGTCTCGTAAAAACAGTCCAGACTAAAGGAACTATTCGTTGATAAATTACGACGGCGGCCCGGGGGACGCTTTGACGGCCCACGACGACTGACGCGCAAACGGATCGTTTATCATCAGAAAAATTCCTTAACTTTACACTCGCCGAGAGTGCATTTCGGCCAAGCAGGCAGGCTCGAGACGTCTCGTTTACGCGATGCTTTATTTTTGCTCTTGCTACCCCATTCGCAGGTAGACGCGTAATACGTGTTTACTTATTACGCGCGCACGCAAATGAATCTATAATTTCGAGTAGATATATATCAAAGGCAGCCGCATTGTGATCTCGAACCGTCTCATTTATTATTCATAAGGCGTGTGCACATGTAAGTACGCGCAGAGCATCTACAAAGCAAAAGTGTGTTATCATTTCATTGTCGATTGACTATATTGAAGTGAAATTCCTAATGCGACTTCCAACAAGGTTGCGTTAAACGTTTAACGCTACCATAGAGGTGATATGAAAGCACTGTTGCGTTAAACGTTCAACGCTTCTGGGGAGGGGGAATAGAAAGACAGAGCGAGAGTGAATGCGTGACACTTGGACGCATGCGCGTAGTATACCTGTTACAGGCCAGCGCGAGCGTTAGCAACGAGTAGCGACCAATATTTCACCGCAAGAGGGAGAAAGAAAGATACACAAAGGTAGAAAGTAGGAGAGAGAAAGAGAGTTTCTTGTTTTTTTTTAGTTTGATTTGATACACATATAATTCAATAGGGTAGCATTTTATTTTCAAAATTAGTGAATAAGAATTGATACAGTTTTTGCAAGAGAAATATTGCAAAAATAGAACTCAAACATTTCGTATCTTACTTTAGTTATCATAATCCCATTGCAAACGTTATAGATTTGGATATTTCTCCACTCGAAAATGATAATTAAAAGATGCGATCGATCGTGAATTGTAAGCAATGTTAATAAAGTTTTTCTTAAAGAAACAATATGAGTTCACTAAAAATCAATTTCTACCCCTTCCTATTTTCATTTCCACATTACGAAGTTTCACTTCTTCCGCGCGGAGGGACTCCACGCACTATCTTTTTTTTTATTCTGTTTTCAGTTTCACTCTGTAGTCTTTGAAAACCATAACCACCGGACGTTTTATAACATTCGTATACAACAACGATTACCCAAAATTGATTACTTCCGGTTCCGCAACACCGGTTTAACTACAGTACAACTTAAAAAGAATAGCTTTAGTATACTAATATACATGTCTTTAAAAGCACGTTATTAATATTTAAAAATAACAGGTGCTTTTAGACGTGATATGCATCAGGCCCCACACGATGATGACAACCATTTGCGTTAAATATCATATTTTTTTAATCGTCCAGTCGCAATCACTGACCTCTCGAAATCTTGTTCACCGCGTTGCTTCTTTTCTTAGAAGTAGACGTGGGCCAGTCAAATTATGACTAAGATATCATGAAGCCCTTCTGAAACGTTTTAGGAACATTGTTTTCTGCGATCTAATTTTGCCGACTTAGTACTATATTCAGATAACTGAAAAATATGACGAACTTCGTAAGGCTGGTATTAAACTGAGGTCTGGTGATGCCGATGATGTTCCGTATTAACCCCTATCAACTCGTTTTTTTAACAACTTTTTACACTCGCGTGTCCCCACTCAGTGCTATTATCGGAGCTGCCGCAACGCTAAGTGTTCATGACCCCGCGCGGCGAGGGGTTATCGCTATAACGATTTGACCGAGGAGAGCCGTCGGCCAGTTGACGAACCTTTGGCATCGTGTTGGCAACGATGACACTCGTCTGCTATCGACGCGTATGGCTCATCGCATGAAAAAAACGATCGGTTGAAATTGCCGGTTCGGTTTGGTGCAGCGCATTTTTTTTTTGGTCGCAGAATATTTTCACAAACCCTTGTTCAGACAGATTTTATTAAATTGCTCCCAACTTAATGCATGGACTCAGTTGAGAACTAAGCGACTGTTACAACATAGGTAATGGTGCCGTGGATAACTCAAATCCTTCACCATCTGAAGTGTTTTTAAAAGTTGAGGCAATACAGAGGCAAACCACTTGTAAATAAATAGCTAATGTAAGGAAAATTAATACATAGGTAAGGGGCTTTTCTAGCGCGAATGCACGTGTTACAGTCGTCGCATTAAAGGCGTCACGTTATATTTGCTTTTTAATAAATCAATTATTTGAACTGTCTCAATAAAAAACTAACTTATGAAAAATCCAACAAAATAATAAAAATAAAATGCATTTTAAAACGTAAATATACATTTTTCCCATTTTTTTCTTATTTATTGCGGTTTCTTTTGGATGTCGTGTAATGTGCTTAGTAGACTCCAAGATGAGTATCTGCTTATCATGTGGGTATTTTTAAGTAACAATTTAAATAAGTTTTTATAACTAAAATACGTATTTTGCATCATTAAAAATAAAGATTTCGGAAAAACGTACGATAGTAACTCGTAAGCGAGCCGTGTCTGCACACTGAATATTAAAAAAAAATTTGGTTGCCTGTAAAGTCGGTATACGGGCGAAAGTTTTACGTGACAACGACTTTGAATGGTAAAATCATTTTAATGTGAATATTCATTCGTATAGTAGGAAGAAGGATGAAATAATAGTAACAATTTAAAACATTTATTTATACAAAGAATTATATTTGAAACATTAATTTATACAAAGAATCTCGCACTGAATTTCATATTAACAAAATTTTATTTTTACCTTTACACATACATACGTATTTATATACAAATATACATACAATAACTTGCAATACATTTGCAAGCTATGCACTAATTCTCTAGTGCTGCGCGGCAGACCGATCATAGTTGAGTGGGAGAGAGACGCAAGGCATTCGGCGGGCCTCTCTCTCGTTCGGTGACTCATCGTTACGTTACCGAGCGTTACACTTTTTCAAAGTGACTCCCAGCCGCAACCTAATTTAAGACGTTGTCACGTCAAAAAACAATTTACATTACCGGCATAAAAAAGGTTTTAGAATTTTCATCTGTGTATTTGTGCGCACTCATCTCGGCTTAGCCGATTTGAACACAGTTGTCGCTGATGTACTGTGGTAAGCACTCCTTAACGTTCAGTGGTGCGCTTATCGCTTGTACGTGCTTCAATCTTCCATAAGCAATACCGGGTGTAAGGTACAGCCCTCCGCAAACTGATAGGGTGCATTCAGACGCTTATTTTGAATCAAAATCCACTGGAAATTTTCGCAGGAAAAAAAATGTTTTTTTTTTCAGTCAAAACTACTTTATTTCTATGTAAAATTACATTTTCTGTACGCAGCATTCAATTTTTGCAAGTAAAACAGGTAAAATAAAAAAAGCAGCAATGGGTCTTTAAATTACTTTAACGAACAACGCACGGAATCAGCTGTTCTACTATCTGCCTAGCTACAGAGTGATTTAAAAATCGCTGCGCGCCCGCGTGATTTAAAAATGGTAGCGATACATTGCGTACGAGGTGATAAAACAAATCAGTTTTCTTGGATTCCCTTAACTTTCCTGAAATAATTTCATGCGCGGATCATCGTAGTATAATATTCTGAGTTTACTCTATCAGTTTGCGGAAGGCTGTCTCTTACACCCGGTATAATAAACTGCTAGCTGTTAAAGCTAAAAACTAAACACGTCAAAATATCGGCAAACTTAGAGATGTTGGCATTTGTGACATTAAATATCACAAATACCAATATCTCTAAGATTACCTTAGTTAACTGCCAATTGTGAAATTAAAACAACTCATTTAGACGTGTTTAGTTTTCAACTTTAACAGTTAGCAGTTAATTATTGCAAATAAGAGTTTAAAGCACACCGGTGCTAATGTATGTTTAATCACAATTGGTTCGCAAACAAAAAAGTTATGTTAATCGTCTATCCAAGTGTCTTACATAGATAAAAATTGGAACAAACAATAATATGAAAATTTATTACTTTATTTTTTGGAACGCGATTGCGATTGATGTATTTATTGATATATCAATGATGTTTACCGATAAATTTACATGCATTCACTTTTAACTTAATAATTAATGTTCAACATGTACTGGGAGCATGTCAAGAAAGCATACAAGGAATTGAGTACACATAATTCACGGATTGGAGAGTTGAAAGACAAAACAAATAATACCCAAAATAGCAACAGAATTCTACAGGACTCTATACAGCTCTCTGAATCACTATACATATGAACTATCGGGCACAAACAAAACAGAGCCGAAAGCAGTCATAGATGAATCCATAGTGGTGAAAGGGGTTAAGTCACTAAAAACAAAGAAAAGTCCAGGCTCCGACATCACTAATGAAGTCATAAGACAGGATGCGAGTATCTAGCTAAACCACTAACTCTACTGTTTAATATGATTTTGAACTGCTCGTGCACTCCCCGTGAATGGTCAGGGTCTGATATCATATTGCTCTACAAAAAGGAGACCCAAATGATATGAGTAATTACAGACCGATATGCTTACTTCCTTCACTATACAAACTGTTCTCTTCAATAATAGAAAAAAAATAAAAGAAAGCACAGAGAAATACCAACCTATTGAAAAGGCGGGCTTCAGAAGAGGTTTTTTCACAGTGGATCATATACACTCACTAGAGATGCTAATAGAAAAATATCAGGAGTTTAAATAACCGCTCTATATTATTTTTATCGACTACCAAAAAGCGTTTGATACTCTGGTTCATTCATCGATATGGGAAGCTCTACTCTCTCAGAAAGTGGCACTAGATTTATAAAAGCCACGAAAAATATCTACGACAACAGTATTAGTAGAGAGAAGTTGGAAACCACTGGGTTATTCATACAATAAGAGAAGGCGTAATACAGGAGGACCCACTCTCACCAACTATCTTCAGAGCGATGCTAGAGTTCATCATCTGCAAGCCAAATTGCGCAAAAGTTGGTATAAATATAAATTGATATTACTTGAGTCATTTGAGATTTTCCGACGACATAGTCCTGCTATCAGAAAGACCAAGTCAACTACAATTGATGATAAACTCTCTACAGAAAGAAAGGCGTTAAATGGGCTTAAAAATCAACCTAAATAAAACTAATATCATGACGAACCATATCAAATGACCTATTTATCTCGAAAAAATTAAACGTGTGGCACTCGGGGACTGCCGCGGTAAAGCTATTGCATAACATTTTTTATCAACTTATGCAATTATAATTATTTATTTATTTATGTAGTATTCTTTTTTCTTTGATATTAATTCAAGTTTTTCATCACTTTCTTCATTAATAAATGCACTTTGTTTATTCATATTTAAAACACTATACACAAATTTTACGCATATAGCTATTCACCAGCAACTGCTATTCACTGTTGTACTTAGGTACACCTATGTATACATATATACCTACATGTATACTTACGGGGCACGTGCGGTGAGTGTGGCATTATAAAGAAATGATTGATACCTATACACCTATATATTTTCTCACAAACAGCTGCTTACGTATTCGTCCGATTTCGGAGCAGCTCGTCTCGATCCGTGCGAGCTTCGTACAGTCGTACCATATACATACACGTTAAGCGAACACTAGGCCGAACTACATGGTAGGCGGAGTGGGGGGTGTTAGGTTTTATTTTCGTTACGGAATTTCTTGGTTCGATCGTCGTACTCAAGACCCGCAATAAAAGCTATGCAATAGCTTAATACCTCTTTAACATATGCCTACATTTACCTGGGAAAACAAGTTATATTTAACCAACAAAATAATGAACTGGAAGTAGAGAGAAGAGTCAACATCACGTGGAAAAAGTTCTGGAGCCTCAAAGAAGTACTCAAAAACGACATAACCATAGGGATGAAAACTACAGTCATGAACACCTGTCTGCTCCTCTCACTAACATATGGCTGTCAAACTTGGAAATTTACCAGGAAAGTAAAAAATAAGATTACATCTTGTTAAAGGAGTACAGAAAGAAGCATACTGAAAACGAAGAAAATTCAAAAAATTCGCCACACCCTCATAACACAGAAAACGAAAGCCATTGACGCTCTCAGCTACTCTCAAAAACCTAAAATGGCGATGGGCCGGGCACGTAGCGAGACTCGGCGATAGCCGCTGGATCACAGAAACAACATTATGGGCAGGTCCATCGGGACAAAGAAAATGAGGAGGACCAAATGCACGCTGGGCAGATGGTATTACTAAAGTAGCAGGTGTTGAATGGACACGTGCGGCAGAAGATAGAGAACACTGGTTATCTCTGGAGGAGGCCTTTACCTTCCGTGGAGTGGGCTCTTGCCAACATTCACCTGTACGCTTAACCAAACAACAAACAAATCACTTGGAAACGTAAAAATCATTGAATCGAATCTGAATTAAATAGACAAAAAATACAAACTCTAACTATATCTAATTAATTATATTATTGTATCCAACATTACATCAAATCTAAATCTATAATTAATTTAATCAATAATTAATACTTAGACATGTAGTATTATTCACTTTTTCATTCAATTACATATCATTTTAATAATAACTTTTAATCATAACATTTTATAAAATATAATTGGAATTAATTACACTAGTTATAAGTTATTACTAAACATATGAATAAGAAAGATTTATTGTTCATTATAATTGTACCTAAATAGGCATATTAATTTAAAGAGCGAGTATTTTGCATATACATTGTTTTGTAATTTACGTTATGAGAGAAGCAAGAAACATAAGGTTGTTTTTAATTTTTATTTATTTACTTATGTACTTGGAAAAACGAAAAGATTTACATTGTGGCCGTCTTCAAATGTAATTTTCTACATCACTCAATATGTAACGAACAAATAAAGGGTGTAAAAGACAACTTTAATTGATATAAATCTATAAGTTTACATCGATACATATAATAAAACTCGGTATAACCCTGTCCGTTTATGTCCTTTTCACGAGCTGGAATTACTTATTCGATTTACTTGCATCTTTTCTGTTAATTCACAACTATATTATATAGCCAAGTTACAGAATATATTTTGTTACACAAAGTACCGTTACGACTTAACCGGCGACGACGGCGAATCAAGTGGAAAAAAGCTTTTGGGGTGCTTAATTATATTACGTTGAGAAAACCATAAGATATATCAAATTAGCGTGTTATAAAATTGCAGATGTTAAAAAGATCTACAAAAAAAATCTGTAATACTATACATCTGTGTGGAAGAAGGATACTCTTCCACGAGATTGATTGCGTTGTGATTTTGAATGAAGCGCCGTCGTCGTTGCACTAAACAGGCTTCACTCTCTGCGGTGGGCTGCTTCCCCTCTTCTTCGGGTTTCTCCGACGGCCGCTGCACTCGAACTGACACCTTTTCCGGAAGTGTTCTGGCTTATATAGGCGGGAGTGTTTCCCCCTCCACCGTGCGGCCGACGGGCGTCCCGTACCTCTAATGCCCCATGGGAGATCAGCTGGACATTTACTTATAACCATTATATTATTTACAATTACTTACAATATAGGAATCAATAAAACATACAATTATAACCCTAGACCGTGTCCGTAGTATATATATAGCGCCTATAAACTGACAACCTATAGAACCTGGAATGAACCGAATATGTTCATTCTATTTATAAGAGATAATGAAAATGCATAACAAATGTTTACTGTTTTTCGAATTACATCCTAGGTGTCCGCGCCGCCTATCCCCACTCTACCCATCATTTTCTATCTCGCCCACGCGAGGATGATGCAATACCTTGTACTATTGCGTCATGCGTAATACATAATAATGTGCATTATGTTATATACAATTCGATACTATTACAAAATTAATGCACTATACGGACACGGTCGCTTATCACTCACGTATACTTCTTTATACAAATTCGTGTGAGCTAAGTCTATATTTACATACAATTCTATATTTATACAATTCAAACACAAAGTTACATTATTTATAATATCACAAATTATTTATAATATCAAAAATATCACAAAATATCATAAACACAAAGAGGCCTTATTATTATTTTTTTGTTGGTTAAGAAACAAAAAATACATGGAATACTTAAAAATATCTAAAAAGTTGTTTAAATTAAAAATATACAACAATTCTGTAGTCTATAAGAGCGGATCCGCGGGCACAGCTAGTTGTATGTTATACCAGTATTGGACTGACCGTATCGATCTAGAAGTACATGCGCGGTATATGAACAGAGATCTACTAATGCATGTAGGCTACAAGGTCTGCTAGGGAATCTCGTGTTCTGCTTTTAGAATTAATTAGGATTTCAAAACCGATGGGTCCATAATCTTTGCTAGCGTGAAGATTAAAAAGAATTTTCGAATGTATATTATTGAGGATGTTTCCACGCAAACAAACCGATTGTTATTAAATTTGAAACATTTGTACCAAACAAGCGTGTTTAAAAGCAGCAAGGCCGGTCGAGACGCTCGATCAGTTGTAATCATATATGGAACATTCGCGTTTATATGTATACATGCAAATACACATAAATGCACTGACGTCATAATGCTCTGTAAATTGTCAGAATGATATTTGAATGCTTTTACTTTTGATGAGACATCGATGTGCGAAATTTGAAAATGATCCGTCGATATTTAAAAATACGATATATCGAGTGAAAATATAATTTCTTAGAAGGTGCCAAATTAAAAAAAATACGAGCAGCCAAAATTAAGATCTGAGGTCAACACAATAGCCGGGCACGCTCGCAAAAGCAGCGATGCCACAGCGAGCTCACGAGGGTCGGCCGGTAGCCCGCGACGCGCGTACAACCTTGGGCGCGCAGCGATCCCAGCGCTCACCGCTCGGCCGGCAGCATGCGGAGAGCCCGACAGGTCGCGCGGCGCCACAAGAACGCAGCCCCGGCCGACACTCGGGAATACTGACGATTTCGTTTTGCAAGTAACGTTCAGATTATAAATGCAAGAAGAGCAGTGTCTCGAACGCATTCTATTATAAAAGAACCTTGGTCGTGAAAGTACTTCAGTTTGACCCGAGCCAAAAACTCATCTGTTGGTTCGTCCACGGTTAACGTTCGACGCCTCATCTTCGGACCTTCGGCGATCGCAGTGCTGTTACTTCAGTATGATCGTTCTAATGTGTATGATGCAAGTACGGTATACACTACATGTGATGATATCAATATTTTCCGGTCATTGTTCCGACCATGTAAACCATAAATTTATTGTTTACTCGTAATAGGGTTAGTTAGTTGTTATTTAATGACCGCACAACACATACGGCCGATCTCTGCGGCTTTAAAGCACGATGCGCTTGCACATAATAATCTTCCATGTAATCCGTTAACATTTACCGTTTCTACATTGTCAGTCAGGTTTTTGTGATTGCCGACCCGTAATAATTCGTGTGTACAATATATGACTACAGGCAACTTAATGTGTTCACAAAAAAAACTTGCAGTAAACATACTATTTACCCCATATAAGAATAAAAATAATATGAAATGATATTTAGCACTCGAGCGATCGTCAATCGGTCACACTACGCCCGAGTTGGTGTGAGGCGAGATGCCAAATCACAGACGAAACAAAACTTTTAGTTGAACTTCAAATACCATATAGCAGTCACGCCCCTGCCTTCTCAATATATACGCGTAGTCGAAGTGCCAACTATGTTTCGTGCCGGGCTGACGAAGGTCCCCGGGCACAAAATTGGAATTCTTCACGAAATCTGCACGTGACGTGTAATATTTACAACATTCCGGGTGCATACACGTCCACACATCAGAACACAATTTATATTAACGGCGCACCAGTTTCACCTAAATGAAGAATGCGAATGGTGAACGTAATTTGCCCGTCAAATCTTGCGTTTATTTTTATAGCTCGCGCGCAACTCGCCGTAGCTGGTACGCGTGCTTTTGGGCTTGTGGATGGATATGTATGAACGAATCCAGACCGCGGCGGGTCATCCGCCGATATTCAAAGCGGTCACTGCGCGCCTCGGGGAGCACGCCGAGTCGGCGACGAACGACTTCGTTGGCGTGTCGCCGACGCAGCATTGCCGGTGGCAGCCCTCGACACGCACCCTGTCGTTGCGAAGTGAAGTTCGAACGCATCGATATGAAATAACAGAGATTATGAGAAGGCGCGTGCGCCTCGGGCGTCGGTCGACACGGACATACAACAAATTTTCCCAAACTTCACCAGACTTCGAAGTACACCTGTGAGCGGACGAGGCCGCGGCTCTCCGGGGCGCACACCTCATTACGATGAAAGTTCGTTTACGTCGGACGTTAAATATATATATACATATTTGTTTTATATAAACGATTTATGGTTCTATGTACACTCAGAGAATATTCATATACCGAAACTCGTACCAGACAAGTTAGTTTTGTTTTTTAACTATCAAGGCGATGGCAAGTGCGATCGATTAAAGGTGTTAAAGTGGTTCTATAAAACATGTTCTGTGCCCCTGTTACTGAACTTTTATTTCTCATCCTACTTCAATTTTCGAATCCCGATAGGATTTCACCGTAACAATATGAAAGTTTTCGCGCACACTACTTAGTGTGTAGTCCAAGATTACACGCATAGTACGTTCCGCGCACATAGTTTGCACGATAATCCTATTACCAATCCATAATATTAATGCTCACTGATTTTACAAAAAAATGTTGTTTTGCAGATCTCACGATATAAATAAAAATATATAAAAAAATTTGGTTGCCTGTAAAGTCGGTATACGGGCGAAAGTTTTACGTGACAACGACTTTGAATGGTAAAATCATTTTAATGTGAATATTCATTCGTATAGTAGGAAGAAGGATGAAATAATAGTAACAATTTAAAACATTTATTTATACAAAGAATTATATTTAAAACATTAATTTATACAAAGAATCTCGCACTGAATTTCATATTAACAAAATTTTATTTTTACCTTTACACATACATACGTATTTATATACAAATATACATACAATAACTTGCAATACATTTGCAAGCTATGCACTATTCTCTAGTGCTGCGCGCGCGGCAGACCGATCATAGTTGAGTGGGAGAGAGACGCAAGGCATTCGGCGGGCCTCTCTCTCGTTCGGTGACTCATCGTTACGTTACCGAGCGTTACACTTTTTCAAAGTGACTCCCAGCCGCAACCTAATTTAAGACGTTGTCACGTCAAAAGCTTTTATAAAAAAAGGGTGAAAGCAATAGTCGTCTATTAACAAAACGCGCCGATGCGTCGACAGGCGGACGACGGCCGCGCGGCCCATAGACACTTCCGGTAGATGTCAACGCGTAGACGCGTCGACGTGTCGACAGCGACACCAGATCAAATCTGAAATCACATCAAACTGACGTCAGCGAACGTGATTGGTGATGACGAAACACAAAAAACGACTACATTTTATTATTATTACTTGATAGCCACAGCGAGGGTATGTTTAATTAATGAATGTACCACGAGGCGACGCTGCGACAAGCCGACAGGTGGCGCGACGAGCGACTGCCGAATGTAAGGCAAGAATGGCCGCTAAACGTGCGGAAAATACAACTACGAAGTCTTCGTGTACATTATAGTTCATTAATTATCATCGAGAAACGTATTGCGAGTATCTTTCTTTTTTAGGTGGACACCCGATACCGTTTATTGCTCAATTCGGTTTACTATTCGTTTTAAAGACGTCGATTTTGAAGTGAAACTTCTTTAGACACGTAGAGGAAAAACATAATACGGTGAAACATCACGTCCCGTTCGCACGTCACAAGGCTCCTAGATTATGCTGTCTAAATTTCTTCTGCCACACCTCATTCATTTTAATTACTACAAACTTCAAATGAAACAAAAATGATATACAACCTAAAGAAGTTTCACTTCTTACTCTGTATACTCATGCACGCACACTTTTCTTTATTCGTAAAATCATTTATAGCATACAGCACAAAATACGTATGCCCTAAAGGTCTGCTCCTGCTTGTTCTCGATTTTAATGACCTACTCCGGGCTACGCGACAAGAGCTGTCGGTTCCAACTTCTGTAGAATTAAATATGATTTTTTGAAGTAAAAACTTCTTTAGACGCGTTGGACATATTTGAGACAGAATTTGAACTCGCGACACTCACCGTTACCGTAATTAACACCTCTGCATATAAGTATATACATATATTGTGTATGGACGTACATAGATACACATGCATGTTGGCATTTTTTGAGATAGGAAAAAGCCATTGAACTCGCGACACTGTTACCATTACCGTAACCGACACTTCTGTATATAATTATCTACATTTATTAGGCCCGTTTACACGAGAGTTGAGTTTGGGTTGACATACATTGATAATATACTTGATTTTTTGTTTTCGTATTCTTTATGGGGTTTTTATTTAAAATTTAATTTGTCTAATTACTCATTAAAAAACTCTGTTTCAAAACTCATACTACCCACCTGTTTAGTATTCTAAATAGATAGTAGATTTGAAACCGTTTTTTTTTTTTCTATTTAATAAGTAAATATAGTGAGAATCGAAATGACACTCACATACACGACAACGGTGCGAGGGCTTATCATTTAAGTGTTGTCGTTAAATATTATTAAACCATAACGTTCGTCTGAAAAATCAGAAAAATAATTAGGATTTTTGTAGTTACCGACTAATGCGCGAGTGAAGTTGGGGTCACAACTAGTATATTTCATAGTACATAGCACTTTCGACTACGAAAGGAGTATTTTATATAAAGAAAATAGTCCTTTGGAAATATTTCATAATGAGAATGTTTTATAAAAAATTTGGTTAACTGTAAAGTCGGTTTACGGATGATAATTTTACGTGATAATGTCATAATAAAACAATTATGAAAAATTGCATTCTTTTATGAATTGAATTATTATCACTCAATTATAATTATTTTGTATAATACAAAGAAGTGACAATGTTTTCGATAAATTAGCATTTATTTGCACTCGTTAATTTAAATATTTTCTACTTAAATTATACAGTAAAGAGATAGATGCGTCACAAGCCGAGCGCTTAGGCCGATCTTACCTCTCTCTTGTACCGCGCTCTCGCTCGCACGCTCGGCTCAGGCGGAACGCGACAATGAGTCATGTTTTTTCGTGCGTGCAGCCGGAGTTCATCGATTTAAAAGACGTTATTACGTCAAAAATAGAATATTAATTTTTCGAGATTAAGTACGTCTTAGAATTAAAAGAAATTTCTTTCAATTCAATTGGAGCGCAATTATAGTATTTGGAAAAGTGAATTAAGAAAATTGTATAACAAACAATTTTTACCAATTTTTTCACATTATTACTTTTGTATGTCATGGTAACAAAAAGAACATAAATTCATTGCTTATAGTGGTATTTAGGTAGCCCGATACGTAGCAGTTATATAGTTCTGCTTGTTTAGTCAGTTAATTATTAATTACGTAGTGTGCCCCCTATGACTCCGCGCGCCAGCCGGGACTGCACTGGTTTGGTATCGATTTGTGCGGTCGGCGGCACGCGTGACTCCCACCCGACCTACTCTGCACCGGCTCGGTATGCCCTTTGCTCGGAACTGCAGCGCCAACGTCTCCAGGCCCAGCAGAACATAGTGCTCCGTATGATTGCGGGGCCGGGTGGTACGTCAATAACGACGTGCTCGCCAGAGACTTGAAAGTGGAAACGCTCGAAGAGTATGTCAAGATGCTGGCGCGACGTGCTGTCGGTCGCGCAGACGCAGGCCCCTACACCTCGCTACACAACCTGGCACCGCAATACGACCGACCCACAAAAGGATAACAGGTCCCACGAGACCTGCAATCCAAATCTTCCAACGAAGAGAAGATGTGAGATGACGAATACCCGCTGACGATAGTCGCCTTAAAAGAATGACCCAAAAGGGCAGTGTCCCTCGTGAGAAGATGCCCGGGTTCCAGCCATAGGCTCATACCCGCACCTGCACTCGCAGCAGGGTGTGGAAGACCCGCGAACGAACGAACGAACGGCACGCGTGCGACATTGTTTGGCGCGCTTTGGATGAAGCGGACCTTCTGTGCCTCCTTATTTTATGCATACGCCCAGAACAATTGTAACGATGAAGACAATTAGCAAATACGTTGCAATCACACTGACCGTTACACAGCGGTGACGTCACAACGTGCACGCGTACGTTGTACGCCCTCGGCCATGTGTTGGTCAGATAAAAATATCTAATCTCCCTCGCGGATTTGTAACATCTCGGCAAGTTAGCGAGTGCATACGCCACTTAATGAATTGTAATTGATTTACGACATATAAGTTTACGCATAAATATTTCTTATCAGAAAAAACTTTTTCCTTTGGTGAATGTAGCATCTGATGAGTTTAGCATTATTCTTTAAAATACTTGATATTTTTCGTACATGGTGTATATCCACGTTTATTTTTGTCGAAAAAGGTTTTTTCAACTTCCGTTACATGTATAGAGTGCTCACGTAAAAATATTTATTTTTGACATGACTAAAATATAAGAGTTCATTTTTTTCTATTTTGACTCAAAATCCTAAAAAAGGTCCTATTTATGCACCCGAAACCGACGAGCTTGCATGAAAAAATTTATGGATGTCCGCGAAACACGAGAGATATGCAAAAGTCGTACCATGTGAAAATCTGTAGTCTCTTCCTACCCTTCTGGGAAATAGGCGTGAGTTTATAACACATGCCATAATTTTACATAAAAGAAATAGAGAAACACAGAATCCGTAGTGTTTTAAAATGTCCGTTTTTCAAATGATTCTTATTTTGCGTCTATTACCATATACCGTTATTTTGTGTATACACTGATACATATCCACATATCCATCAATTCAAACAATAGTTTCATTATAAAGTACAGTCCAAGTACATAATTAATTGGTCGTGGGCAAAACCAACCGACAGGAAACGGGGCGTCCTGTGTGACACTGCGATTAATGACACTGTTCATGTATCGGTTTGAGGCCACCCTACTACAGGCACACTCTATCCTAACTCAATATTTGTATTTCGGTGAACCTAGCACGAAGCCCTAGAGACAAGTCTCTCTATAAGATTGTCTTTCTCGCACATCGTAACGAATGAAAGGGATAGTCCTCTAGAGATACGTGACTAGGGCCTCACGCTAGGCTCGCAGGAAGAGCCTTTATTTCCCATGCCTTATTTTAAAATTAATAATTCATAATATATTTAGTAATACTTATAAAAATTGAATTCTTTATATTGGAAGCTTTTTTGACTGCTCACAATGTAATTGGAGAATGTTACGCTGGGTTGCATTTTAACAACAAAATCATTCGTTAGAAGGAGACTAGACGAGGGGCTACGTACGATACACTTACCCTGAAATGGTTTACATAATTTCTGTTAAGAAAGGGGGACAATGCGCCGGATAACCACGAAAAGACTGACTACCTGCCTGACATCAAATATCAGCACATGTAGGTATTATAAAACCCTTGGCTCTGGACACTTATTTCTCTTAAGCAAGATTTAATATTGGATTTTTTAAAATGCACGCCTTAAGTTAATACAATAAGAGATGAATATTTATGCGGAAACTACGTCATTTTTATGATCACATAGAGATTTGAAAATTGGTATCACCTTTTGGTTCCTTATGTTTGACAGAGTTTTCCAGAGTTACCCGATATTCAAGGAAGTAAAATCGATAAGTAAAGGTTCGCATAATGGCTGCCATTTTTAAAATCATCAATGTAACCATTGATATTTAGACTTCCGGTTAGAAATTAAAAAACACGTTCAGTAATTTTAGAAAATAATTCCCTATAGCGTAGTGTTTCGTATGTGAATTCTAAAATCTTTAATTACATATCATTATACGTATGCTACACAATAAAATACAAAATAAATTTAAATGTCTATTTTTACGTTTTGATTTGACAAAAAAAAAAGATTAGGAGGGCGACATACGGGCTAAAAGGTAAATAGGAAGAATGAGACCAAGAAGGGGGAGAGATAGATAGATATAATTATGGAGTGCGAGAATGAAGAAGAGAAAAGAAACCCAAAGCGAGAATTAAAGGCAGAGGAATTGGAATCGAGAAAAGGAATAAGATTTACATCGATAATGGGATCGAAATCAAGGTCAGGATCGAATCTTTAACCCTTGAGTGGTCGCGCGGGTTACATATGTAGCCCACTCCCATAAAATCTATTTTTTCTAAAACTAATCGCGCGAAGTTCTTGCGCTTCCGTGTACTTAAAGTTGTTTACTTCAAGGACGCGCTCAGTGCGGCGCAAGCGTCGGTTGCGCGTGGTCGTGACGATAGCAGGCTTGCAAAGTACGCGGGCTACGATTGTAGTCCGCGCGACCAGTTACGTAAGTATTTTTTACATATTATATTTTTTGTTTATCTATTTCTTAAAGCATTTACTGTAACAAATTTCAGGTAGATATAGTTAATTACTGTTTAGAAATTACTGCTAGAGTTTTTATGATAAAATTAATATAGATGTGACCATTATTTTTTCAGAAAATCATGAATAGTCGAGAAATTGGTCAGATTGAGGCGTGGCTGGCTGAAGACGATAGTGAAATTGAAGTTTTTGGTGATCAGCCGAATTCTAACGAAGAGGAAGACCATCTTGAGGAGTCGGATAATCAATCGGAGTCTGAACAAGATGGGGAACTTCCAGGTGAGACTTCGGCAGATAATTCAGAACCTGAAGAGTCACCTCAACGAGTCCGTCGTATTGACTTTTACGCCGGTGTTGATGGCACCATGTGGTCAAAAACTGCTCCTTTAAACAGAGGTACAGCTAGGAGTCACAATATTGTATTTGTGCCTCCAGGCCCGAAAGGCATTGCTCGGCAAAAAACTGCCATTCCAGACTGCTTATCTCTTTTTGTGGATGATAATATAATAGAACTTCTAACCAAATACACAAATATTAAAATTGATTATTTGAAAGATAAATATTCATGACAAAGAGATTCGAATCCAACGGACCACATTGAAATGAGAGGCTACATTGGAATTTTACTAATGGCTAGAGTAATGAAAATGAGTCGATTGAATACTGATCAAATATTCGATCATGTAAAACATACAGGAATGGACGCAATGTCAGAACAAAGGTCCAAATTTCTGACGAGGGCATTACGCTTTGATAATATTGAAGACCGCCATGATCGTGCAGTAATTGACAAACTTGCCCCCATAAGAAAGATTTTTGATTTGATTCTCATAAACTTTCAAAAACATTTCGTTCCTAGTGCCGAAATGACTTTGGACGAACAGTTGTTGGCATTTCGAGGGCGCTGTATTTTCAGACAATATATCCCAAACAAACCTGCAAAATATGGGATAAAAGTGTTCGCACTTATTGACGTTCACTATCCTTACACTTTCAACTTGGAAATTTATGCTGGTCAGCAACCCGAACGTCCGTTTCGCCTCAGCAATGAAAGACACGACGTGGTTATGAGAATGGCTCGCCCAGTCCTTGGTAAATACCTAAATATAACCATGGATAATTGGTTTTCCTCACAACGAGTTGCTAAGCAACTATTTGAAAATGGCACTACAATGGTCGGCACTATGCGAAGAGACAAAAGAAAAGTACCTTGTGAATTTTGTAATGCAAGAGGAAATCCTTTATTCTCTTCCAAGTTTGGTTTCAACCAACCATGCACTTTGGTGTCGTATGTGGCAAAACCTAATAAAAAGGTTACCGTCAAAAGCCAGAAATAATAACGTACTACAATAGGACGAAAAATGGTGTGGACCTAGTAGACAAGATGTGTTCCCTATATGATGTTTCAAGAAATTCTAGAAGATGGCCTGCTACTGTCTTCTATGATATGCTAAATCTCAGCGCCCTCGATGCACTGTGTATTTACACCGCAAACAAAAACTATGAGAGCGTTCGCCGCCGTGACTTCCTTGTTGATTTGTCTCTGGCGTGGATGAAACCTCTAGCAAATCGAAGATTGGAAACAAAAACATTGCCAAGGAGTTTGACATTTAAAATAAAAGATTTTCTTGGAATTATTCACACAGAAAATGAGTCAACTGCTTCGACATCACCACCGAGTAAGTCTGTCCGTCGCTACCATGATTGCGGAAGAGCGCGAAGTAAGAGCACAAGAAAGTATTACAGCGCGTGCAAAAAATTCATATGTGGAGACCACTATAAAATTGTATGTTTGTCTTGTTTTGAAAATAGTGTCTAAATTTTAGGTATACGTATGTTAGAGTATTATGATCTCAATTGAAAAGAAATATGTGATTTTTGTGCCATTTTAGAAGCATTTTTTTATTTTTATAAAATCATCACGATGCCAAAATCATGATTGATTCATGTTGATTATTTCTATAAAAAAAAAAACTTTAAATATTAGATATAAATAATAAAAATAAACAATATAAACTTAAAACATTGTTTTATTTCAATTCTAAAATGACTATATATGTAGCCCCCGCGACCAATCACGTTACTTTTAGGTGCGCGACCACTGCAGGGTTAATAATCAGTATATCGATCATGATTCGTTTTTTATCTCTGCAGGAGGAGCTGCGGGAAGATCTATTGTATCAAAAAATTAAACGAGAGGTGTCATGGTACACCCGGTTGTAGCGAAGTTACTTTGACTTTATATTATGTCATATATCAAATGATAGAAACGGTGAAATAAATTGACGACTTTTGAGCGTAATTAAACAAGAAATACAAATTAATATCCTAAGAAAAGTATTCATTTACATAGAAATAGATATATTACATATAAAAAATATTGACAATTATATATATTAAAAAAAACACTAAATATAGCACTAAACAGCACTATCGCTTTTGGAACGAAGTTTCTTAAGGCGGCCTGCGGGAAGTGTGATTTGGTAGAAATCGTTACGTAAGGAAAAAGCGTTTGCCCCCTCCGTTCGAGTCTCAGTGACTTTCTCTATCTCTTTCTCTCTCTAACGGGCGTTAGTTAGTAAGCAGGTGTGGAGGCGGCCGTTCGCGGCGCAGCGCTAATTTTGTTTTCTCTATTTTCATGTTACATGCATTTGCATTGAAGAATGATATCATTGAGATAATTTTTTTCTGATTATTTTCGACATTCATTCGGTTTTGGAGATGGAGTTTTTAACTATAAGTTTAAATAAACACATTTTATAAATATAAAGAATTTAACTATTATCGATTTCAAAAACTACATAATTGTGCAGACGAACGTGACAAATTTTTAATGTGTTCGCGCAAGTTCCTTAAATTATGTAATGGAATTTAAGACAGTTTTCACAGGTACATAAGCTTGGCTTGAAATAGAATATAAACTTAATTTCGTTTAAAGCGGATGTCAGGAAAAACAGTTGTCTTCATTTAAAGATCTAGCCTGAGAAGTTATAAGGCGAATAATAATTGCTAGTGTCGAAGGCTTATAGACATCAAAACACAAACGAACAAATAGTTGAAATAAAAGGAAACGCACTCAAGCTTCGGGGCACGTCGGGTTCGATTTATTGAAAAACAGAGAAAAATTGGGAAAGAGTTTTAACAGAACTGGGGTCGAAACCGAATGTGGGACCGGGGCTATAACCAAAAGCGTGAACGAGATCGAAAGGAGGAACAGTACCGGCGGGAGCGACATTGAGATTGATAACAAAACCGGTCAGTATAAAGACGAAGAAACACAGTCTGTTTTCATACGGGCGAAACCGCGGGCGGAAATCTAGTCTAATATAATATAGATATGTATCAATACCATTAAAATAGACTACACTTGTTAATACCAAGGGCGTAGCTGGGATGGGGAAGGGTCGGAATTCAACCTACTTGCCTCTGAATTTTTTTTTTCATAATATTAAGCCAGGTCACGCATATTTAAATTGTGTCATTTTCCTGAAACGCCGATACCAACACCTAGCTACACACTTGATTAATAGCAAAAAAGAAATAGTACGCAAACACACAGAAAGTCGCATGTGGAAGGTACGGCAATATTAAAGTCCTCGACCGAGGTTGTCGAATCCGTCGACGGCTCTGTAAGCTTAAACAAGCTTCGATGAGGAGAGACTTACGCGTGTTCGTGGCGCCCGACGCGGCCGCAACGCACATCACGGGGAAGACATCGGACGCTGCCAAAACTGCCGCAGCCGAGAGCCGACGTCGCCGCCGCGGTGTCTCTCGCGTCGTTCGTCAGCGACGTGATTTCAAATAACACGTACTTTGAATTGAGCGCACCGAATGTCAAGCTGATATTTAAATGTTTATTCTAATTCGTTGAACGAACGTAACAATACTCTGGTTGACAAAATAGTAGCACCGTTTTTTTTTAATTCAATGAGTCGCCGAGCGCGCAACAGACGCCGTCGTGCATACTAAATAATTCGAACGCCGAGTCCAATGTTGCCAACAACACTGATGTAAAATTTAGCCAAAATTATGCTAATTGTTTTATAATAATGCTAAAAAATATGCTAACATTTTTCAGACCCAAATAAAACATCATTTAATTTAAGCGTTTAATAATTAATATCTAAAACAAAATGTTATTCTTCTTAAAATTGATCAGTACGTAAACAGTACTATTGTGATTTTAATCAACTAAGTTGTCGGACAAAATATGAATTTTTGTTCTTCATCGGTAGTTAATTTGCATGTAGACGTGGAAGCCTAACTGTAGAAGTTGAAAAGTAAAATCAGAAGTTGCTAAATTATTATCCATAAGCTTTTATTAATTATTATATAATGGATGTTTATTTCGTTTAAAACTAAAGAAAAATGCGAATAAATCTATATTTTAAATATTTCGCGGTATATCTCTCATTTACTGAAATGCTCATGCGTCATGATAAAGTGACTAGAACATAGGTAATAAAGAGTGATCAAACAGCTACTACGAAAGTGCTACAGTTCATGTAAACAATCGCACCGCACTCTATCGCGTATAACTAGATACGTTAAAACTTGATTTAAGACTCGAGTTTCTTGCCTACTTATAAAATTACGGCTTGTATTTATTATAATTTATGGATGTCGGATTTTTGTACCGAAAAAAGTTCTGACTAAAACCGGGAATTGCTATAATTTGTACTGGTTAAATTTAATAATTAAGAATAGATTTCATCATAAAATTTGTCAAATTGTTACAGTTTAAAAAAATGTAACTTATTATTAAAAAGCATATCTTTCAACATAGATTTATTTTATTTAATATAAAATTTCTAACCCTAAAAAAAGGGTTCTGTTTACAGTATATAGACCCGGTTGTCACGCGCAAAATTTTAGCGGGACTTGGTGCGCTAACTCTACCGAGTCTGTGAATTTTTTATGCTAAAAAAATATGCTATATGCTAAAAAACAATAAAATATGCTAAACAATATAAAAATATGCTAAATTGGCAACACTGTCCGAGTCCGGTAACGATTCGGGAAAATATTAGTAGGAAACAAAGTGCGAAAGGTAAGAAAATCGAGGTGCTCGGAAAACGTATCAGATTTTGAACACCCACAAATGACAGTTGTAGTGTTGTCCACAAGCGTTTCGATAACTTGATAAATGTATCGATTCGACCGATGCCCTTTGCAAATCGCGCGAAAAGGGCAGCGCGCGCTTATCGCGGAGCGCGACCACGATGTGCGCGAACAAAGGAGCGGACGGCGCCGCTCGGACCGCCGCCCGCCGCGCCCCGCCTTATCGAAAGACTCGCTCATTTCAATACGGGACGCGGCAAACGTTCTCCTTTGTTCCGCAGATTGTTATCGTAACCGGCGCGTCGACTCCCGACGTCGTCACACGCAGGCATGTTAAAAGTCGGGCGCCTGCACCTTTGGAGTGTTAAAACGTCAGCGGGTCGCGGCGGCGCCCCCGGCGGCCCCTCGTTTGAATTACAAACCCCGCGTCGTACACGCGATGACGAACACTGCATTCAGAAGTATTAGCGAAAATAACATTACCGATTTAAACAATTGACCGAAGACATAGAAGGAAAGAATAATAACGAGGTTGACGCAAAAATGATACATTCAGAAATTGCTAATAGTTATTAGCAGTTTAGTTAAACTTTATTATATTAGTGTTTAGTTAAATACTTCGCCCAACACGACCTGTCCCATTACGTACATAATAATTTTGGATTTTCCAAAATTCAGTTACATTTAATCATGGTACAGTATCAATATCAGTGTCGATACCTACAGTCACCGGCCGACCTAACGCGTAAATCGTCAGAGGTGATCACGACCACGTTCGAATTTACTGCACCAGGAATTACACAGAGCTACGAGACGAAGTTTCATCACCCATTGCCCACAGCGCAAATTGTAAAAAATGATGACGTGAGTATTCTCGCAATTTAAATTCAGTGTGATGTCGACACAATTTTCAAAACGATGTCACAATAAAAAAAAAACAAACAACATGAAATTTTGTATATGTATGTACGTATTTTTGTGAAGAAGATTTTGCGCTATCTTCTTCGTATAATTCGTCATTAGGTGGCACTGTCGCATACCATTCAATACCCTTCAACCGATCACCATGAAAATTCCTATGGTAGTATATTTAAACACGGAAAATGCATTTGCTGTAATCGTAGCTGTAAAATAAAATATTTTTTTACTATTTTTGATAAGGTCTATCTAAAAATTTGGCAATTTTGCGAACTATTTTCCCTACAATTTAATACACTTTTTTTGTTTTCGGGCGTAGCGAGGCACTGTACGTATAAATCACTGCTAAAACTTCACCATATGATCGCCGCCAACCATCCGCCGTCACGTCTGACTATAGGTAATTAGTTTTACCCGCGCGAAGCCGGAGCGCGTCACTAGTTGTCTTATAAGACCGCTACATGAAACCGTATACACATTGATTAATACTACGATTAATTAGCAACTGGCTGATAAAACATGAAACCTTTTCCTTGGTTTTTCCGCTAGATTTTAGCACGCTTATTTATACAAGCGGACGTTCCGCGTGCAGATATGACGACTCGTTCGTATCGCGGTCTAACGATAGCGGGAGCTCGTTTTAGTCCAATAAAATCTCCAATTAAACATAATCTCACCAGTTTTCTCAAGCAGATAATGAAAAATTGAAAAGAACCTTTTTTTGTGTGGAATTTTTTTTCCTATAATTTTTATTTGAAACTTTTTTTTTATATTTCTCACCGTTATCGAGTTATTTTGAAAAAACGCGTTTTTCAACCCTTTCTTAATGTTTTTCATCCCTTTCCCGTCAATTTCAATTAAAATTTCTTTTATATCATCATTATTTATGTAATCACGAACATATTTTTACATATCGCGCCAAAACTGGTGAGATCATGTTTAATTGGAGATTTTATTGGACTATTTGTTCTAATCACAAACATGTCCCCCGCCGCAGAGTCGCCCTCTGTCGTTCCTGCGGTCTAACCGGTCTATCTAACGTCTACTGGATGTTTAATCCAACAGAAATCTATAGCTAGAGTCTTTAGCCGGCCGAACGACCTGTCTATAAATTGTTTCCCCAGCTCGCCCATCCGGGCGTATGGAGCGCGCGGGGCATGTCGTTGAGCGTCTAAAAGTGTAAAGGGGCAATGATAGAGACCTAAACTACTTTGGAAGTTTGGAAGGTTGGGATCTTATTTCTTTAGAGACAAATTTTAAATTCAAGTTATTATTAGTGCCTCGTGGTATGCCTACAAGTCTGAACTGATAACTGGATCTCACAGGGAGGCCACACTGAAATCCCAGTTAATGTCGGGTTTTTTAGAGGAATTGCTGTGCGTATAATTTAGGTCCGAGAGCGATTCAAAAAACAAAAACATATTTGGATCGGTAGTGGATGTAGGTGGAAATATCTAGATGTAACAAATAAACTAAGGCCATATCAAAGGAGAAACGGACCATCCCTCACACAGCGCAAAGTTTTAGGTCAGTAATGGCAATTGTAATCAATTAATTGTAGAAAGGTATTAAGCATTAATCTTTTATAAAACCCCCTAAGGGGTTTTATAATGATAAAATGATGGATAAACATTTAAATGAGTTTCCATATTTTTGATATAGGAACACGAAAGTAGTATATTAGGCTGCTGGTTAAAAATTAAGAACGTGGTATCATAAGTGGGTTGAAATAAATGGAAAAAATTGTACAAAGATATCTAGTTATTTTTGAAGTACGTAAAAATATATATTTAGACTTTTGGTTCGAAAACGCAACTCAATCTAATGTTTTTCGAAAACCATCTTCTAAGGAATAAAATAGAAAAATTTTAACTATGCCTTTTACAACATAAAAATATATTGAATCGAATGTGTATGCATGTTGGAGTTTAGAATTTAGATATTTTAAGAAATAAAAGCTTTCTGTTTGTTTCCGGTATATATAACAACAAATGTAATATAATAAATTTCCAAAGAGGAAAATCAGATACCTATCTACAAGCGCACGTGTCGCAGTGTTACAGTACTTAATTGATTGCTTTAAGTTAAACTTTTCAGCATATTACAAAAAGGTCTGTTTATATTTTTATTGTAATGTACATCCATAAATGATCAATCTGTCTCTGACTGCCATAAAATGTTTCAAATATGGTTTTTCACAGAGTGTCTAAGGTGAAACTTATATTCAATATCAGTATTTTAATACCATTCTGGGTTCTACGTACGTATGAAATCTGCCTGAAACGTTTTTTCAGCGGCAATTTCATTATTTAGGTATGTTTATAGACTGTAATTTTATCGAGTAGGTACTATATTGTGCACTAGTTGGAGTAGTGACCGCGCCTGTGGTCGCGCCTGCGCTCGCGCCAGCGGTCGTCCCTGCGCTCGCGCCGATAACAATAGCAGCTGCGCACCGTCTGGCCGTAGTGTTTTAATAAACACTCCCCGAATTACCTAAACGTTTGACGATAACAACCATCCACTCTATGAGCCAGCTGACAGCTTTGTGTTTCATATCATTGTTTAATAATGTGTTTAAGTCGGGATATACCTGATAATGGCTGATAAAACAAAGTCTACATTTGTGCTATTTTAATGCCAATATATATATATATATATATATATATATATATATATATATATATATATATATAATGAGATAATATCATAAAAAAAGGAAATCGAAATTAATTTATAATAGACGACATTATGTTACGACTCTTTTGTAGTGGTAAAGAATAGAAGATTTTTTTGGATTCGTGTGCAAAATTTATGAATTTAGTTACTGGCTAACACAGAATTATGGTCCTTAGTTTGGATATCTATTTACAAATAATAACACTTCATTGTTATTTGAAGACAAAAAACAACAAATCTATGTCAATGTGTACATCGCTATCTCTAAAAGTAAACATATAATTTTTACTTTTTACTTCCAAATTAAACATGAATCTGGTACTATTCTGGTTCGAAATTGGAAATTAAAGTTTGTTGATGTTACTGTATTCTACACTTCTCGGGAGTTACTCTGGATAACAGACTTCAGTGGGGTCCACATGTCAGCGTGTCGGTGAAAAGACATATCTCCGCTGCATTTGCAATCAAACGTAAAAGAAATTTGTCAGAGATGTAAACCACCAGATTGGTCTATTTCGACTGCTTTAACGATAAACTATAGCAACAAACAACATGCACATTATTAAAAGGAATTTGTTACACGCATAAAATAATAAAAACTTCGTGATAATTGCCATGAGCTGTACGAGGGTGCTCGTGCGTCGCGGGTGTCGTTGTACTGTCACTTTAATAAACTGTTTACAGTATGAAACAATTAGAACCGCGGTTACGCACTTCATTTCAATTATAGATCGCAGCTGCAGTCGACGTAAGACGGTTACGTAAACGGCCGTGATCTCACTACGCCATTCGCAGTTAAATACGAAACCGCCTTTTCAGCAACGAAAGTTGTATCGATACAACGTCTAATATACAAGCGCGACGGTGATGTCGAAAAGAAGGCGGCACGAGGGGGCGCGGCCGAGGAGCCCGATACTCGCAATGGCACCGAGGGCGGTGCTTCCGCGAGGAGGAGAAGGAATACAGTGGCATTTTTGGCGGTAAAATCTTTTTGGTGAGGTTTAGTAAATTCGGCAAAGTTAAGTCTGCCCCTTTTCGAGAGTCGCTCTCTCGTCTCGATTCAGACAAGAGTCGGTCTCGGTACCCGCCAACCCGAGGGCCATGAGTGTGACCGGAATGCAATGCGCACACGGTGCGGTCGTCGGTAAGTTAACTAACGTTGTCCTAGTAGCGGTAGGTAGGATTGAAACATTCGATGATATTACCCCTACCAAACGAATGGAAAAAATGTACACTGTTCATATTTCTAGAATTTGATTCAACTAAACATCTCAAATGATGTTAATTTAGTTTTGTACAACTAGTGAGATGAGGATATGCTTCCGCGATATCATCTAGGTAGTACTCACATGCCTTAACGTTTCTTGCGCGAAGAAAGAGCTGAAGTTCCTAATGCGGTTCTAAAAGTGGTCGGTTATGGTATTCTTAGAAAATCTTCTTCCGAATATGCTACTTCTATCATTTCAGTGAAAAAGAAATGCAACGAAAGTAGACTTCGCCCCTTACCAAAAGTCAACGATTAGTTAAATAAGCTCAAATTAATATCAAATTTCTATTATACATCTGAAGAGTGAAAACATCTCACATCTCTCGCTAAACGTGATAATTTTCGAGTGCGATACAATGATTTTGGTTTAACTAATGCCCCTACTATCCTTCAATGAGTGCTTTATAGAGTTTTAGGGAACACGCGGCATAGAATAGCTGTAGTTAAGGCCAAGTGCAATGCCAAACGCAACGCGTCACGCCCCACACTGTTTTGTGAGAAGGAGAATCGGCTTAAAGCGGCAGAGTAAGGAAGATGGATTGTCATTTAGTTACGCAGAACTTTTTGTCGTAAGCGACATTTTAGTTTTTTATTTATAATGAGAAAACTATTTATTATAAACAAAAATGCTTAAGGCTAACCCTGTATAATTATATTTTACTAATAATGTTTAAATTTTGTTTTTTTATCGTTTGTTCTGTTAGAAATTTATTGGTATTAGTGTTTTAAGTGAACGTACTTTAGTATTTTTTATCATAAAGAACGTGCTGTGTATTTAAGCTTTCCCTACGGTAGAACTCAGAACATATTTTGTATACTTAGATTTTTTTTTTGAGTTTGCTAGGTATAACAGTTTTCTAGAAATATTCGTTTAAAGGTACCCATAATCAAAGCATACTTGGCCTTAATACATGATATTCGGATTGGCCACTGACTGATGATATGGCTACAGTGCATGAAGCCGATAATGAAAGCAAATATGTGTTCGTCATAAAAGAAAAAAAAATGACGAAAACAAACTGAAATTTATCAGTGATAATTCTATAGTTAAAAAATAACTTGCTTTGTCAAGAAAGTTATCAAGGAAATACGTTAGTAGTTTCTAAAGGAATTAGACATATTTTCAAACAGTGTCGTGACGATACAGGGAATGAAACAAGGTCCGTGAGACTTCATGTTTCGATAAAATAAAATTAAAAAATGCAAATTTTCATGTTGCAATGTGCATACAAAACACTTGATTAAAAAAAAACAGTATTTCTATCATCCTATAAATAAGATATTTTCGTCCTTTCATAAAATAATATACATAGGTTACTTAGCAGTTTGGTCGGGAGTAAAAAATAAAACACTTATTCATCACGATCAATGCAAATCTAAAAGAAAACGCAACAAAAGTTGTTGAAAATACCAAAACCTCAATTATTATTTTATGGGAATATTTCAATAATTCTGCAGTATCGGGACGTTCAATTTCTGATGGAGTTCTACTTTAACAAATAATTCTTTTACAATTTTTCAATTTTTTTTTCCAATTTTAAATTCAAGTAAACATATCGAAAAAACCGTCGTAACACCGAAAGTTGACGCACCGGTAGAAACCAACCATCGTAACCCAACCGATTCGACGACGCGGCGTTCAGGGTCGAGCTTGGGCCTCAACGGCCGTGTATTGTCTACTTAACATTACATCAGTATTCAAAAAAACAATCGTAATGTTTACTTTCAATATCGTTCCATTTCAAGACCACGAACAGACAATAAACTAAGTGATATAAATAAAAGTTCAAAGTGGAGACATGTACAGACAGCGAGGATGTGAGCAAGTGTAGCATTTTGCCGACTCGGGTACAACATCAACTCTTCTACGTACTGCACATCGGGCTGGTAAAGAATTAGTTCCGACCACAACAGGTGACCACCTGCACCGCCAAGGGGCAGCTGTCTAATAGGGTGACCGGCCTCGGGTGGAGTCGCGGCCTTTATCGGTCGTGGAGCGCGACCGCTTGCCGCTTCTCGGGCTGCGTAATTATTTAATTAACATCACAAACATTTGCTGGCCGTACACGCAACGCCGCCGTTTTTATCTGATAAAGTTGTTGTGGCACATCGACCGCCCGACGTTTGATAAATACTTTTTGACGTGACAACGTCTTAAATTAGGTTGCGGCTGGGAGTCACTTTGAAAAAGTGTAACGCTCGGTAACGTAACGATGAGTCACCGAACGAGAGAGAGGCCCGCCGAATGCCTTGCGTCTCTCTCCCACTCAACTATGATCGGTCTGCCGCGCGCAGCACTAGAGAATTAGTGCATAGCTTGCAAATGTATTGCAAGTTATTGTATGTATATTTGTATATAAATACGTATGTATGTGTAAAGGTAAAAATAAAATTTTGTTAATATGAAATTCAGTGCGAGATTCTTTGTATAAATTAATGTTTTAAATATAATTCTTTGTATAAATAAATGTTTTAAATTGTTACTATTATTTCATCCTTCTTCCTACTATACGAATGAATATTCACATTAAAATGATTTTACCATTCAAAGTCGTTGTCACGTAAAACTTTCGCCCGTATACCGACTTTACAGGCAACCAAATTTTTTTACTACAGTTATGTCTCTATACAATACATGTAAAATAAATATGGGCTTGTACAGAATAATGCTCCAACTCGTTTCCCGGGCGACTTTAACAGACCAATTCTGCAAAGTTAAACGATTCAGTCGTTACGACGTCAAAATTAGGACGAAGGCGGGCGCGCGGCGGAAATCTTTCTCATTCAGACGTAAATCTGACGTCATAACGATATTTAGGTTTACAGAATTGGTCGGTAGGAATGAAAATAGGACCGCCCTGGCGCGACGTAAACGGTCATCGAGTCACTGCCCGCATAACGTCGGAAATATCGGAAGAGGCGATATAAATGTAAGAATGCTCGAGTACGATGCTTTATGATTGCGAACCTTCAGATACGGCGCCGGGCGTAGCGAGAGAGGTGGAGGTCCTGTATTCACGATTAGAAAACCAGCGCGGCTCAGGCACAGACAAATGCCGAAGTTTGAAGGGCTCAATTCAGAACTTTCAGGTTCTGGATTGAGCCCTTATAGGGAAACCCTACAAATAGAGTGTACGTTTTACAAGACGGCCCAGATAAAGTACAATGTTAGCCCTAGCTAGTTCTTTTCGATTCTGTTTCTTTTTAAAGCAATATTTTTTATTTTAGTGGCATAGATATTTTTATGTGTATGCCCTTGAGTAGTGATGTCGAAATTTTCGATTATAGTTTTTCAGCCGCCTGTACTTTACGCGTACGTTCGATATTCATTTTATTATTCACCACTGTTATTGCCCGATGTTCACTTCTTATGTAACTTAAGAGATTTAGCATCAACTCAGCATTCCGATAATGGTTCATACTACAAAATCCGTTGAAACTTCATCATCGTTTGGGTCGAGAATAAATGGTTTTCATATAAGTAGAGCGGTTTTCATAGAAGTATGCATGCGTGAACCGTACCCTGTTTTTAAGTCTTCTAACGGCAGGGAAATGACTTCGAACGATGCCCGTTCTTTGGCCGACACCGGAGGTATCGCCTGGCCTTCGTAATGCACAGGGACAGCCCTAGTCCTCGCCCGAGACCGCGGCTGCAGGCCCGGCGAGAGCGGCCCCGGCAGAGGTCGATGACACCGCGCCGAGATCGTTTCGTCACAATCGTTGACCGGCCTTGCCATCGCAAACAATCGACCTCGTTCTATCTATACAATGGTTATGGGCAAAATGAACAATCACTGTAAGTTTTAGCGACTGCAAATTGCGTACGCACCGGGGCACAACCGTCACAAGCGTATACTAGCGATGTAATATAGATTTATCAGTTCAAGTATCAAGAGAATTATTTTTTGTTTTATTTATTATAGTATAAAATAGAAAAAATTGCCAATTCAAAGAAGAGGACAAAATAGATATAAATATTTATATATAAAAAAACATTGCCAATAATCTTCACGGACCTTAGCCAAGATCCACTTCGATTAAACCAGATTTCTATAAAAAAAAGCAATGAAATCGGTCCATAATTTGGGAGCTGTGGTACTACAGACAGATACACATATAAACATTGGCAGGCATAGATGTAATAAATATAATTTGATATATGTATATTATTTGTTTTTAACACGCTTTTATAAGCTTGGGTTGTATCTAACTAACTAACTATGTAACGGAATCTTTGAATTCAATTTTCACCGGCTTCGAGAAGTCTGATCAATTTGAAACTTTGCATACATCTCAAGGACCGATGACAATACAATAATTCGATAAAAAATTTTCATTATCCTTGTTAGGGCCGCCAGGATTAATACAAGCTTGAGTTGTATGTATCTATGTATGTAACGGAATCTTTGAGCTTAATTTTCACCAATTTCAAGAAGTCTGATTAATTTGAAACTTTGCGTACGTATCAAGAAACAATGACAATACAATAATTTTATTAGTTTATCCTCTTATCCTGATCAGGATCGCCAGGATCGAATAATTTCGTCACGTATCGTCTGCGTGAGAGCAAGTGGCTTATTACTGTTACTAAATTCTATTACTGTTTTGTAATAGAATTTAGTAATAAGCATTCAACTGTTGTTGTATTGTTAAAAATTACAAATTTTTAACAATCAACCGAACTAAAAAGTGAAAAATAAACATAGTATAAAAAAACTAAAAAACACGCTTTTAAAGCACATTAAACTAAAAAGTGAAAAATAATCCTTAATAGGAACTCAAAAAAATAATGAACATTGACGAAAAATACTATTATTATTGTGGAAAAAGCGTGGGTTGCTTTGTGCCACATTTTTGGTATATGGAGCAACCCACGCTTTTTCCACAATAATACTAGTATTTTTCGTCAATGTTCATTCTTAATTACTCACTTTTAGTTAATATTTTGTTACAAACAACCACCACGCATTCCGTTTCGACAACCAAGTAATGACAAATACCAGTGCTGCAAGGAACCACCGCAGTATTTTGCCGAATTTAGTCCCTGTTTGGTAAGACAAAGTTTTATATACATGCGCAATTTTATTAATAAATATAAACGTAGTTTTAAGTTTAAATCTACAATATAAAACTGTATCAACGGTATACTTAAAACTTTCATTTGTAGTGATTCATTGTTAACTGTTAATGTTAAAAAACTAAACATCTCAAAATCCGTTGTTTCTACTTCACAAAAGATAGTTAACCGGTAATCTAGAGTTAAAGTTGGAGGTACGTGGGGCTGCCTGCAAATGGTAAGTTAACCTTCAACTCCACCATTTTGGCATTTATGATATTGACGGTGGTGTACTTTAAATTGTCATTTGCAGTAATTAACGGTTAACTGTTAAAGTTAAAAGCCAAACACGCGGAAATACGTTGTTTCAACTTCTCGATTGACAGTTAACCGGTAATCTTAGAGGTGCGTGAGGCCGCTTTCAAATGCTAAATTATCTTCCAAATCCGCTATTTTGGTATTTGTAATATTGATCGTTTACTTTAATTTGATAATTTTCTTAATAATTTATAATAATAAACAAGAATCGGATTTTTTCCTTGTAATCCATTTCGGAAACTTGCGACATCTATATGAAATTAAGAATCATATATTACGCGCTTATCGCAACTGAGCGGCCTGCCAGTTGGCATTAAATTGTAACAAGTAGTTTTTTGAGCAACAGAATTTGAAAACTTACCTAAATTTCAAAGTGAAAATGGTATGTTTAATAGTTTTTTTTAATATACCACTGATTTTGAAACACTCCGCTGTATGTATTATAAAAAGATGTCAATTAAAGAAATTCTATGTCTATGTGTGACTGTATTTTTTGCATAGTAATGTACACATAGTTTAAGATGGTATGACCACCAGAATCTACCTCAGCCAGTGACGTCAGTCCAATCAAACGAAACGCTATGTTTGTAAACATGTATATATTGTACCGGTCTTTTCCTGCACTAAGACGATGTTAAAATAGAATAAGGTTCCATTATCGTTCCAGCGTCCTCCCACTACTTACAAACTCTATAGGTGCATTAAGGGGGTAGGATTACGAGGCGTTGCAAAATACATCTAGTTCCCACACCGCCACTCATAAGGACATGCACACCGTCTCTTGGGAAAGCGGCCGAAACAACGGGCGACGAGACACGGACGAGTCCCGCGCTTCTAGTCTAATGATTAACGGACGTTCCCAGTAATGGGTTTCGTGCTAATTAAAGCTTTAGCATTCGTCGAGTCGTGCCGGCCCGCATCCTACGGTTGTGACGTCATCACTAAAATCTTTGAACATGTCAAAAAACAGGGGCACTCCGGGAGTGCCGACAGAAGTGAAAACTTGAACAATTACGTGTATTTTTTGAATAGTCAGGAAATATTTTTTGAATCGTCAATAAATATTTTATTGTACAGGAAATATTTTTAAGTGAAGTGTTTTTTTATTCATTATTGCAAAATACTACTACAAAAATTATAATACGATACAATTTTCAATTAATGCGCTATTGTACATGAAAAATAATGCATATTATATTTTACAGGAAAATCTACCAAAAATTCAAAATCTTTAGATTCCAACAGGAAACCACAATACACCCATGAGCAATAAATATAACAAACGTGTTGATCAATTTCATGGACGAATCGATCGATGTATTTCAACTGATATTAATTTGAGACAAACATGTCTCTGTGACGGTGACGGCATCCGTTACCGGCGCTCATGCACACTGCGCCGGCGTGGGCGGCTTAAAAGTCGAGTTCCTCTGTCTGCGATCAAAGGTTATGGGAGGTTATGGCTCTGCAGCGCAACGACACGAGCTTCACCTAACAGCTTTGAATTGATATCGAGTTAAAACGCACTAAAATAAATGAAAGATAAAGCATATAATTCACAGATCTCGATCTGAAAGTGATACGAAAATGTTTACGGGAGTAAATTAACCCCTGTTAACATTCGGTCGGCGCACGCGCGGTCACGCGACCGGGTGCATCTGCACCGAACGCACTCGACGTGTTTACGTAATGCTCCGGAGCGAAGGAAATCCATATTGCATACCGATGCATCGTTTTACTTTGCAATTTCTTATATTTTCTTTTAAACAGGTAAACAATCGATAACTAGCTTCTGCTCATGACTCCACTCGTGTGGACAAAGGATCTTCATCGAGGATTTCGTCTTTATTATAAACCTCGATCTTAACTCTGATCCTTCTTCCATTACCGATACCGATCCTGATTCTATTCTCGTCTTCATCACTCCCTGTTCGCCACTTGGGCTCTTTCTTACTTTCCACCCCCCTCAGTTTTACTCTATACCACAGTCTCTTCACTCCTTCTTAACCTCTCGATCCTTAACTCTCTCCCCGTCCCTTTTCAAACAAAGCGAGACACACTTTTAGATTAAATGAAATAAGCCAATGCTGAATTGTAAGAATACACAGTGAGCAATGAGCAGATGGATAAACAAAAGTAAATTCAAGCTATCTTCATATCAAATTTCATTGTAATCAATTGACCCATGAAAACGTAACAGACAGACTTTTGCATTACAATATGAGTGCGGATGTCATGCCGGCGCGAGGATAATAGACTGATTTGAAATAAGTTAGTTATTGTATAATACTTCGGTCGTGAGTCAGGGAAAAAGCGATTGTACCCACTGTGGAGTGACAAATATTTTTGATCCCGCACATGGTGAAGAGGCACGTAAGGAAACGAGACATTCACCACATTATTTTGGGCATATTATCGTTTGAGTGGACTGTGTATGCGACCAAATAAACCGGTGAATTTAACATACAATTTAGATTAAATAATTCGGTACAATTGAGGGGCACAATGCAGCAGAGCGTACCGAAAAATAAAATAGCACGTATATTTAGACCACGAAGCAGAACAGAGCATCAGCTCTTCCAGGTCCTCACCAGCAATTTGGGATATTCATGTATGCGTGTAACTTTAATTAATCGAAGCGGAAGAGTTTGTGTCCGGCGCGGTTGACCGTTATTGCGTGTATGAGAACACATTATCTCCCATCAGTGTTATGAGACTGTAACTCAGAGTAAAAGTTCAGGAATAATATGAAATTAGGAAATAAATAATGTAGGTATTTCATTTCATTCACACAGTAACTTTAATATATGAGTTTATAAAATTTCTATGAATAGTATACCAGATCTATAATCACGATTATTTTAAAGTAATTTGTCAACTTTAGACACAATTGGAGGTACTTTTTTCTTTGAAAATTTGCAGATTTCAAAGACTACATTTTCTTTCAATAAATAATACCCACTCGATCCTTAAAATAAAAAAAAAATGTTTATATTTCAAAATCCTCTCTCTATATCTTAACGTTCATAATAAAACTTACATCGGGTGTAGGCAAATAAATTTTATAATTGAACTCAGTTTCCGGTTCTTAGTTCAATTATTATAGCCTCTTAATTTCCTTGATAAAAAGAATTGACCATATAAATTCCTTTAAAATTCATACAATAAAATTAAGTATTAAAATCTTGATTGAACTAAGCAAATATCATGTATTACAATTACTATTTATATGAATTATTTGTATAAAAATTCAAATTATATTATTTATTAAGGGCCTCTCCACGAGTAAAGGATGTAGAAGGTTCTGTGTTTATGTCGGCGCGAGATAGTGATAAAATGTTTGTTTGGCATTTGTGTGGCAGATGTCTCTGTTTTTATTTTGACTTTTGACCATATGCCGGTCGACATTTGTATGTTGTTTCTTAGTTGGCTTCTTGGTATCGTCATTAGCCGACCTAGTTATTGTGATCAGTTTCGCGGGACTCCGATTAACGTCTTTTACTGATTCAATTCGGTTTAGTTTCTGAGATCACTACAAGTTTATTATAACTTAAAAATGTCTTTCGACCTTTTCTTTTTTCTTCTAATAGTTGAGCACATAATTTTTTTGCATTCTTCGAGTATTTCTAGCGAGAAATCTTCCTTATTGTAGTACGGTATTTCAACTATTCCTTCTTGTTTTTAAGAGTTTTCTCTTTATTTCCATAGTGTTGAAGGTCACACTAGCAGGCCCTATTTCTCTACCTTCTCGTCTTTGCCAAGCGCCTCACTTAATCCATGTTTTCCTTGCTGCAGTTTATTTTCATGTTGCTGCATATAATATTTAGCACAATTCATTGTAAGTCATAGTAGTTCCTTTCGTTTTCTTCTATTCCGAAGAAGATTAGATTCTTCCTACCTGTTGTTATTTCTAGTTGTTGTATACGCCGGCCCTGTTCTTCATGAGTTTTTCAAGTGTATTGTATTTAGATACTAATTGTGTAAATTTGGTGTCTATATTATTGTTTATTGATTGAGTTATATTCTGTTTCATGTTTCTTATTTCCCTTCTTTGTTCATCAAAATTTTTTTGCAAATTTTTTATCTTTGTAATAAGTTCTTCCATTACTTTCTTTAGTTACGTAAAATAGTAATAATTAGTACTTTTACTTTATTTTTTACGAATCGATTGAGCTCTTAATCTCTTGTAGCGAACAGTCAAATTATTTACTTTTATATGGATTTTATAAAGTAATGCTTGCAACGAATTTCGACACTTTTTCACCAAACTTTTTAAACTATATTCAAGTTTTTACAGCGTCAATAATTGTTATGATGCTGTATTAACTTTTAGACACTAAATAGTTTATCGTTCAGTCCACTGTAAACATACTTGGATTTTGTCTGTTTTTATTTTATATATCACGATCTTTATAAAGAGTCTAATACAGTCACAGCATTATTTCACTTTACTTTCTTAATTTTATAAGTTTTTAACATTTGAAATCACTGTTTCGTATTTTAAACAACAGAATTACACAGAGCCCACGTTTACGGTGCACAGTAGCGTGTAGTTTTTCTTAGTTCAATTAATCACTGATAAAACCATAAAATATGGACAGATATAGTCTTGATCAAATCAAATCTGAAATATAGCCATGAGATGCAAGCAATATTGCATGACGAAGTTGAGTCCGCATTTATCGATTGTTTTTTAACGCTGTCATGCAATGCAATGAAAGCGTTTCACTTAACGAGGTTGTGTCCCCATTGTCGGTTGTTTTTAACAAACTCTACACCCTGGTGGATGTGACTGTCGGCAATTTCCTGAGAACGTGCCTGGTTGACATGAAACGTACGTAGAAATTAACATTATAACTATTAGCGGCCTAATTATAAAATTAACATATGTTCGATATCTGTCAATCCACTCGAATCAATGTTCAATTCTTTGGATAGAGATTCACAGTGAAGAGGCAGATTCGAGTGTCAGCGGTGGGTTGCATGCTGCATATTGACGCAAATTGCAGGCAAGCATCTATAATGGATTTCCGCGAATTAACACCTCACACAATAGAACTCTTACTGTTTTACTAATTATGCTGAAATTCGCATATATTTTTTTTTCTTATTAGCAAAGTAGTCGTTTAGGGTGTTCTATGGTTGTGTCCTTTAAGATTAATAAATACCTTATAATTTGATCGATTTCAGTGGATCTTGACATGAAGATAGATTAACCCAAAGAAAGGAAAATAGGTTACATTATTTTTAAGGTTTCATGGTAGAGAAATTTGGATTTTTTTTGTAGAGTTTTGTATAAACCATATACCAGACACATCATGAATTAGGAAAGGACTGCGTCTGTCGTGTCAGCTGGTTTACATTTAATGTATTTTTGACCCACTGACAATAGAACAGGTATTAATGAAAATACCCTATATTAATTATTTATTGATGGAACTAATAAATGTTTTAAAATTGTATTAAACATTTAACAGTAGATAAATATGCTTTAAATAAAATTGAGCTTATGACATCCTGATAGTTCAATACTACTTTGACTATTATGAAGAAAATTTAAAATGTATTGAAATAATCTATTTTTTTATTATATGAAGAAATGGATATTTAAACATCGAGAACATTATATTAGAAGTACAAATAAGTTTCCGCCGTTTTGAGAGATGGCATGGCACGAGGCTTACGTTATAATTCGCAGATGATAACCGACTTGAAAATTAGGTTGCTCATTCAAGAACAACATAACCTTATCATATTATTAACTTCATATTAGCATCACATATTTTTTTTATCCAAAAATGTCTAAATTTGCGGGAACTTTTAATTTACTTCTTTAATTTAAAAAAAATCTGCAGCTGAGGCACATCGATTGCTCGTAGAAGCACATGATGAGGCTGCCTTGAGTGAGAGAACATATCGTGAGTGGTTTCAAAAGTTTAAAAACGGTGATTTTGACGTAGGAGACAAAGATCGCAGTGGAAGGCCAAAAATTTATGACGATGCAGAATGGGATGAATTATTGGAGGAAGATTCGTCTCAAACACAAAAGGAACTTGCACTTACTTTAGAAGTCGCTCAGCAAGCAGTCTCGCATCGTTTAAAATCGTTAGGAATCATTCATAAACAAAGTAATTGAGTTCCATACGAATTAAAGCCGAGAGATGTTGTACGCCGACTATGCATGAGTGAAATGCTGCTAACTAGACACAAAAAGAAAGTTTTTTACATCGAGTCGTCACTGGTGGATAAATTATGTGGATGGTGAAAAAGGGGATACATTATGATAACCTAAAAAAAAAGAAAATCATGGGGACTACCTGGCCAGCCACGCATGAACATCCACAGCAAAACTTAATATTCATGGAAAAAACTCATGCTGTGTATTTGGTGAAATCAGCTGGGTGTGGTGTATTACAAGTTGCCTAATCCAAGCTAAATAATCACTGGAAGTCTATATCGAACACAATGGATGAGACCGAGCCGAGCTCTAAAGGAAAAATACCCTCTACACTACTCAGGACACGACAAAATTATTCTTCTACACGATATTGCTCGTCCGTCCGGTGAAAAACTATTTGAAAACACTTGATTGAGAACTACTACCCTACCGGCCGTATTCACCAGACATTGCGTCGTCCAATATCATCTGTTCCGATCATTGGCACATGCTCTGTCAGAGCAGCGATTCACATCATATGAAGATACTAAAAATTGGGTTGATTCGTGGATAGCCTCAAAAGATAAGAAGTTCTTCAGACTTGGAATCCGAACGCTGCTTGAAAGATGGAAAAAAGTAGTCGCTAGAGATAGACAATACTACGATTAATATTAAATTATCAAATTACCAAAAACTAAATTTGATACAAGCCGATTACGTGGATTAGCTATAATACAAAAATTGACAACCACATGCTGTTGAATGCAGGGAAAAATACTAACAAGGTCTTATCAGTAGTTAAATTCATAAGCTGGTAAACATCATATTAATTAGTCGTAATCTAGAAAAATCCAAAGATTTATGGATGATGTTTGCATCAGCCATAACAAATGAGGGTATAGGTGATCCTTAATTAATGTAATGTACCGCACTTCTTAATCTCTTTTAAGATAATGTGAAAAAAAAATTGTTTTTTACAATCTCGTTAATTACGCAAATAAACGATGAGTTCAGTGATTTAAATTATCATCAGAGTTCATTGTGCACTACGCATCTCTAGCAATGCCATATCGATGTCCTATCAACGTAGTATGAAAAAATAGGCATATCGATATAAAATTAATAAATATTTTTGTCTATGTGCTAATGGATCAAATAAAATTGATCACTAACAAGTTCCTGCAAGGAATGATTGATCATTCACAAGCAGCAGGCACTTGACAAGTATCACTCGTTATTGGTAATAGTCTGGATTAATCTTTGAAAATTCAAATCAAACGAAAAATTGCTTTATTCCATAGGAATAGAAATTGCACTTGAAATGCGTCATAAACTATTGTTTTCGACATTAATATTACCACCCATTCCGAATGCTGATGCACCATGAGAAGAATGGGCAAGAAACTCAAGGTTTACTCTTTTTTACTCACCGATACAAAATATTGAGTAATTAATAATTTAGTACAACACATAGAAATAATATGAAGCATCCTGATAGCCGAGTAGTTCAATCCCATGGGTTTTTTCATTAACATATTCAGACACGGTATAACAGTTTGCCATATAACTTTCTTTTGACGAAAGGTTTAAATTCATTAAATGGCAAATTTTGAATATCAGCTGGGTTCTTAATATAAAAACACATATTGCCCTTTAAATGATTTATTAACTTCACTTAGACGGGTTTATGAGCAGCAAGATCGTTGTTATGTCTAGTTTTAATGTTATGGATGTCGCTCCTTTTTTTGAACGATTCTATATTCCTCTTAACATATCAGGTTTTCCTATATGTATTATGATGCTAAAGTTAAAATATTAATTTCCTTAATTTTTTCTCTGAGATGCCATTGGTCCCAAATCATAAACAGCACGAATAGCTCGCTTTTGTAGCACGAAATTTGTGTTGATAGCTGACCCCATTATAAAATTCCATAGGTTATGAGACTATAAAAAAACCGAAATAAACTAGTCTCGCGGCGCTTTCATCTGTAAGTTGTCGAATTCTTTTCACTGCATATGCTACAGAACTAAACCTTTCGCTAATCTGGTAACATGAGAATTCCAACGCCATTTCGTATCTAAAGTGAGACTAAGGAATAAGGTCGTGTCCACAATATCCAGTATCTCGTTCTTGGCCATTACGTTAGCGTCGACAAGTTTAGCACTAATTAAGGAAAAGTTAACAAGTTTTATTTTCCTCTCATTGACAAGAAGATTATTAATACTAAACTACTCAATTATTTCGGAGATGGTACTGTTTACTTCGTCAGCTGGTTGCTGTCTATTAATTTTAAATAGCAAAGAAGTATCATCAGCAAACAGTAATTCCATGCCCATCTTTAACAAGATGTGGTAGATCAGTATTATAAACTAGGAATAGAAATGGTCCAAGAACTGTACTCTGTGGCACACCCATGTTGACTGCAGATCTCGATGACCTCTCATCATTAACATCAACCCTTTCAATTCTACCTCTTAAAAAGACTGTAGAAGTCCAAATGATTGACCCGTGACACCATAATGATGTAGTTTCCTGATCAATGTGTCATGACGACCGCAATCAAAAGCCTTGGATAAATCACAAAAGACACTAATTGTACCGATTGGGGCCCCTGAATCCTTCCAGGCATCAAAAATGTGTTGAATAAGCTCAACACTGGCTTCAGTTGTTGAGCGACCCTTTGTAAATCCAAATTGTTTAACGTTCATCAAATTATTATTATACAAATAACGCAATAATTGATTTAAAATAAGCTTTTCAAAAATTGAGTGTCGGTAGTATTGATATCGGTCTAAAGTTAGAAGGGTCAGATATACTACCGGATTTAAATAATGAAATAACTTTGCTTTGTTTCATTAGATCAGGAAACACACCACAATCAACGTAATAATTAGAAATCACTACTAAGCAAGGAGCAATGCAGTCTATTATTAAATCTTTTATTTTTACAGAAAGACCATCAAGATCAGCAGTTTTTTTCATTTATATATATTTGAATGTTTTAATAACGTCATTGTAGTTGACATGAGTAAATTCAAACATAATGTCACAAGTATCAAAGTTTCGTTTAAACAAAGATTCAGCGAGAGCGGACGATGATTATAGAGATAGCGTAGTTGAAACTGGAATACTAACAAAGAATTTTTTTAAAAGCAAAAGCACTTTCTTTGTTTTTGTTTAAAATTTTATCATCAATTTTTAATTGAAATTCTGTATGATGGTGTGTGTATTTTTCAGTTTCATTATCGATTATATTACAAGTAGTTTTTATCGTGTTAGTGCTATTTTTTATTTTATTACTGACAACATAGATTTTACGGCTACACATACACACTTAAATACCTTGGAATAATTCCTTATATAATAGACAAAATTAATTGAATTGTTATATGACTTTTCCTCACGAAGTGCATATAATCTACGCCTGCTATTATGAATGCCCACTGTCGCCCAATCACTAAGTGATAAAGTATTATTAACATTAATATTTTTCGATTTAAAGACATTGCTGCATTCAGACCTGGTTATAGTCAACAGTGAACAAAATAATTTATTAGGGTCCTTACAATACGACAAGTTAGACAGTCGTTTTAGTACGTTATTTCTAAACTGCTTAAGACGATCAGTGTTCACAGGCACAATTTCGATTTGACGTTTTATATATTTTTTAATTAATTTAAAAACGTGACTAGCTGCCCACAATGGTCAGATGATAATTTATTTATAACGGACTGAAATTCTGGTTTAATAATCGTAAATATATTATCGAGACAGGATGACGAATTAGCTGTGAACCTGGTCGGTTCCAAATACAAATTCTCTAAATGATAACATTGGCATAAGGATTTAATTCTAGGGCATAGACAAGAATTTTCCAATAAATTTATTGCAAGCAACAATAAATTTGTTTTTATCACTTATTTTGTACAAAATATCATCCATTAGTATTTCGAAGACGTCATACGATGCCTGGGGGTCTGTATACGCTTAATACAATAGGCCGCTCTAGTTCTACGCAGTCATATTTCAATAGTTCGTCCAACAGATAGGCTCACAATATCTGGACCTTCTTTGCATTTGATATTGTTTTTAACTATTATTAAAAAGCCGCCACGTACAGCTTTTTCTCTGCTGAAGGAACTTGCTACCTGGTGCATACTAAAGTTGAACATGAACTGGTGACCTCTAAGTCAATGTTCTGTTATACATGATATGTCAATATCATTACAATTTATGAATAATTCAATTTCCAGTCCCTACTTGACATTCCTTGTACATTTTGATGCACCAGGTTGAGTGTACATTTTTTATTAATAGCATTTTTCCGCTCAATCATTATGGGTTGACTCTCATATTCTGAACAGATTAACATCTGTTAGCCTGTATACGTAATTATTTAGTGGAATGTTGTGATAAACATTTTTTTACCCTATTCTACCATTTTTTAAATTTCTGTCTGTCTGTCTATATTTCTTTTTATAACTTCACAAGCTCATTGAGAACGTAGCCGAGCTGCGTGAACGAATTTCTAAGCTGCTGAGGACATCAACTCTCGATGATATGCCCGGCTAATAAGTAGATCTTTTTTAAGAAGACGTAGGGCCTGTATTGAGGCTGACGGTAAACAATTTGAACATTTCTTGTAATAAACAATGTCATTTCCCTATCTGACTTTTATTCCAATAAACCTAGGTTAAGATTTTTCATTATTTCATTAATTTTACTTACTTTTGTTGACTTTGGTAAAAGTGGCATTACTATCTGTCTCGCTCACTCATGGCAAACATGTCTCTCTCATCATTTTGTCGTAAAATTAAGAACCTACCAAGAACTTGTGTGAATCAAAAACAGTTTAACTGAGTAAAATGGGTTAGCAAAAATCGGGTAACTTGAGGTTTTTATTATTTTACTCGTTTTTTTTAGTATGAAATTAACAAATTTTGTACCATTTTAGATTCCTGATTAAATGCGTCAACTTTTAATGGCACTTGCCAAGGCACTCAGGTACATTTTTTTAAAGGAGGGCCTTTCAAAGTCGAAAAATTTTGAAATTTTAAATTCATAGTTTAACAAATTAGTCTTAATTCTAGGAAACTTGGGGCAATTGTGTCATTATTTTTGACTGTCATTCAGATATGTTATTCAGGGTTATGGTTCCAAAGTTTAAATGAACAAAAATAATAAAAATTAACCACAATAACCGAAAAATGGTTACAGTTTGGCCAAATTTCTAGGTTTTTCTTAAAATGTCCATAATTTTCAAACTGCATGGGAAAGATTTTTTTCTGATTTTTCTCATGATGGTTACGATCAATCCTGTCAACCCGTTTCGGCTTGACGTTGAGTTCTGGGACATTGCACATGTGCTGTATACGTGCAGTGTAAACATACTTTTTATTTTATGTTATAGTACATGTAGGTGCACAGACGAGTTTCGGACTCATAACATTGTACATACGAAACATCGCTTTTCGACATGAAATGATACATTTATGGGATTCTTGTAAATAAAAATACGAGATTGTGTGAGATTTGGTTTCAAAGATGCATCATATACGTGTACGAAAAAGACTCGATAATTCTTCAAAGAGCCGACTACGTGCTATCGAAAACAGCGGCTTTCATTAGTCGTTACGGTCCGCTCCGGAATCGATGGTGAGGAACTAGCAGTTTCCACGACGGTACGGCTTCCGATGGATGACTAATTCTTAATCCGGGCCGTATCGATTTAATTTGTCTAAAAGCAAATCATTTAATAGGTCGTCTTTTTTAAGGATGAATCAGAAAATTGCAGCAAAAAAAAATAAAAAAAACGCAATAGAATGCACATGCACACGGAACACACATCGGGCTTACAATTTGATTGCATCTGCACCAGTAGTGGCGATAGTACATGTGTCACCTCTATAGGCACATGGTGTTCTGAGATAATTATTTCGACGTTCACGATTCGGCGAGGCCCCGCTCCTGCAGCACAGCGAACCGAGCCACCCACACACACAGCCACACGACGGGCCGTCAGACGTTCTATCCGCGTTCGCTCGATCTGTCACAATATCTTAAACGAATGTATATTGTGTTTGTTTTCTTAACGTGCTAAGCAATTCGTCCGATTACTATGAATTGGTGATCTTTGTATGCGCAAACTGGTGTTTCTGACAAAAAAAAAACTGGCATTTGCAACCGCCTTCGTCTGCGTATTTTGTACAATTGAACCGAACTACTGAACTAATTCAATCCCTTCATCAATAAGATGCTACACTATTCGCAAGCGATATATCTAAATTTTATTTTGATACTAGGATTTACCCCGGCTTCGTCCAAATCGCAACTATGACCGGTAGCGAAATCGAAAACGTGACTGCGATCGGAATCGAGAGCGAGACAGGTCGGCGTCGAGAGCGAGACCGGCATCAGAATCCAGAGAACGGGTTAACAATCGAGATGATGATCGAGAGCGTGATCTGGCGATTATGTGTATATATATACGTCGAACCGCGTTCGATATTGAAAGTGAAACAGATTCGCATTGAGAGCAGACATGGAATCTGAAACGGAAACGGGAAAGCAATCGGCATCTTGATCGAGAACGTGATCGGTTGACATGTAAAAAGAAGTAATCCGTTCTATGTCTACGCAAGCGGCGTCACGACTAAAACCTAATACACATCCGATTTCGATTCGACCCGATCTTTAGATCTAATAATATAAGAATAATAAATCAGATAAATCTGAGCAGCTTCTGATTCCACTCCCAATTCTGATTCTGGTCACGCTATTGATTCTGATCTTGGTCCCATTTTTTAACCTCGGTCTCGATTTCAATCTCGATCCCGACTATCGATTCCGCACTCCGTTCTGTTTGCAATTTCAATTGCGCTACTGGTCCTATTTCCGATTTAGATTTAGCCAAAACGAATTCTGATGTCAAAATAAAATTTAGATTATGTTACTCACAGATAGTAGTGCTTTCTATGGGTGAAAGAATTTTTAGAATCTGTAGTAGCACAAATATAAAGATGAAGGCAAAGAGAAATATCAATAGTTCATTTTACTCAAGGAGCTTCTTATAGGTGAAGGAATTTTCAAAACCGGTTCATTAGATCAGTTGAATAGTACAAATACACAGATAAAGTCAGATACAAAACTTTAGTTTCTTTAAAAACTTTCCTGTTCGCCTATACTTCATATTACCAGTTTCATAGTAATTGCTTGATTGCTTTAAATAGTTTAGGCACGCAAAAAAAAAAAACAAACAAAATACATGCTCATAGAAGACAGTCTATCTAACAAGACACAAAGTTTGATCACAATTCATTCAACCTATTCGGAAATTAGCACAAACAAACAGACACTTTTACAACATAATATTATCAATCTATCAATTGCGTGACTGTTTGTTCTTAGTATATTCTGAATTTTATTAAGATTGCTTAAGCCATTCTTTAATTATAACATGACATACAGAGTTAAAGTAAAAGTTTAAAATGATAAATGAAGTTTTAAATGTAAATGTATTTAAACTACATTTATCATTTTTAAATTTTATAAATATATTGTATGTACAGTTTTATAAATCAATAAGATAGGCAAATAAAAAGAATCCTATTTATTATTCCAGGAACAAATCTATTTCTATTTACAATTTAATTACAATTTGTCCAGGCATTTTAGATATTAACCCAGACAAACAAACAAACAGACTCTTTACCAATATCATACATAGATTATCATTTTGCAAACCATATGTTTTTAGCACATCCGCATAGAATGAAATTTGACAAAACTTGACAAAAAACTTATATATACAGACAGATACCAAACATTTATGTAGTAGTACAGGTGAGTTAAAACAAAATGTTAACATTAACAGCATCAATGGTTTAGATTTTTAAATTTTCACTTCAATAGCTTCTGCAGTTTCGATTTTCCAAACAATATTTTAATTCCCTATTTAATCCCCTTAGATATCATTTTCTAAAACTGTTGTGTCATTATTTTTCATTTGTACTGTAAATATAATTTTTGGTATCAATAGGACTAGTTTTGTTTTTCTATATAAACATTTCAACCCTAATTTAATGCCTTCATGGTCACTTTTGAGAAAATAATGTCATTGTGTTTTATTAATAATAATTGGTTAAATTACAAATTTTCTCACAATAGCTTTATCGATTTTGTTTTCCCATATTACTTTTTGCCCTTTATTTTACTCATTCAAGAGTTAATTTTGAAAAAAAAAAAAATGTTTTTAATTATTTTTCTATTTCTACAAGTCACTAAAATGTTAAGTTTGACATCTGTAGCTTCAGCGGTTTTGATTTTGGATCCTGTAGTATAAACTATAACAAAAATAAATGAAGATATATAGGTGGATTAATAAGTAATTTTAATTCTGTGTATACTAGGTTATACTAACAGCCATTCCATGAGCCGCTTCTGTCAACAACTCACAATATTATCACCTAACTTGTAACCATTAAGGAGTGCTGTGGCTTTCATCATTAGCTCAGCAGCATGAGATGATAACTACCGGATGCAAAAACTTGAATAACTAAAAAAAGAGCTCAAACACACTATACGTTCCCATATTTGAGGATATTTTTCCTGGAGATCTCATCATCAAATCCTGACTTTGTGATTATAAGACCATCTCAGGAGTATACTCTTTGATTTGAAGAAAAAATTTCAAAATCAATCCATAATTGAAAAAGATATCGTTGAAAATATATAAAAAAAACCATACATGCAAAAATAGTTTTTCCACTTTTTTTGATCCGGTTAACAATCAATTACAGCCTCAGTACATGTCATGAGAATCCCATTAAACCAAAAAAAGACTGGATTACATGGTTTAGTTACATAGTTTCGTTGTCTACCTTCCATCTTTGTGCTTGTTGTTAAAGAGTTCAATAAGAAGTACATACCCAGTCTTGGATTGTCATAAACCTACATATCTTAATCACTAAACATTTGTCTATTTTTTCAAGAGTTCCCTATTATATCTATGGAATTCATAATTCAATTCAAATAAAACTAAAATATGACCTTCTTGAAAATATTCTCTTCCCAACAAAAGACAAAAGAGTTCTGAAGTAACAAACATAAACAAAATGCAACCAAATTGAGAACCTCTTAATTCTTTTTTAAGCTGGTAAAAAATTAAAACAAATAAATTATTTATTTAGCACATACACACACAAAAGGCTACTTACACTTATTAAATATAATGGCCTCTATGGAAAATGGACGCTAAAGGCAGAAAGCACATACAAACTAATTATTTTCTCAACATTCATTCCCCCAATATATTTACAATATATTAACTTACAGAGGCAATGAATTTTGTAATTAGATTTAACGCAAATGGCTGCGAGTGCTAACTCCATGTTATTTCATCATTCAAATAATTAATAATGAACAGAGTAATAGATCCTCCATAAATACATTTACTTATATACAATAATTTTAATTACTTTATTGATAATATCGGCATTTTCTCGGGAATCTTATTGTTGAATTCTATCAGGTATAGATCAGCTTACAATACACTTTTTCAAGTGAAATGAAGGAAAGTAATCTATACTAATTTTATGAATGCGATACTCTTCCACAAATTTTGTTTCGCTTTATAAGAAAAAGAAGGAGTACAGAAAGATAAAATTCATGTATAATGTATGTCAATATATTAAATTAAATAAAATAAATCATTATGTCCATACTTTTGATGTCAAACACATAATAGTCTACAGTCAAACAGTCATGCTGAGTGGAGATTGTTAATATTCGAAAAAAATTGATATTTTATTGAGGCAGCCAGTTGCATGGCTAATTGTACATCGCAGCATTTAGAATCCATTCATTGCTGGTATTACATTTTAATTTCTGAATATAATGGCTAGGGCCATTTATAGCAGAGTTTTTACAAAATACATAGTTTACATTAATGCTTTGTCTATAATTCACTTTCAAACTAATTTAAATTTCAATGACCAATGTTTATTTTTATAACTGTCCAGTTTTTCTGTTTTCAATCTGGTTAGTATGGTAATAGAAAACCCAAAGAAACATCAAAAAATGTATTATTACTTTTTAAATATTGCTATATCTATACTTAGAATATGTATAGAATAGCAATGTGCCACTTTTTCCCATTATAGAGTAACATATTCATATTAAAAGTAACAATAAACATAACCAAAAAAATAATTAAGTTTTGTCCATTATTAATGAACCAACATATAGAACTTATTCAGATGTGCTTAGTGCAATGATACTGTTCCTCTCAAACAAAGGCATGTACATAAAGTCGGGGGCAAAGTTTTTGTATTTTATATACAAATTCAAGATAATTTTTCATCATATTTTATTTGCATTTAATTATAAATATATAGTCCATTTTATTCAACAACTTAATGCCATTTTGTATGTAGTGACATAATCCACTTGTTAAAGAAATTTTAGGACTTCTGATCAACAAATAGTTTTGACAATCTTCTCTTGATATTAACTTAACACTATCTAAAAAATTCTGAAATGACCCAAACAGGTGGAAATCTGAGGGTGCAAGGTCAGGCCTATATGGTGGATGGATTAACACTTTCTAACTAACCTCTCTCTACTTTCTATTTAATAATATCAAAACTAACCAGATACAAACATCATAACCAAAGAAATTTTACTTCAACTTTTTTACTTACAGAATATAAAATAACTTTCCCTGACCTAATATTTGAATTCATGCTGTAATTGTGTTGTTGTTTAACTGTTACTAATATTGCATTTTAAATTTCAAAGATATAGCTAGGAATTAAGGCAAACAACACATGCCAATAAAGTATTTGTTTATGTTCACATCTGAATTAAAAAAACTACATTCGAAAACAATAACATTCAATGATACTAAAGATATACTTTAACAAAAGAACATTAGTGTTCAACGTTTCAATAATATATGAACATAAAAATTTAAGAATCATGGTTAAATTTCGACTACTGGGTGACCATTAGTTCTCATAAATACACAGTCAAGCTACTATTTTTCTAAGAAAAATACGTGTACTTAGTTTGTAAATTGCAGGGACTACACGTCTAATGTACAATGTGTAGTCCCTAATTTTATATGTCATTTAAAGACAATAATTATTTATTTCCTTCACAATAGTTTAAGAACATAAAATTACTAAGAATGTTTAGCAATAGGAATTATTGTGCGGGACTGAAACCTAAGCTAAATTAAACTTGAAAATGAAATAAAAACAATTTTGTTGTTAAAATATCGCCCAGTAAAATACCATAGGACATCACATTCTAAATGTAATTAGAGTACTTGGATCTACTAATTGCGCAGCTTTGATACATATATAGTAAACAGTTCCGCCCACGGGACAGAATTCTTTCATTTCATATATCGACCGATCACACAGTCCCAGCCCAATCATGATGCCGATCGCTATTCCATGCCCAATTCTTATACCAATCCTGCTCTCAAGGCCGATTTGTCCCATTCTCAATTTCAATCATTCTCTCGCTTCATTTCACTTGCCCGAACCCAGTTTTGATTTAAGTAGATTCAAATTCAGGTTTTGCTTTCAATCCTGGTGTCGCTTTTAAATGTAATTTCAATACTGTCTCTTATTCTGATTTGAGTAAAGCTATCAATTTTACTTTAGTTCCACAATCAATTAGGATCTTGATCCTATACTCGATTTCGATCACTCCCGATCTCTAATCTCGATTCTGTGCCCATCTCGCTTACAATTTAAATTCCACTACTAGGTGGTAAATCAAAAGTATAGTGTTTTCTAACTATAATAATCTAAGTTACCAAATAAGTATATTCACAGATTTATACACACAATAGTCTTCATAAATTATTTTATTTAAATATTTTCAATAAAACTACTAAATACCATAGATAATTCAAGAGATTGATGAATAGATATATTTACAAAATAACACAACTTTTTTGTTTATGAACTGAGATTAGTGTGTAGCCATTTCTGAGATTAGTGCAAACAAAAACATAGGACAAAAATTCTAAAAACTATGGTTTTGGCCTTGGTAACATAAGTACAATGTGCAAAATTGTTTTTTTTTTTTTGAGAGAATATAAAACGGTGCATGTATTTATGTATGCATGTGAGAAGTTATACATCTTTGGTGTAATTAAAAAATTAATTTTAATTGTGTTATTACAAAAACTGTTTTATTACTATAAAATAATAAAAGGACGAATGGGATAGTCAATATGGTTGATAGTTTAATTTAAATTTGAAAAATTAAATAAAATAATATTTATTTTCTTATATAAAGTGTCATATCAATTTTATCTTTTTTATTTAAAATTATAACAATTATTAAGTGAAAAATTTTGAATATGTTAACATTATTGCCATCTTCCATTTTGCATTCAGCTAAACAATATTCACCGACTGATATCACTGTTAAACTTGCTAATTCTACCTGTCTTACAGTCAAATTAATATCTAGAGTAATGATATTAGTAGTATCATCCATATTTTGATAAATGGCAACTCCTCCAACTCGAATGTTTGTCACATCAGTTATTAGCGGTCTAAAGTTGCTCGCTGCTTCCAAACAACTTTACACTGTAGTTTTCATGTGACCCCAATAAAAATTCACTTTCATCATTTCTTCATAACACGTCAAAAGAATTATTACAAAAATATTTAATGTACGGACAAGGCTCGTTCATGACTTTTACTAGATATATAAATTGCCTTGCAGCAAAGCAATGACTACTGGCTATCAAGAAGACTTAGTGCCACATACACATGGTACCTTGTGTTTTATTGCTTAAACTAAATTTAATATGTTGTTTTTAACACTGTAGTGCTTTATTTTTCAGACTAGAATTTCACAAATAATAGAATCAAATGTTTCCTACACTTTTCCCATGTAACCACAAAGAGTTCTCTAAATATGTATTTAGAAAATTGACTTTTGCACCAGTAATGGATCTCTCACTAATGTATCCTAACCGTTGAATAGAATGTAATTTATTAGAATTGAAATGTGAGAATACTTGACTGAATACAATTTGCTCAAATATTTTATTAAACGCTAAGCATTGATATTTGTCTACAGTTTAAGAGTTGTGACTTTCCACATACACTACTATCCAAACCCATACCTTATTTAAGTAGTGATTCAGCAACTGTATGGGAAGCTTTAAGAGGTGTAATTAATATAATAGGCATATTGTAGAGGAAACTATGAATTCACAAGCAATCTGTAAATCTGAACTCGTAAATTTATTGTTAATTAAAGCTACAAAACTATTCTTGCAATATTGTACTTCTCCAATTTCAATATTAATTCTATTTTCCAATTTGTCTTAAAACTGCTGTTCAACTATTTCATTTTGTGACACAGGTTCATAAATTTATTTATGGTGAAAACTTTTGAATATTTTGTAATCATTTTGATTTATTGAATGCAATCGAGGCTCTGCTGCATTTCCCTCCCACCATATAATACATAGTCTATTCTGCTTTTATAAATCCCAACTGGAGCTTGATAGCAAAATTTTGTTTTAAAGCATGGATCAGGTAAAATACATTTATCATAATACACAAGTAACAAACAAATTGACTTTGTTCAACAGCTTTATGTAATTAAAAATCCTACTAATATTAGACATAAGACACATATTGCATTAACAATGTACATTCAAGTGCAGTTGCACTCAATTTGCACCGAGAAATGGTTGTAGAGACTGTAGTTAATAAATAACATGGGGTAAAGAGAATTATCTGTAAATTTTTTATATGTTTTCTTTGAAATATCTCATAGCAATCTAAAAGTTTAGCATGGAGCATGCTTAATATAGTAAATTATTTTTTCATTTTCTTATATAGCACAATACTATCGAGATCTAATCCTTTAACTTTACTTTTTAATAATTATAATATATATAATATTGAATGTATATTGAATCTGACACCACTTTGTCACATACTACCTACATTACAATTTAAACAATATTAATGAGCCAACAAAATAATATAGATAATGATCTGGACTAATTCTATTGGCTCTAAATAAGCTATGTCATCAAACTCAATCTTCTGATTTTACATTACCCTAAACAGATAATGGTATAAGTACAGCATATCTGAAGGCATTAAAATAATTATGTTTAAAATAAACAAATGGAATGTTAAACAATATGTAATTTTTCAAATTAAATGCTGACATATCATTTGAAAAAAGCCAAAAGCTATTATAAGACCTTTCATTTATGAGCTTAGCTTCAAGACGATAAATTCATGATGTATGCATAATACGAATTAGATAAAATATAGCATAAAAGTTATGAGATCGAGATCGGATACGATTTTACAGATTAGGTACTTATTACAACATCGCTTAAAGTCACTAGAAGATTGCAATAAAATTAGGAGAATAACAAAGAATAATAAAATTAGCACTGTATATTGCCCATTAATTAATATTCCTAATAAATTTACCAATGAAACGAAATAATAAAACTTACCTAATTTTTCTTACAATGATGTTTACTAAAATCTAAGTGGCAATTTAAAACTGAATACTGTATCGTTTTCGCACCGTACACTAATCGTCAAAAAAATGAATCACAGATAGAAAATTGCAAATTTTCAAACAGTTTTTCCTGAATTTTCGCTGTTCACTCACAACATACTTCTGTCGTCAATTCACTAAATATCTACTACATGGGAAAAAAATTGACATTCAAACATTATAACCATAGACTAAGGCAATGTTTACATCTAAAGACATACTAAGATCTAAAGACTACATGTATTATTCTATGACTACGGTATCTGTGGATGACACCACAGATTGAAAAAATCAATAAAAAGTCGTACGCGATAGATTAAAAAATATTTTCATATTGAAAGGGTGAAAATAATTGAAAAGTGTTCCTTATATTTTGCTTTTATACATTAAATAACAATTGATGAGGGTATTCAACTGAAATTAATAAAAAACTACAACAATTAATTTGCTGTATTATTATCAACGGAAAAAAAATTTAATACCACAACAATATTATGAAATGTTTACCATTAGATACTACAAAAATGAGAAAAGGCATTTAATAAAATGCTGGTTATTTTTAGTAGGTAATATCAATAAATACTCATAAAACTATCAACGCCCAAAGACAGAATATAGTTTAGACTTGAACTAAGTGTTGTCATACATTACAGGAATAATTGAAAATAATTTTAACACATGCATATTAAGGAAACGAACTTGTTTCAAAAAATTAAATTTCTTAACAATCTCTATAACTCAATTAAAAAAAAAAGTGCAAATACATAATTACCACAAATGTTCTCTAGCATTAGCGCGTGCATCCATTGAATTGACAGACGACTAAAAGTATTGATTATTCCACTAAGTGATTGAAATCTAGTTGAATCGCACAATGGAATAGGATTTCAGAATGAGTATTTTGTATATTATACTATTATTTTTACCTTTTATAAATGCAACAACTTCCGAACATAAATCAGTTACATTCACCTTTGCTGAATATCAATATAAAGATAATCCGAAAAATGTGAGTCGATTAATACCTAATAATCTAAAGATGATAGACAAATACATCGGGTGTATATTAATTATTCCTTAATTTTACAGGAAATGACATTTCGCGAGTTTGAAACAGCCTGTGAACAAAGTAGTGCTTGCAATAACTTGATCAATTTAGCAAGGACTCGATGCGTCCGTGAATGCGTTTCTCCATCGTGCTACAGGGAATTATATGAATCTGATCCAGTAATATTACCAATTTCATGAGTTTTTATTCCCAACGTCAATTCTTTCCCTTTTGGCTTCATCTTTACTTTTCATTCTATTAAAAGTGTTGAGAACTATTAAAATTTATATGTAATTTTTTTAAGACACACAAACTAGTTTTTATGTTACAAATTACAAAGTTTAAATACACATGTTATTTTGTATATTAAATTTCAATATTATAAACAAATTAAAATATTAAATTTCATTAAGAAAAATTAGTGACCGTCTTTTTTGACATATCTTTAGTTTTCATATGTTTCGTTATTTTCAGCTAGAAGAAGGCGAAATCGATGTTCGACTCAATTCTTTCAAAGGCTGTTTCGTCCAAAGGACTGGACGTACTCGTAATTAAAATGAAATACGTGTGGTTGATTCAAAATTATTTTATTTCAGTTTATATTTACCTAACCCGAAAATAAAAAAATTAAAGAAACCATATAATATTGAAATACATTGAAATACACAAATGTAAACTGATACAGTTATTACAAATGGTTTGGAAATGATTGTCAACTCACAAGTTATGAACTTGGGAAAATTTATTCTACTATATATCAGCGTTATCTAGTAAACCAATTCTAGAGTTACAAACAATGTCAACGCCATCCTCAAAATCGCGATGAATTAAAAACCTGGTTTTGTAATAGCCCTTCCTTAGCAAGACCTTGATGAGTTTTATTCATCGAATCGTTACTAATCGTCTTCTAAGTGTCCAAAGTCAAAAGTTATCGCACGTAAACTCTCACGTGCTTTAGCATTTTAGAATCATCAAAAGTTAATAAGAGCCTTATTAACTAAATTAAAATACATTATAGAGTTAATAACTCTATAATGGTACGGTACCATTATAGAGTTATCAAATTTAGGTTCCTAAATTGAAGTCTGAAGTAAACTAATTTTTATGCCTATTTAAAATAATAGTTAATTCCTACAAAAAAATCGTGAAAAAGATGTAACTGTCCATTTTGTACATTCCTTAAATGAGACTAAAACTATCGTTACAGCTGGATTTATAAACAAGTCTATGCAAATAAATGCTTTGATGTTGATGTAACAAATTGCATAAATACCTTTCATCTGTTGGATGGCTATTAGAAAACGTGATTCCATCAAAATAATAAAATGCACAAGAACGTAAATCTCGCAACGCAGTCTGTCTACCGCAAAACGTTGTCAGATATCATGTAAAAGAAAATCAGTTATTTTAGTTAATATTATATGGAAGCACCTATTCAACAAATTTTCATAAGGTATTTTTTAATTATTCAATTGCCAACATTATCTCTACATTAAATATAATGACTTGGTAATTACATGGTAAAATAATCACAATAAAACTATCATTACATATTTAAAATACTCTTCTTTATTTATACAATAAGTAAGGACAAATAAAGTGCTCACATCGCTAATATTAGGTACACGTTATGTTGTGTCGTTTTTATTGTTATTCGTTGTCTAAACTCTTTCATCGACCTCAACAATCTACTCGTAGTCTTAAGAGTACTAATAAAGCCCACTGAATGTGATATTTATAGTTCACTTTGTTTTTATTACTTTATTAAAAAACGTATTTATTAATAACGTATATTTTTATTCAAATCGTACATAAAGTCGAATTTCATGCGGCCCTAATATAAATATTTCAGTTCCCCGTCAAGTCTGCCTAAGTGACAGGTAAGGTATGGCGACAAACTCATCTTTCTGTATATAAATACTAGTTTACTTTGTGAGCTCATGACTTACTATTACAAACTATTAGCCCTCAATTTTTAGTTTTGGTTCTGGGTACTGGATGGCACCACAAACTTTTTTTTAAGTGCAATGAACGCAAGTCCATCAATCATTTTATAATTTTGTAAAAGAAACCACTTGATACTAATAAAAAAAAAGTTCTTCATTTAATATAATTTATTATTTGTTATAAAACATTAAATCAAGAGTTTCGTATTTGTTAACTATAATTACGCAGGGAACTCAGTTCAAATTTAATGTATCCTTAGCTTCTGTCAATAATTTTTTTAACCTTTGAAAATTTAGAATTCGTCCTCTCAGAGTCATTATCTTTTTTATCCGAATGACTCTAGTAAAATAACAGTAATAACAGGTGACACGTATGCCCGGTTTACATTACCCGGTACTTCTCAACAATACTTTCTGCTGTTATCACCAGGTAAAATACATAACTCTCCTTCATCCTGTATTTCATACATCCACCTGATGTTCACTTGCAAAGCTGAAAATATTAATTTTACAAGTCGCTTAAAGCATGTGCCATTAAGCGAATTTAACTGTCTTTCTCCCTGTTGCCACTCTCTACTACCTCTTGTGCGCAAGATAAGTGTACCATGTACACGTCATTGCTTCTCCGTGTGTATTGCATTTATATTTTATATTATGCTATTAATATTAATAACAAAAGTATATTTAATAACAGAACTCTAAATTTTTAATTATTTTACTCAATATTTATTAGTTTTCTGTATTTATAAATTCTTTCAATAAACGTCAGTTTCCACGCTTCTGGTGTGTGTGTGAAGACGAACTCTCGGTTCTGACACTGACCGGTTACTCGGTTTGGTAACTGACAGTTCGTCTTCACATACGCTGAAAAATTGATATGTTTATATACTATATGTATAGTATATGAAGTAACTTCATAATGTACGTAACGATTTTTCGGCTTTATAGTAGTGTGTAAACAGAATTTATTATGTGGAACTGTGTTTCTAGGCTTAGGTGTTATAAATCTTCGTTAATTGCTGGTATTATCTTATTTTCGTAAATCATAATTGATTCTCAAAATTCTTCATTTTGTGGGTCGTGAAAAATTTATAAAAGCAATAATCTCTTGGTGATTACTGAAAGCTCTGTATGAAATTTAACACCTAAATTTACTAACAGAACAATAATTATAGTTACTCGCCAACTTCAGAAACGGAATTAGAGTAGGGCAACCATGACATTTATGAGGTTATTATAAACAATGAGCTTGAAAATGTGATTTCCAAAAAGATGATAATTGTAATTATTCAAAGCGATTAAGAAAGAAGTATAGCATACCAGAAGATTCGGAAGGCTTTACTACAGTTACTAGTAGAGAGTGAAGGGAATTGAGGAAATCACCTTTCCTCTGTAACGAGCAAACTTTATTTTAAAAAATGTTGTGTATTTTGAAGTGTCAATTACAGGAAAGGAACTTTTCCCCAAGCAATTAGCTTTTGCAAAGTTATTAAAGATAGAAAACATGAGGATGTGCTGAAAGTTACATACGTAATAAAGTTTTGATCCGATTTAATATTAAACAAATAGAAAAAAATATTGAAAATTAAAGTGTCAAAAAGAAAGGATGGACTTGTAGAGTACCTGAAGTATTCATTTGTTCATATAGCGTTGTGCGCGATGTGGACGTAGATATGAAGAACGATGTCATTAAATAGATTTTAGAGAGTGATCTCGAAATATTTTTGATATTACTTTCACTCAAACTATTGAAAAACGATGAAATTGGAAAATGGGTACCAATTGAAACTTTTCGCATATGAGTTAGAGGTGTTGTTCTTCCTTCGTACGTTAGAGCTTACGGACATAGACTAAAAGTCCAGCCTCATATACACCCAGTAAGACAATGTCCCAAATATTGGCAATATGATTATACAAAAATCATTTTTTCTTCCAAAACTCCGTTATGTCCATAATTTAGTGACAATCACGACAATTGTACCACCACTGTATAAGTATATGAATAATAAAAGAAATTGCAAGACAATATTAAAAAGTGCCTTCCTATTAAAGAGAGCAAAATATCAAGGTAATAATATCTGTGAAAGCAATTCTACATGTAAAGTAGCGTTAAAAAATACTTCAAAAATTTTTATCAGGGATCCAGAATTAATACCTACAGACACATCTGTATATGAAAGCCCTATTGTTAAAGAAGCGCATTAAACTCGTAACTCTGAATATTGAACCATTAACATACCATACGTACATACATGCGTGATATTTGTGTGAAAAATAATCAAAAAGGGGATGACAATATGAAAATGGTGTTAAAGATTAATTACACTCGAGTGAACAATGAGAAAAGCAAAACGAAAAAAATTAAAAACAACAGAAACAGCTCAAGAATATTAATTAGGAAATATATGGATTATATATATTGATTGACGCTGATGACTGTAGCTAATCTACACACAGGAAGAAAGAGGTGTAGGAAAACAGAAAACCATTATTTAAAGTGTTCATAAGAAACTTTTAGAGATCATATGTTCTAGAAACGATTGGGAAGTAAAAGTTTAGATGTTATTCAAAATAGTTCTAAAAGCATTGAAAGCATTGATTATTGTTAGTTACTTTGATATAGTTCTCATCATTCGTGATTATAAATACTTTTAACAACAATAGTCGATAATAAAAACAACATTAACCATAAAACAACTATATACATACTTCGATCGAATGCAAATAGTTTAAATTCGAATTTGCGAAATATAAAATTACTACCAAGTATAAAACACATACATTTAAACTTTGTCAGCGAGACTTAGCTTTCAAGTATAGTGTAATTAAAATCAGCGGTTACAACATAATAAGAATTGACACGACGGACCGTTCTGGGATAGAAGTACTCATCGTTAATATACTCAATGTAGTAGACCTGCAGAAAATAATTTTTACTTACTGCACTCTTTCCGTACGAATTATTGAAAAGGATTCCCTGTCGAAAACATCCAATAGATTCCAATAAGAAATGATAAAATTGGAATCTAATGTGCTTTTGTCGCTGCAAATCCATATCCATACCCATAAAAACTTTCGAAAGGACGAAACGGAAAGTTTAATGGAACTTATATGTCTGCAGAGTTCTTATCTGGATTTACATATAGAATACATCATTTTTTCCGATTGTGGAATTGTCATTAAAAAGCATTAAAAGCATTTTCTATTTCGTATTCGGAAATCCACATTGGTTTTTATGTCCTCATAGACTTACGATAAAAACGGATACAAACTTACAGGTAAGGTGCAGTTAGGATCCATACAGATATAAATAACATTACATCCCATTAAGTCCAATAAAGAAACCTTGCTATGATGGACTTACATATAGATTCCAAATTTAACTCTATCTGGCAATTTTTTCTTCTAGATAGATTACATATAAGCCATTACACATTCTATTGTTTTGTATGGGACTGTATTGGATGTTTTCAACAGGGTTGGAATAAAATATTTGAGTTTTATAATACAGAGACAATCATAATACAACACAAGAATGCTTACCAATCTCTTTGGTCATATAAAAATGACAAATGGGGTGAATATATATATATATATATACAAAGCCATGTTTAAGAATAATTTTACATGCTTGAATGATGGAAGCCCAACGAGAATTAAAATAGTTAATGGTGCATACAGGAGTCAAGCCCTGATATGTCACTTGTCTCTGCTGATATTGTGATTAAATTAAATTGGAAAACAACCAAGAAATGTATTTACAAAAGTATTTATTATTTTTATTAATGCAAAATCAATAACACTGGTCTTACTTCAAAAAAAAAAAGAAATTGTAAAGAAGCGCCCCGGGTTGAACACGGGGAAAAACTACATGTTATTTATAAAAATATTTCTTTGTCTGGAGCTTGTCAACTTGGTTAAGATAATTTTATAAATAGGGTCCAAGCCGTTGCAAATGAATCAATATCCTGGATTAAAACTTAGATGACTCGCACAAAAATTTTAAACTAAAACTCTATTGGAACTCTGACATATCCAAAGCATAGAGACGTCAAGCTTTCGCAAATATACGACGAAACCCATGTAATTACGTCAATTTTCAGAAAAAGGTCAATACTGCTGAGAAAGCATTGAGTAGAGCCGGCCGTAAAAACTGGTCAGAGTTTTGCTCAAATATAAACCGCAGGACTTTTTCGCTTAATATGTGGTGAAGCAGAAAAAGGACAAAGAGGGAGCGTGCCAATTAATGTACAATTGATACCCTCCTGAACAGTGTTGAAGAACCGCAACCAGATTTATTAAATCTATGTCCCTTTATTATAGAAAAAACATTCACCTTTATTGAATTAGAAAATTAATTAAAACGAAAAGAAATAGCTCTAGGTGCTAAACATATTTGCTATTCTATGTTGTATAGTATACCAATGTTGACAAAAATGTATCTAGTTGAAATTTTAAATGTATACTAAATTCAAGTGTCATACCAAATCAATGGCGAAATGTCTTGGTCATACCAATACCTAAATCTGATAGAAACCTAATTAACATTCCTCATTACGACCTATTTCTTTAATGATGTTCCCATTTCCCATGTAAAATTTTCCATATAATTGTACTAAATATAATCGAATGGTTTGTTAAACGTAAAAGTTTATTTGCCAGTACTGTGGTTGGTTTTAGACGTAGAAGATTTAGCTTTAATAATCTTACTAGTTTGATTATTAACATTCTGTTAGGCATGGCGGAAAACTCGCCAACTATTACATGTTTTGTTGACATTGATAATGCTTACAACAATATTAGTAAAGTGGTTCCATTATTAAGTTAGGAAATATTGGATTAGGTCCAAAAATATGCAAATACGTATGGAATTTTCTGTTTGCCAAAAGATGTCAGGGGAATAATAATAATGGCTGTTTCATTAGATATACTGGCAAAGGTTTGGCTCAAGGAGGTCCAATATCTCCACTTTAGTTTAATATCGGAACATTAGATATTAGCAAAACTATAAAAAATGTGAACATTTCACAATATACTGATGATTGTGGTAAGTAAAATACAATTCAAAATAATTTTATTAATTAATGCTGCAATCAATAGTACGGGAGGAGCTATATATATTTAGAAATTTATTGGAAAATATTGGCTTATGTTTATCAGGAAATAAGAATGGCTTGTGCGTTTAGTAAATCAAAAAGGAAATTAATTTAGATATTGAAATCAATGGCAATATTATCAGAACCATTCAAAGATTTAAATATTTGAGTATTTGGTTAGATTACTCACTTAAATGGAGTGCTCATATTATTAGAATTTGTGAAAAACCTTACAGATATCTGAATAATTTCGAAAATACTCGCCAGATATTCTTGGGACATTCACCTTAAACATTTTCGCATCTATACATTTTGTTAATAAGAAGTAAAATAGATTATGTTACTCACATTTCGCTTGTAACAATTTATTAACTTAATAAACAATGCAAATATTAATTAAAAAAAAATGTTACTCTTTTGAAAAATGTTATTCATGATTTATAAAGAAAAAATAATTTTTTGACTAATTATTTAAATATTGAAAACTTTAAAAAACGATTTTAAACAATTAATATGTTTTTAAGAAAAACTTCTTTAAGAAAATTAATATTTTACTATGACAATAAAATAGTAAAGAAAATTTTTCAAAAATAGGATCAAGTCTATTTGTTTTTAATGCAATTTATCAACAAATGACGTAATTTTCTAATGTTACTTAATGGCATCGCCAAATACAAAAACAGTCATTACGTAACATTTTTTAAAACGAAATTTACCAAATTATTTCGGTTATCATTTTTCGTCAAATTAGAAAAATTGTATAAACAATATATACAACTTTAAAAAATCTTTTATCGCGTTATCTTATTAAGTATTTATACAACAAAGACTCAAAGAAACAAAAAAAAAACATGTCAATTATTTAAATTTTTGTGTCGCCTTTTACGAAAATAGAAGCCAGTGGAAAATTAGTCAAATTAAAAACTGTATAACTTTTTGAAAAATGAACAAAACTTTTTTTGCAACGGGGCTGCATTGTTTAAAGTTTTTTTATTACACCATAATTTGTCCGATTTTTAATATTGTATAGTAATCTTATGGTAATAAGTTTTGATTGTCAAAAAAATTAAGCGCTACCCGAGATTCTAGATTAAGTAGCTCACTTTGCGCGTCAGTTTTACATATTAACTTCACAGTAGTGAAAGACAATGCCCATGCAAATTTAAATAAAGAAAGTGTAGTATACGCATGGACAGAAAATATGTATTTTCAAGTTGTTTGTATAATTATTTGGGTAAGAATATGAATCTTAATGCTATAAGAAAATTACGTTTAATGGCCGACGTGTGTTCCGGACAAAGCAAAAATTTTATTGTTGTTGGAATTGTCATGAAATGGTTTAGAAATTGTGCCCCAAGAACTCTAAGAACAATAGAAATCATATTTCCTGTTACTGGACACTCTTATATCCATTCGGACAGTGTGTTTTTGGCAATAAAAGGACGAGTAAAGAAAAAAGAAGTAATAACTACACCACAAGAATGTGAACAGATTTTTGGGGAAAGTGCTACAGTTCGTAAGTTAGACCTAGAGATGTTGAACAGAGATTGGAAAGGAATTGGAGCAGCATTTACATTTTCAATTTAAATAATGCAAAGTTTGTATTGCGCAGAGGCAAGGTGGATATTTTAGTCAGATGAAAGACGTCATACCAAAATGATCTTTGTGTACAAAAAAAATTATAAGAGGAAAAACTTCATCAAATATACACGAAAGTTAGAGACGTTGATAACCTTTTAAGCAAACATTTTGAGTGGAAATCGTACGAATACTTAACTTTTTACAAGCAAATTATTGCAGATGAACAGCCAATCAAAGATGACGGAGAAGATGAAATAAATTATTTGTGTAATGAAAAAATTGAAGAACTGCCAGAGATTTATGTATGATTATATTTTTCGAAGGCAATGTTTTATATAAATATAATTTTTTGTAATGAAGTGTCAAACCATAACTTTGGTTATTAGTGTCAGCCCTGATAAGTTTACTTGTAAATGTAATTTTCAAATTATCTTAAATCCGTATTCGTCATCTTTCAATACTTCTCATATCCATATGCTTGGAATCGACATGTCCCAAATCCATTTTTCAACTCCTCATTTTACATAAATAATTAACGATAAACATATTAGTTATCTCTTATGGAATATTTCATTTGTGGTTGACAGTCAACAATTTTCGGAACAAACATATTATTAAATGAAGCTTTTATACAAAAAATAAACGTGTGGCACTCGGGAACTCCCGCGGTAAAGCTATTGCATAGCATTTTTTATCAACTTATGCAATTACAATTATTTATTTACTTATGCAGTATTTTTTTTTTCTTTGATATTAATTCAAGTATTTCATCACTTTCTTCTTTAAAAAATGCACTTTGTTTATTTATATTTAAAACGCTTTATACACAAATTTTACGCGTATAGCTATTCGCCAGCAACTGCTATTCACTGTTGTACATAGGTACACCTATGTATACATATATACCTACATGTATACTTACAGGGCACATGCGGTGAGTGTGACATTATAAAGAAATGATAGATACCTATACACCTATATACTTTCTCACAAACAGCTGCTTATGTATTCGTCCGATTTCGGAGCAGCTCGTCTCGATCCGTGCGAGCTTCGTACAGTCGTACCATAAATATACACGTTAAGCGAATACTCGGCCGAGCTACATGGTAGGCGCAGTAGGGGGTGTTAGGTTTTATTTACGTTACGGAATTTCTTGATTCGGTTGTCGCGCTCAAAGCCCGCGATAAAAGCTATGCAATAGCTTGAAAGCACTTGAATAATTGCAATTTTATTATTTTTGTTATGATCTATAGATTTTTATGCGATTTCGTAAGAGTTGTATAAAGTGCAGGTTGTATATGGAACATCTAGTTTTGAATATATTCCCATTTAATAAAGTTATTGTTTATATTTTTTTGGCGTTGATGGATTTTAGGTAATAGCACTACTTTGAATATGTATCCGGCCATTTATTCTTAACTTTTTGTGTATCTAATGACAAGCTAAAGCATAAAGTTAATAGCAATGAAAATGAAGGAAAATAAAATAATAAAATCGGTGTTTTTTTTTGTTTTTTTTTTTATTTTTGGGTATTCATCCTAAAATAAGGAAAATCCATATAAAATTTGCAAATAAAAACTCTTAAAGGGAAATAACAACTATTGAAAAAGAACATCCCGACAATCTACTTCCTCGGCAAAATGGTGGCTTTTGGCAAAAGCTTAAATCTTTAGACAAAATAACTGTTTTTGTAATTTTAAATTCAATTTATTTGTATATATTATTTGTATTAAATGATGAGCATTTTTAGAATCAAATATTGCTCATCAACAAGCCATTTTCTAGTTTATATCACACTTTAGTTTTGAGTATTAAGTTCTTAGAATGAGACATGTACTAAGTCTACGGTTCAATTTTACCACTAGGTGATAGATTACAATACAACACACGAAAGTTTGCCGCTCTGAATTGTTGGCTACGAATGATAAACTGCGCAAGTATTATGCTCCCCGATCCTACCTTCTTCTCCGCCGCGTTCCTATTTTACGCCATTGCGACACTTTCTTGACAAACTTCACAGCGGCAAAGTTTCGTGTGGACTTTACTTTATTGAAGTTTATTGGAGTTTTTGGAGTGTACTCCTTAAGAATCGATTTCATATTTAGGCCCGGCGTATGGAATTTTATGGGAGTAAAATCAAGTGTTAGATAAATGACGTTACGCTATCGTCATGGTTACTGAAATAAATAAATCGTCATGGTTACTGTTTACATTTCAATCGATCAGAATGTGATAAATATAATAGATTTTCTCCACGAATAATTGTTAATGTATACAGAAGGGGGTTCAAAACTATTGAAGAAACGTTACCATGAACTTCCACTTATACTTGGTAGAGATTTTAATAAAGAAGATAGTTTCCGTTTAGTACAATTTCTGACAGATGAACTGAACTTAGATTTAATTTCTGACAGAACACTAGGGACAACTAGATATGGTACAACTATTGATGCGATGTTTTCACGATTTATCACACATGTATCTTCCGACATTCATGTATCATATTTCAGTTACCATAAACCAATTGTTTCAGTGTTTAATGATACCGCTATTGTTCCTGTGATAAACATTACGCAAGGTAACGTCAATGATAGAGAAAATCAATCTTACTAAAAATTTTATTGTATAACATAATTATTTTCAATATTTTCTTAAATGACGAATTAATTGTTTTACTATTGACATAAATAAATGAATTGTGTATTATGCTTTGAATAATGTAATAGATGCTTTCATTTACCATTATACTCATCTATATGTACGATATCATCTTAAAGCAGTAAACTCCATTCGTGCGTCGGAGCTGACACACTTTTTTTTTTATTAAAAATTAACAAAATAATCTGACACTATTTTTTTTACGTTTTTTTAATAAAAGCAAGGGGTATTTTACAGCCGGTCAAGTTTAAAAAATAATTAAGCTTAGCTTTAAAAGAATATATTAATTGATTGTTGTATTTGGAATTAGTTTAATGAGTCCACGGAGTGCATAATCATAAAATTAGGTAATCCACAAACCGTCTATTTACGTGTCTAAAGCGGTTAGATTGTTCTTATGAAAATAGCTCATCAAAAACATTAAACGCCTAGTCTAGCCTTAGAAACTGAATTATTAATAGTTTTGTTTGCATTAAAAAATATTTTCTATTCATATCATTGACTTTGATTACTACAAATTCAATCATTAAAGGTAAAATTAATTTAGTCAGTGTTACTATAAAAATATTAGAATAGCACCATACTGTTCCACTGAACAATTGTAACACTTTTGAAGTTTAGACCAAAAACGAGGAAATTTATCCATTCGCGATTGTCGAAAGCGATTTAGTGGAAACGAAGAAAAATGGCTTTGTTGTGTCGACAAATGCTTCGTGTTAATGCATTTAGGGCCATGGTGGTGTCCACTGCCCGTCGGGGCTTCGCCGATAAAAGTAAGCTTAATAAATCCATTTTATTTATCGCAAAAACTCATTGTCAAAATGTCGTTACGTAATGTTGGAAAAATCGTAATTAGAACTCAAAAAAAAGTATTTAAAAAGCAGTACGCACGCTGATGTAATATTTCACCGACAATGTCTTTTACTGTGTTTCATTTGAATATGCGTTTCTTGTTTTCCATAGTCATTTTGGGTTATGTCAAATTAATGTAACCTGTTTTACTTTTCAGATATTTATCTAATTTTGTAAATGAAATGCGATGCTCAGTATGTCTTAAAATATTGTGAGTGGTTAGATATTATATTTTAAGTTATTGGTAAAAGTTGTTTTCATCGACCTGCGCAATTAGGTTATCCAACAAAATGTAATAGAATTATGTGTATAGCAATTTCATGTTCTTTATTTCACATTTCAAATAATATTTTCAATTTATATACGTTTTTTTAAATAATTTTTGCTTATGTTAAACTAAGTAATTTATTGTTTTTTTTTTATCCAAATTTGAACAATCTTTGTAATTTGCTCTAAGGCGAAGGAAAACATGTATTAGGAGACCTGAAAACAATTGCCAGATCCTTTAAAAAGTTATGAGATCTGAACGTTTTTTAGTGTTTGTGGTACAACACAGCACAACAATTCTAAAATATGAGTTAAGTTTATAAAATTATTTAATATTGGAATGTGTAGATGTTGAAAAAGAATAGAATAAAGTAGTCAAAAATGTGTAAGAGGTAGCTTAGCTCTCCATCAAATACACTGAATGAAGTTACAGCATCATAAAAATATGACTAATTGTGACACATCCCAATGTTCATATTATAATAATCACATTGTTGTGAACTATGTTTATAAACAAAATAGTTCAATTATGGATTAACTCCCTTAAAAATGCACCAATTACATCCCTGGGCGTTTTGATTGGTTGGAGTGTTCCAGATCGTGATAAATGTTTGTTTATATCAAATAAAACACGTTTCAGACATGACAATAAGATTTAATTAATTTCAAATAATAAGCACATAAATCAAGGTAATGTCTTCTTTCATCGATTGTAGAAAATCATGTAGCTGAACCAGATTAGCATCCATTTGTCCAAAAGCAATTATAAGTTATAAAATTGTTTTTTACAGCGAGTTGCATAAAAGTTTTATTCCTAAATTAAATTTTTGTAGATATTGTATGGACAGTGTTATTTACTTTTTTTGGGGCAATTTGCCATTAATGTTAATATGATTTATTAAATGAGTTCCTTACATTTTTAAAAGGATTCAATTTTCTTTTATGTAAAAAGCAAAGGATTAGTATGTCACTCAACTTTGATCTATTTGATGTTTGTGATGAGGTTTAACAGAGACATGTATTCTACATAAAGTAATCTATTAGCACATCAGTACGTTATTCGAGGGGTAGACAGATCTGCCCTTTGTTTTGTTACTCCAGATAAATGTGCGGTGACCAAAAGTTTATACTATATAGTAAAAAAAATTATTTCAGTGATGGCGGACCCCATGGAACATGCGACTGGTTTGGAGCGTAAAGAACTTTTAGCACTTCAATCTGGTAATGATGATCCCTTCAATATGAAAATCATCAAAAAAGCAGCAGGTACACGTGACAGCCCCACTCTTGTCCCATCTTGTTTCGATGCACGCATTGTAGGCTGTATATGTAAGTTCCAAATTATTTTATTTATTTATTTTTACAATAGGTATTAGATTTTATGTAAAAACTTAACCTGAATTTAATCAGATATACTATGTTACTACAAATAAATCAGATATAATTTGTTAGTGCACAACATATTGTAAGTGAATTAGGAATTAAAGTAAATTGCAAAAAAATAATATTTTATCAAATTATAAATAATGTATTTTTTTTATACCTTGAAAGTGTGTGGTATTTTTAGAGATCAGATTAAAAACTGGTTGAATTAAAAATAATTTTAATCACATGCCTCTTGCTGTTTATATATATGTGCCCTTGTGCAACTGGTAAAATTGCTAACTTACAAAATAAAAAATTGTTCTTTTAAGGTGAAAATTTAGAAAAACAAATTATCCAATAAATTTCTTTTACATTAATTATAGTCACTATTTATGTATAGGGCACCATTTGTCATAATAAAAACAATATTCATAATTGTTAAATGTTTTTAAGAAACTGCAAATTACTTTCGATATTTGAAAGATTAAATAATTGCATGTATATAATTTTAAAATTATGTAGCTGACTAGCTACATAATTTTTCAGCTTTAGCTCACTGAAAATGAATGCCTTAATTTTTTATATTAAGCAAATTCTCTTTTAACCATGATTCTGATCCGGTGTCTATTTCAATTCTGGTACCATTATCTGTGACAGTTTTGATCTTATTTTCAATTCCAATCCCGAATTGGTCCTAAACTTCAATGCTAATTTGCTTTCACTTGCAATCCACATTTCAATCATGGCTGTATGTCCATCTGTTCATCCACTCATGTTATTTACCTGAGTGATCTGAGTTGGATGGATATCATAATACTACAAATATATGGGCAAAGTTGGAGACAATTGTTACTGAAACAAACATTGAATCTCTGGCCAAGCTTATCTCAATACAACACTCAATCCAAATTATTTCAGGCGTTGTATAGACGACCATACATAAATTAGAAAAAAAGAAGTAACCAATACTACTCAAGGATAACTTCCTGATAGTGAGAGAATTTTTAGAATTAATCCAGTACTTCTTGAGATTATTGCTATCAGCCAAACAAATGAAAAATGAATTACTTCTTTATAATGTTAGATATATATAGATGATGTCATCATGGGTATAAAAAGATATGTTATTCCTTAGTGAAAGTTATCATCCAAATAAATGACTTATTCAAATACTTCTTATATATGTCATACAATATCTAACTATCAGTATATTAGAAAAATATTATCCTAGTATCATTTCATAAAACCTGATTATATATGAAGCTAAGTGATAAATTAGTCAAAGCTTATTTCTGTAAATTAATCAGTTTATTGCTGTGACTTACCTATAAGTAAAAGTTATCTTTATCTATTATACAGCTTTTAACATTTTTATTTCATAAACATTTGTTGTAGTTTTTAATTCCATTTAGAAATTAAGCAACGCTAATGTGACACTCATTGTAGGTGAAAGAAAGGTCAAATTTATTTTTTCCAAAAATATCAAATATCTGTAGGTATTTTCTTATGGAATTATGTAGAAGTATGAATATACAACAATCCATATTATTTTTAACCTTTACTATTTTAATAATAGTCTTATTTTTTGTTACATGTTCTTATCAGAGGATAGTCATTAGATGTCTATTTATTTTTAAATTTTATTTTATTTTTATTTTCTCTATTGGTTATGTTTTATGTGTTTTTATGTAATTTGCTGTTTGTTTTTCCCAACAGATATATAATATAAGCTTATATATTAACATAACACAAATATGGATAGATAATATGAAATAAATAATTTGAATTTGTATAATGTAATTCTGATAGGGGTCACATAGATGAAGTTGGGTGATATCTTTATGACAATTTGTATCACTTCTGGTAGCCCATCTCCCCTCCACCAATACCCTCTACATCAGAGATATTCCTATTTAGAGGCCTGAAACATAATAGCGACTCCTCTGGAGTTGTAAGTGTCCATGGGTGGCAATGATAACCTACTTTCTGGTAACTCACAAATTCATTTACCCCCTCAAAAATGCTTTCAAAAATCGCTGCTTAACCTCTTGAAAATAAATATTGGACTATGTTTGTATTTATTATTGTTTTTCTAACTATTGCCATTATTATTGTTTTGTAGGTGATGAACACTCGACATCTATCACGTGGCTTTGGTTACATAAGGTGTGTTAAAATTATTTATTTAGTTAAACATAGCATTTTGAAGAAATTGATCAGTGGACATTATATAAAATTCTGACTACTGTAGAAAAAACAAGTAAATTTATAATATGTTTATAAATAAATAGGAAAATTGTTTTCTTTTATGACACCAATTTAAGTTTAATTCAAATTTATTGGTTTTCTAAAGCACTGTAAAAACAATATAGTTATTATAAATAACAATATTTTTTCAAATTTTTTTGTTTTATTGGGCTACTTTTAATGACATTATTATTTTGGTTGAGAAACATTTTGTATTTCAGTGTATTGTCACTGTGTTCCATTTAATTCAAACCTCAATTTTTAAGGCAATAATTTTGAACATTTTTGTGTATAATCTATATAAATTATGTTGAATTTTAAAGTCTTACTAACCAAATATTATAGTGCACCATGTGATGAACTATAATTAGGCATACTTGACAGTATAAATATTTTTTATTATTTTTTTCTTTCTATCATAGAATTGGTAATAATTTATTAATGAAATATTTATTTCAGGGCCATCCCCGCCGCTGTGAATGTGGACATTGGTACAAACTGACAGAGAAGACACCCTTGTAAAAGTTGTCGCTTTTAGTTATACATAGTAGTGAACACTTAAAAGAACATCGCGCATCTTTCACCACATACCGCAAACAAATTTATCTATGGTTCCTTGTGTTTGCCATATGTAATGTTTTTGAAGTAAAAAAAAAAATAAAGATGCGCTAGTTACGTCAATATATCGTTACAATAACCAAATAAAATCAATATAAAAATAATTGTAAGAATACTGTTTGTACATTTTATTTCATTCATATTTTGTTTAGTCCTGGTATTATACTGTAAATAATACACACATTTAAATGAAAATAAATAAAACTCTAACTATTACAAAACTCCAACTAAAAATACATCTTCAAAGGTCAATGAATCATGAACGGTCTGACCTTCTCTAAATTACTTGGGCTTTTATGAATCCACATAGTTCTCTGCAAACTGCACAGCTTTAGCGATATTTAGTAGAAATGTATAACTAAGGAAAAAAAAACATTAGTAAACTATTCACTATTTAAAAAAAATATGTGGTGAACCTACTTAACAAAGCATAAAATTAAATGCAAATATAATTTTGTTCGATTTCAGAACTTTCCATGTGCCTGAAATAGTGGTTTTCGTATTTAGCAATGGAAATATTTTTTTACTCCAAATCGAAAAAAATATGCTAATGAAAAATATTTTAACGTGTGTATAGATTTGTTTTTTTCCTTATTTATATGCCTATGAAAGTCCCAAAATATAAATTGATCAAATCATGAAATGACTATTAAAAAACAAATATTTTGAGAGCATGCATTATACAAAAAAAAAATTAAATCACCTTTTAGGTGATTTAATTTTTAACAAAGCTTCCTCAAGAAAACCTTTTGAAATTGCTCAGTATTCAAAAAAGTTTCATTAAATATAAAATATTTAGAAAAATTTGCTTCAACTGCTCAATTAGATATTGAGTTATTTTATAAACTAAATATTCATTTCAACTGCTTACTTTTCTTGAGAAGTATTATTCATGAAGGATTTTCAAAGATAATATTTACACTAAAGGACTTGAATATCATTCAGTTATGATGTTCAAAAAGTTTCATTTTATTTCTTAAAAATTTAAGCTTGACATGTTATTTGAATTATGAGTTTGTTATGTCAAAAGTATTTCCTTTTATTAAATGAAAAAATATTCTATTTTTCTGAAAAAATATATGTAATGAACTTGATAAATTTCTTCAAATACTATAAAGTCAATCATAATCAGTCAATGTAACAAAGATATCATTAAAATAAAACTATACTGGAGCATTAAAAAGAAACAAAGGATTCATAGTTGATATCAGTCGGACATTCACTCGGACAGTTCTGGCTCTAGGACGAGTGGTGGGGCGACACTGGTAATTACAAAAATACAGCGATACATCATCTGCTCAAAACTAAAACTAAGGACTTCATGTAGATCCAGTTTAACTCCATCTGCCAGCACCTATTTTTATCTAAGTAATTAACATATTTTTACTGTCATTATTGTCGTAGAGCAATTTGAAGGGGTTGTTGATACATCATAAATGTCGATCAATTCTAAACTTGTCAATATGAATGTTCTGTTAAAGAAAAAGATGTATTTTTTGACACCAAAATATAGACGACAAGCTGTACACATAAGGCATAACACAAATTTCATGCAGCTACTGAGTACACTTTACAATAAACTAACTTTTTGTCCTTATGTTATTTTAACACTAAATATTAAGAAGAGTTTAACTTTCTCTTTACCAATGTTTATATTTAAACAAACTAATTATTTAATCTTTAACAAGCATGAAAACGCCACACCATCTTTATTTATTCATTGTTACAAAGTAAGCATGAAAAAAAAATTCATAATAAAAGTATAATTTTTCTAGTCTCAGAATAATTGTTTAAGTAACGAGGTTATAATAATCTCTTCAATTTGAAAAATTAATACCGACTACTAAAAATGCATAAATAATCTGGTTAGAAAAAAAATCTTTCCCAAAAGTTTATTATACAAATTCAAATTAGAAATCAGTCAATAGGTGTAAATAAAGCTTTTCCCATAGCTTAGTTCGTGAGTACAAATTTTGACAATTAGAGTATTAGCCAAAGTCAGGTACCAATTGCTTTATGTCGGTACAGTACGGTTTATGCTTCAGTATTAAATATTGTTTCATAAACTCATAGCTATTTCCCAGAAGGTTAGGTAGAAACTATAGATTTCCACATGGTACAATCTTTCATGTCTCTATTGCCTTATTGACATCCATTAATCTTTTTATACAAGCTCGTCGGTTTCAGGTGCTTAAAATTTGGCACCAAAAATCACACACATTCGCACTATACATTTGTTTTGTCAGTCTACTTTCATTCATCCTTTCCAGATGCCAAACCACCGCAACATGCCTCTTTCTACTCTAGTCACTACATCTTCCTTCAAACTACACTGCTTTCTGACATCAATGTTCCTACATCAACTTCTCGAGACACTCCACACATACTACGCAGAGACCGCATCTCCAGCGCATTGATCCTACTATCATTTTTCTTCTGATGCACCCAGCTTTCATTACCATACACAAACATAGAGCTCTGGACCCCATTATGGATAGTCAAGCTCACTAGTGAGATGCTTTTACTGTTCATAATAGCGAACAAGGCCCCATTCCCTTTATTTACCGCATTCACTCTTCTTTCGATATTTCTATATATTTACCATCATTTGTAAATAGACTACCGAGGTATACAAACTCTCACTTATTCGACTCTCTCACCTTCTATATATATTGCATTCAGTCGTGCTTTTGCCCCTTTCAAACACCATCACCTCAGTCTTATCGACATTTACTTTCATACCTCTTTACCTAACAGAATCATTCATTTTATTTACCATGTGCAGCTCGCATGCCGACAGCAAAAGGATTATTTGGTCGTCGGCGTACAGGAGACATTTAACAGACAGCATATCCATCCTTAGTCGACACTCATACTTTTTCAAGTTATACAGACTGCTATCCATAAATAGATTGAATAGCCACGTTGAAGCTACACATCCCCGACTTACACTAGGGGCAGTCGGGGTTAGTGCTCAGAACGGCAAATTTTCTAGGGCGGTAAAATTTGGAAAGTGAAAAAAAAATTTTTAGTGGTATAAAAATTGCTCAATATAATTAATTCTCTTATAATTTTTTGTTTAATGGATAATTCCAAGAATTATATTCATACATTATTTTTAAAATCGAAATTTTACTAAACATTAAGTTCAGTGTTGGGGCAGTATTTTCTACAATGCCCAGGGGCGACACTAAGTTTGAATCTGGCCCTGCTGACACCCCTGCAGATGTTAATCCTGTCAATGTATATTTATTTTATTTTGACGCAAACACAAGTCCCTTTGGAATTGCTCCCGAGGAATTGCAGTGCATATATCCATTCGCTACCCACACTATGCACGGATAGGGTTCTTAATAGATCTTTACTTTTTATTCTATGACGAACTTTTTCCAAATCTACGAAAGTACAGAATATCTTTTGACCGTTGGCCAAAAACTTTTCTGTAATGTTTCGTAGAGATTAAACTTATATGCATCCCACGTACGTACACCCGTATGTACACCTCATCACTTTTCGAAATCCCACTTGTACATCCCAGATATTTTTTCCAGTTTCATTTACATCTATTTCAATAATGATTTTCGAATACAGTTTGCCAACGACGCTCAGGGGGCTTATAGGGCGGTAATTTGTTTAAGCCTGCTATTAATCTTTACCTTTATGGAGGGGTACAATGACGCCTTTGCACCAGTCATTAGGGACCCTACAGCTTTCTCAGCATTTATTAAAGAGCTGGTGCAGCAGGCTTGCCTTTGTATCCCCACCACCCCTCAGCATCTCTGACGAAACCCTATCATGTCCGGCAACTTTTTCAACTTTCATATGTTTTCATCATTTTATGATTTCATCCAACGTGATTTCGCTTTCATTTCCATCATTACGTATTCAGTTGCAGTCACATGGTCATCTACAACTGTAAACTCACATGCAAAAACGCTGTGAAAATAATTCTTCTAGCGCTCTTTGACATGATTTTCTTCATTCCGTAATATTCATCATCGTCTCTAATCATATTTATATATGATATCTCGGAATTAATCCGAGCCTTTTTCACCACATTCCAAAAAAGTTTTTGATTTGCCCGAAAGTTATTCGATAATCTCCTGTCACAGCTTTGCTTTTTTTGCTCTCTGTGGTTGGCCTTTATAGACAGTAAATCTAACCAAGTTTTCTTCTTTTCAATGACCACTTTTCTTACTTCAAAATTCCACACTTCATTAACTTTCTTCCTAATATTTGTTCTCTTATCCACTCTATATAACTTTTTGCTTCGTCTACTAATACAGATTTCGTTACCTTCCACAATTCGTCAAGTTCTCCATATTCATACTGTTTTGTTTCACTCAAATTATCTTTCAAGCGCTCTACATACTCATCTTTTACATTTTGATCCTAAAGCTTACCAACTTTTATTCGTTCTAGTTTCTTAGTAACCATTTTCGCATGGCTTCGGCAACGCTGTCATTTTCAAATTTGGCTAAGACTCTCATATCCATCCCGCTGTACACCCACCCAGACATTAAAATCATCTAACATTAAGATCCTTTCGTTTATATCACATTTCACTAATATGCCCCTCGCATTGGCCGAAGACTCCTCTCCCTTTTCTAGCGATTTGGACATATCTGGGACGTATACGCCTAACATAAAAATCCGTGTCAGTACAATTTTAACTCGGAACAAGAGGAGTCATGGATTTACGCGTTTTTTTCATTCACATAACTATTCATTTTGCATAACATGTTTTTATGTAAAATGAATACTCACACACTATTCATTTTATATAAAAACATAGCAAATTGGCTTCTGGCGACGGGCTATGCTCTAAATTTACGAACTACGCTATGGGAAAGCTTTATATCCACCTATTCATTGATTTCCAATTCGAACTTAAACATTGTTTTTTCACATCCAGATTATTTAAACATTTTTAGTAGTTAGGTTTCGGGTTTTAAAACTTTTGTCTTATTTATTATATTTTCATAGACCCCTCAACGTGGGAGGGTTTGGGGGGTCAATGAAGTATCCTTAGAGCGTTTCCCTCGTGTATCACTTTTGTACGCAAATTAACTTTACTTATTACTAAATTAAACGTATTTACATATGATAATATACAGCAAAGTATACGCATTTGGAATGTACTTTTCAAGACCTTTCGTTTTATATCAATCATGATGTATTTATCTTCTACTTATTTTTCTTGGTTAGAAAATGATTTATAAACTAGTCTATATCGGAATTCATAAGAGCTATGGCATGTGGAGAATTAAACGTGTTTAATGACACCTCATTTGTAAGATTGGGACTAGCATTTCAGTAACTACAAGGGGAACAGATGAGCATACCCATATACATACATACAGTTGAAATCATAACCCTTCTTTGGATTATTCGTAGTAGGGTAAAATATTTAGTTAAGTACTAGATTTCACGAAAGAATTTCTTTTCATGTGCGCACATTATCTGGTTTGTAATCTTGTTTTTAAAAACGAAAACCTTCTTACTATTTACTACATATATGTTGTACGATTTATGTGACGATAAGTATGACAACGCGGCTTTAATTGGCATGTTGTGCCATCGTGTACCTTACCGAGCTCAAAAAGAGAAGCTCGGTTGCACCAGTTATTTGCTGTTAACCGCTGTCGTAGCTGGTATACGGTCACCTGCGCCGCCTCGTAGACACAACACACATTTTAACGCCATCGACTGTTGGATCCTTTCAAAAAAATATTTTTAAAACCTTAAACCGGACATTTGATGTTTGAACGTTGTACGATGTTCCATGTTTTTTGTATATGTATTTTTTTTATCACGTAAAATCTTAAATATATATAATAATTCTCCGTGGTTCACGATGTTGGTGACATGCACACGTATATCTATGTATACTTCTTTGTACATTAGCGATCTTCGTGTATCACTGTTTGTAAACCCGAATATAGAAATAACTAAATAAATGTAGAGCTGTTTCGACTAGCGAATACCAGAACAGCTGAGCACGACAAACGGAGAATAAGTTCATTCGTGTTAACGTGGACGAATTGAAAATCAAAAAGGATTGTTAATGAATTGATCGTTATATAACAGTATCCATAATAATTATAAAAAACGCATTCAACTTCGCCAAATATTAGCATTTATAAGTTGAAACTTAAGTAGAAACTTTTGTGCAAGTTTAAATAGTTCATATTCCAATCCGAAAAGACAATACAGGAGCATAAACAAGGAATTTACAATATATAATTTTTTTCTCTAAACTTGCAATTATAGATGGGTTGATTTTAGTCGTCTTAGTGTAACCTCTACAATAATATCCAAAAACGTGTTTGTTATAGTTCACGTTTCATTTAACAATGGCCCACCCAATCGGCGTAATTTTTTTGCATTGAACTGGACAATGAAATATCCATCTTTTTACCCTGGAAAAAATGCATAGTTCCTGTGAAATGAACTGATTGATTGAGTGGAATTCGATATACATAGTAATAATCTACAGTCCGTAGAATTTAATAGATCACAGTCATGCGATGTTACATATGTAATATAACGAGGGATCAGAAGCAGAAATAAAATTGAGAGCAGAACCGGTGCCGAAATTGTAATGAAGATCGGCTTAAAAATAGAGATCGAAAGCGTGACTAAAATAAACAACAAGACCGATATTAGAGTTGATAGTGGACCCTGTATTGAATCGAGAACGGCGCCAAAGTTAGAATCGAGAGTGAGACGGAATAAAAAGCGACAGCAAAACGGAATCGCAATCAGGATTGACAATGGATACGAGAGATATTAGAGTGAAATGGGACATTATATGTAAATACGACGAAACTTATTTATCAAAGCGGATGGAACCGCAGGTGAAAGCTAGGCCGTCACGAAAACGTGGCTCAGAAAGTCATATACTGCAATAGTTTTTTTAAGTAAAGCATGACAGAATAAAAAAGCTTGTTTATAGCCGTTTTTTAGATAGAACTAAATAATAGTCCAAGATTCCAGTGCCATTAGACACAACCTATTTTTAAATATATGAAACCTTACGTTCTGTGTATGTTTCATGTACTTAGAATGCTTGCGCACAGAGTTGAGTCTATGACAGATGTACAGGTACCAGGTGATGGAGGTGAATAAAATAAGAGTTACTTTACTTAAATTGGTATGGCCGATTTTTTTATATGTTTTGTAAAATATCACTCTAAAGTAGTATCCAGTATCGCAAGACACTTTCCCGCTGACCACAAATTCTGACAGACGCTTTAAAGCGTAGAGAAAAATTAATGAACTTCGCTTATATATGAATGCTTTATTTTAAATTATATTGTTTAGACAACTATTACAAAATTACGTTTCATCAGCCAAAAAGACCAACCCCGCCCGGCCCGCGCCTCAGATATAAAAACTAGTCAGCTGTTAGTGTGAGCGTGAGAGTTTTATTTGTCCGTTTTAGAACAAAACGCTTACCACATTGGATTCAATACTTCTGTAACTTTCTTCAAAGAAAATTCATCTTATAATCAAGATAATAAATCAAAGTGATTTATTTAAGATTGAAAGTTTATTCATTACATATAGAGGGGAATTAATTTTTTTTCAAAGCAATGGATTTTGCATAATAAGCATTTATTTTTATTTCATTTCGAAACAGATATTAATTACGTCAATATAAAAAAGAAAAAAGTTGATAAATAGATATAGTTATTTAGTAAAATTATTTGTTTCTCTCCTAATCATTCCGGTAATGACTAAGATGATTAGGAGAAAATAACAAACATTTGAAGCTTCATTATCAAGCCAATTTTGATATTGTAGGTTCAAGTCATCCTCACCATCCTGGTGACGACAATTTGTCTGGCTGTAGAAATATAATTTTGTAATTGTTGCCCGAAAAACATATATATAAATTAAGTATTTAAATATTAGTAAAGTTCGAGAATTATTCCCCTGGCTTTAAAGCATATGTTAGAAGTTGTGTCAACGGAAGAAGTCTGGCAATATTGGATACTACTTTAGAGTGATATTTTACAAAACATATATGAAAATCAGCCATACAAATTTAAATGAAGTGACACATATTTTTACTCACCTTTCTCACCTGGTACCTGTACATCTGTCACAACCTCAATTCTGAAGTGTGCAAGCTTTGTAAGTACGTGAAATACTACTCAGAACGTAAGGTTTCTTATACAGTTTTTAATAATTCATTCAGTACTCTAAAGGGCAAACTTAATTAACAAAAAATACTGAAAATTTTGGCGAAATTGGTCAAATTATGATTTTTAATACAATAATTTTCATAAAACCCTTAGCCATGGAACTTTAAAACAATGTAGCCTACATTTCTCTCCTTGATTAATCTATATATATTCCAAATTTCATTGAAATCGGTCAATTTGTAAGGGTGCCTATTAATCTTATAGAACACAACCATGGAATCGTAAGCCACTTTATACACCGTTTTTGTGTTAATAAGAAATAAATGTTCAAATTTCAGCGAAGCTACTCAAATCATAAGGATTGTTAATAAAGTTAACGGAACTCTAAAACATATATCCTGTTTATTTCATTTCCTTCCAGTTATTTTCATACTAAATTTTATGGAAATCAATTAAGGTATAAGAGTTTTATGTAATCTTCATAAAACCCTTAGAATGAATCGTATATCTTTTCATTGGCTTCCAAATATCTTTATATCAAATTTTATAGAAGTCGGTTGAATTATAAAAGTTTATTTCTGTAAATCGTTTTCTTTTTCAGAAAATACTTAAATTTGAAAAATAAAACTTTTGAAGAACAAATTACGATTAAAACCGTCAGTACCATTTTTGAGATAGTGATGTTTTTTATATACATATACAAGAATTTGAATTGAAGAATTGCTTACTAAATTAATAAGATAAAGTAATAATAATTCCAAATAATAAGATAATAAATTTGTATTCGGATAATGTATGTACTAGCGCTACTATTCTCTTAACACCTAATAAAATTCTGAGGTACTAACAATCCAAATATCTCAAAAAATTACCAAATCGCGCTATATGATATTGTAGCGTAGGAGAAAATAGTGATCACTTGAAAGAGTCATGTCTGTGTTTATGTGTGTGTATGCGTGTGTACGTCTACGCGTGCGTTTGCGCTCATGGACGTGCGCATGTGCGTGCGCGTATGTGTATTCAAAAATTTGTGATATTCGAAAGAGGTCCGCTTAGAATTTCTAAAAGACCAATTAGTTTCGTTCGATAGATTTTGAGGAATGTCAAGAACAAAGTTTATGGAAAAAAATTAATATTTGCTAAATGCATCGAAACCCATTGATGTGTTCAAGAGATTGTTTCTTGGAGGAGAGAAAAGACGTGGAGAAAAAAAAAACGTCGATTTTCACATAGTACTTGAAAATTTGTAGTTTCGATAGAAAGATGTCATTAACAAAAAAATTTAAAAAAATTGACCCTATAGGCCATTCATGAAACTTGTTACTGCTTCCAAGCTCAAAGTGATAAAAACAAATAAACAATAAATAATTTAGCTCATCAAGCCCAAAAAAATCGATTATAGCGCTTTTTCAAGCTTTTTGAGCTCAAAAATATAATTCTAATAAGTTTTGAACTCTTATAATTCAAACATTTAAATGTATTAAAAAAACTGATTATTTTATTTTTTACTTTTCATTTACAGTATCTTTGGAAAATGTTGTTTGATTTCCATCTACTTTATGGCATCTAACGCAGTTTTTAAACAGAAAAGGATGATCGAATAGTAAACATCAATCCATCAAAAATTTACCGTGTTATTTTGAAAAAAATGTTTTCTCAAATTATCCGTTAACGATATGTTTCAAACAAACCCAGCAATTTTGATGCGGTTTTCAACAATCGACGTTGTTTTTTAAGAAGACAAAACACTTAGAATTTGGAATTTATCAATAAAATAGTTTGAAAAACATTTGAAAAAAACAAAGAAAATTATTCTACACAGAGCATACACATAAACAGATTTTTTTTATCTTTTAAATTCGTTTGTGGATGTTAGTTTTCCGTACATATACTATAGAGTATCAAGCAAACACAATACAGCAGAAACTCGATTATCCGGCCCTCAGTTATACGGATTCGCGATTATCCGGACTACCAATCGCGACCAATATATTAAATACCTACAAGTTGAATTTATGCAAGCATGAACGTATCAGAACTGGCATTACCCCCCGCGCCCCGTGGGATCGCTGCCCACGCGTTTCGTTATTGTTTTAGTTACCAATTGTTACTCCGCTCTGACGTGCGTGTAAAGTCTTCATATTTAAAAATATCAAAGCGTAAGAGAGTGGTGTTATCGCTTAAAGACAAAATAAATATTATCGATTCATTAAAAAAATGAGAAACCGATCGTAAGTTACCTGATAAGTATGGTGTAGGTATATCCACGATCAGTGATATTAAGAAAAATAGCGATTGAATTTTGTTGTACACCTGCAAATTAGATAGTGAAGACGGAAGTAAACATTGGAAAATGATGAAGAAAACGAAAAATTAACTTTTAGAAAACTATATAGGTTTTTACAAAAACGATCAACTGGGCAACCGATATGTGGTCCTTTACTCTGTGAAAAAGCATTACAGTCAATTAAAAAAAATAGGTGGCAATGAGTCGTTTGTGGCAAGTAACGGACGGTTGTACAGATTTAAATATCTTCATGGAATTCGTGAATTGGCAATGCAAGGTGAAAAAATGTCACCTAATGTAGATGCGGATTATCCGGATTTTCGATTATCCGAATGCCTAACGACAACAATTAGTCCGGTTATTCGAGTTCTACTGTATTCAATATTGTTTTGTAGTCTGTATCCATAGATGAATATGAATTTATAGAGATCTGGATCACTGAGCATTAAGATAGTCTATGTAAAATTTTACTCTATGATCTATAGTTTGTACCAATATTGTGTTTTGTGTCGTTTTCTGTTTTTAGTTTTATGTCGTTTGGAAGAAGTTGTATTAAAAAATGAAATTCTCTTTTTAAATATAGAAACAATGCCGAGTAAGTGTTTTTAGTGTAATTGATGCTGGAGTTTTTTTATTAAATTTACTAAATCATTCTCGTTATATTTCAACATATTTTTGTGTTATTGTGGCATGTAATAAATACATTTTGTTGTATATTTTGTAGAAAAATATAATAGCCTAGTATGCGAACGATTTTTTTTGAAAATATTATTGGGAATTTTAATATTATAGTATTATATAAATGATACTTATTTGGAAACTTCTTTTTAGGGGATTTCCGCTCTACTTTATAAATATCCATGTACTTACTCGAGCAAATATGTAACTTTTGAGTAACAAATATTCAGTCTTTGTCTTATGGCGTCCAGCAGTTATAGATTTTTATTCAGAACGTGATGTCGATGCTGATTCTGATGATAAAGCATATTGAATTAATATTAATTATTGGTTCCATAAATGTTGAGACATCATTATTTATAATCAGAAATGCAAAAACCAATTGCTAACCATTGGGTTAGCAATTGGTTTCTGATTTAAAAATATCAAGGATTTTAATACAAGTGTGAATACTTTTATGTCAGTATTTTCAAAAGTCTATTGTTAATGGATGCTTATGTTGTAAAAAGATTACTTGCTGAATTCCATGTTTATAGACTTACTAATTTAATTGAATTAAAAAAGGGTAGGGTTTCAACATTTTAATCCAGTGTCCTACAACATGAAGATTATAATCTTCATCTTGACTTTTGATAATGAAAATTTTTTGCTAGTCTACAAAAATAGTTTGGTTAATTAATTTTATATTACAGTTGTTGATGTAATGAGCTTTCACTCATTTACGACTTACAGGCATTTAAGAAAAACTCATCTTTTACAGGAAATTACCTTTTAAGTTAAAATTTAATAAAAAAAAATTACAGGCAATATCACACCTTTGCATGATGGGATAGTGTGATTTGTCTGTGATTTAATAAATAAATGGCATCTTTGTCATAATTTTTATCTTATCAGAAATGAAAAATATTCTTAAGGTCTATGTATATCACATTCTAGAGCCCGAGATCACACTAGTGTATATAGCAGATGGTTTTGAAGAGGATTGCGAGGCATTGTTGCAGAGATATCTAATATGCAACATACACAACTACCAAGCCTTCTGCAAAATTTGGAAGGAAATGAAATTTTCATATATATTCCAGTAAGTAATGGTGATTAATTTTAAATTTAATTGATAATTTCACTTTTATGACTATTATCATTTTAATGCATCTTGAGAACCAATTAGCCTTTTTCTTCCTATATTCAAAAAAATCCACCATATGTATTTGATAGAAGGTCCAAATATTTTGATATCCATAGGCAAAGTAATGTTAAACATATTATTTATTATAAATATTAATACATTTTTAGAGTAAAAAATGAATTAAACATGGGAATTAAACATTTAGCATTTGCTCTTCACGCTGTTTCGTCTGCATGGACATATAATGTTTCTTCATATTTTACACTGAATGATGTTGCTGCTGATTGCGATCTCATTCCTGCTTTCAATTCTAATCCCAGTACTGTTCTTGATTTCGATCCCAGTTGTTTGTAATTGCTGTCTTACACACAGTTTTGCCCTCTGATCGATTCTCGATTTCTCCCTGTTTTTCATTAAGTCCAGCAGGATAAGATCAGAAGGTTGAGTATAGATTTTAGTTTTATTCTTTCGAATGCTGTTTGCTTGTATTGTGATGTCCAAAGACCTTCAAAGCTGCAATTATTATTCGCCTTGTAACTTCTCAGGCTAGAGCTTTAAATGAGGATAACTTTTTTCCTGACATGCAATTTAAATATTATAAAGCCTATATTCTGCTCAAATCCAAGCTTTAGCTATCTATATAAATCTTATAATTCCTTCAATAAACTATATTGCCTTCCACTTTGCAGTGCTTTCGAGTTTCCACAGTTAGGAAGATGTTCATCATCATCAGATAGGGAATTATTTAAGACTAAACTGTTATCAATAGGAGCAATGGTAACATAATGATACATTGTAACAAAACAAAAAGTATGAAGAATAGCCCAGGATGCGAAAATTACCCAATTACTTGAAGGAAGTGTGCAGGTTAGATTTGGATTGAGATTTTATTTAAGCAATTCCATGACATTTATCATTATTGATTTCAATATTTTTTGATTATTACCATTCACAATATATTCAATAGTTCTTGAATATAAAATTCACATAAATATACAAATATTTCTAACTATAGACAAATTTTGACTAGAATTTTAAAAAAAACAAGCTACTAGGACTAGCTTTTATTACCTAAAACAGAAAATTATGATTTGTAAGCATCATTTTAAATTGAGGACAAAATGGCTTCATATTTTTACAAATTTTTATTTCGCTCTAGTTACATTGTTTTACATTAATTTCATTTTATAATATATATTTAATATTCGATGTTATTAAATTAAGCGAATTAATTTAATATGAAGATTTCTTTTATCTAACACACAATTTGTAAAGTACAACAATAACATACATAAGCAATAACATGCCATTACAAGGAGTGAAAAAAAAATATAGACAACATAAAAGAAAATGTTATCATAACTAAATATTAAATTCTACATCAACAATATTAATTATAGGAAATTCAAATTATTTGTCCTTCTATAAGTGTTGCTTTTGGTGGATTTTTTTTCAAATCTTCAGAAGAAAAAGACTTATTAATATGATACTTATGCATCATATATATCTTTACATTTCAACAGTGGCTGTGAAATTCATAGTTTGACATTAATTGTGCTGGTGTTTCATTCAAAAGGCCTAAGCTGTAGTTGTCTGATTCATTGATTAGAAATTTTCTTTGGTCTTGCCTCAATTTTAATAATTGCAAATCAAAATTTGCCTTATTTTACTATTGAATTTTTTTATCTTTATTTGTATGTTATGTATTGCATTCAGTCAAGTTTTTTCTCCTTAAATTTTAGTGGCACATATTAAATTATTTTCATATATGTTATAGTAGGGTTATTTTTTTATATGTATCGTTATTGTACAATATATCGTTATTGCAAACATTAACAACTGTGTTACTTCAGAACGACTCGATTGAGATATATTCACCTAAAAATTTGTTTTACAGAGGCGATCAAATTGTGATGGGGTCTGGTGACACTGTAGTCATGTTATTAACAAATTCTACAATTATGGATCGAAATGATTTCAGTTCATAACATATGTTTATTTAATGCAAAAAAAGGTTAATTCAATAATTTGGAATATATACAGTGTTATTGTGTTGGACTTTTTAACAAATTATATATTTCTAGATAAAAGCACTCATATTCATGTTACTGCTTGGTTTAGTGTAAAAAAAAACGAAATTTGGTTAGGTGGTACTGTAATCAAATTGTTCATAAGTTTTATTTTTAATAATCAAGTTGATGCACACTGCACAATATGTTTACATGGTTCACAGACAAGGTTAATGTATTATGCAAATATATGTGCAACTATATGCCACTTCCCAAAAAAGAAAGAATAATGCCTGCCGGGTTAACAACTATTTTTATATATAACATAGATAAAAGTTTCATTACCGAGTGAGTAATATTTCAGATAAATCAATATTGTGCCTAGTATTTTGTAGCCAGTTGGGTTGAAAAAGTATACATGGATATTTAAATCTATTTACTGTTTTCTACCAAATAAATTAAAAAGTGAACTCACACAAGTACAGTGCTGATACACCATGGATAAAGGTTTTTTCTTCTGCTGTCTTGTGGTCTGTACTGTATATTTCTCCTATACCATCTGTCCTTTTTTCAGTGGCCGGATATCCACAGCAGAACTGGGTGAATTTTCTGAAGAAGTCCTCCATATTGTAAAGAAGATTTTGGTTAAAAAAATTAATAATATGGAGGTAATAGTACAATCGTTTATATGAGTTTTTATTTGAGAATGTTATAAGATCACAACTAGTTATAAACATTATACACTTGCTTTGCAGTGTTCTGCATGCTATGTGTAGTACCTGAGCAACCGAGCTTTGCTTTGTTTTGACTTTGCTATTGGATTATAATTATGTTACCCACAATTATATTACACACAGGAAAAGTGACTAATGTACATTTTTAATAATAATTATTTGAATATGTAATTTACATACACTACATAATATGCAAAAATTATCTATGCATTTTATTTATGTAATGGTATCTGTCTAATTTATATCATGTAGTGCTATCACTTGTTGGGAACCAAAAACAGCAACAATTTAATTACTTATAAATTTTATGAGATTGTGTTTATAGAGCAATGTTTAGTACAAGAGTTTTTAGCTCATTTTTTCCATGGAAGACACCTATGTTATGAAATTTAAAACCAAAATGTTATCGAAGTACAAATTGACATTGAAATCCTCAGGGCTGTTTCTGAGATATCTATGTATAAATTTATATCTGTATATATGCAAGGATTATTCACTTAAGTAATAAGATCTAGTTGTTCAACATTTGAAAATCTTATCACTAATTTGAATATGCTCTTTCAAAGAATGTTAATAAGCAACATTAAACATTATTTTTAAAATATTAAAAAATATTTTTTGATAAAAGAAAGAAAATTTTATTTTGATGTACATACATATAAATGTTAATATAATAAGTTTAATTATGACAATATTATGTAATCATCAAAAAAAGGTTGTCGTTCAGCAGAAATAGTGGTCATTACTACAAAGGCTGATCTTCTGTGACACCTAGGTTGTGTCCAGTGGCAATCAAGTAATGACAAAACATTCATATATGATCAGAAAACGTAATCAGCTAATATGCATACTTGGAAATATTAATGTTACCTGAAGTATATAAGCATATGTGGATTAATAAGGTGTGGTGTTATACATCTTTTATCTATATATAGCTTATCAGAACTAAATGAACAATGAAGAAATCATAGATAGTCCCGTTTCAGAATGACCTTTTATATAAAAATTGTTTGTGTATGTAATAAATAAGTCTTCTCAAGACTTTCAAAGAGAAGACAGAGCTTGATTTTCGAATAGGTGGTGGTAATTCCTTCTAGCATTTCATAGGAGTGTAATGAAAACTACCATGAAATGTGGTTGTTCTGAAACATGGGAATATCAATCAAGTAGTAAAACAAATATGATGATCCGAAAAATAGAGCTTTTCGAATAAATATTTAAGTACTTGTTTTGTTATAATATCAAAAAGAAGGGTAGTAAAATGTAGACTATAATGTTATGACATGTTTATTATAGCATATTTATCAATATATATATTGGCTTATCAATATATATTAGCTTGATGATATATTGGCTTATCAATACAGCCTTATTTATTTAGAGTATTTATTTCAATAATTAACTGACTTTTCTTTCCTAAGAATAACAAATTGTGCAACATAAATGTGACCAATATTTGTAACTATATTTTTATATTGTCCTTTATCATGATCAATCTTTTAGTTTACATGCTTATGATCCATGACAGGTACAAATGTTCACATTTTTATTTAAATTTTGTCAGCAGTATAACAGGACTAGGTATAATTAAAATATAAAATTTCTGTATATATGCCTAATTTTGTTTTAGGAAGCAATAGGTGCCATGTTTCTTCTTTATGGCCTAGTGCATCTTCAGCCATTCAAAAAATTTGCCCACATACGCCTAGTTCCTGAAGATGTGAGTGCTATCAACAAGATTGAAGCATTTGCACGCGAGCACAAACGTTATGATGTTCTGTTTATTTTGGGGTCTCTTCTCATAGAAGGACCTGTGCAATATCATCTGGCAGACAAAGAATATGGTTTGGAACGAAGCATGAAAAAAAGTTTTGAAGGTAAGTGTTTCAGGTGAAAATTATAAACAGTGAAATATGCCACTATTGTTTATCAACACATATAAAAAACCATGTTTTCATAAATTTCCATGAATTGGAATGCGAGTGCGATAGGATGCTTGTTCATTTAGACAAGCAAATTTCTGAAAATAATGGAAAGGATTTTTATAGGGTTTTTATAGAAAAATTTGTCTTAGCTTGGAACTGCATCAGGCTTTGGCTCATTAAATCGAACAAGATAAAATATGAATTTTCATCTTGTCATGTGCTATGTAATTTCAAGAGCAGTTATTAATATAACTCACATTTTAATATTAAGATAATACTAAACGTTAATATAAGTTACAATTAGTTTAAGTAATTTCTGTAATTTCCACAATGAACAGATTAATAATTGGATCGAGATTTTTTTTTATGAATTGTCAAGTAATATTTAAATAAAAAGTGATATAATTGGTTACCATTTCAGAAACAGTGAGCATAGAGAAGTTGTCCCTGATGAAAGGTGTGCTGTACCAAAACATGGAACTTTTAGATGTGTTGCAGGCGGAAACTAACATCAGCCAAAAATACAAAAATGCCAAATCAATTTTGCATGGTTAGTCTTTTGTTATTTCTTATTTCATAGATGTCCAAATTTTACCCAATATGTAGCCATTTCATGATGATCAGAAAGACGATAAATCTGTTTGGCATTCTTTTTAGTTCATCTGGAACTCAATATATCAATGGTACCACATTTGTGTCAGTAGATATAAATTGCTAAGAGAATATAATCAATTGCAACATTTTCATAATAAATACTACATAAAAGCTTTGTAATTCTTAATACTGAATAAATATTTAATTATCAGCCGGTCCAGGTAAACATCAGCCTCAACATGAACTCGACTATTCAAATGAACACTTGGCTGGTGAACTGATTTCATCTCTGAAGCAACTTTTGAGATGTGGAACTTTTTTTGAGAAGATGTCTAATGGTAATATAAAAGTTTTTATTTATTTATTATGCTGTTAAAAGCATAGGGACACTTGCTCTTTTTGCTTAGTTTTATCATTGGGTTAGGTTTTTGTATACTCTATGTTCGAACAGGTTAATCATGTTATATTGATGTTTTTGGCAGTTTCATTTTCATACTATACAAATTACATATAGTTTTATAGAAATTTTAATTTTTTTTTTATAATGTTCAAAGGAGACCTTTGTTGTAGTGTACAGGGTACCGAACCAAAAATGTAACTACATGTATATGACTGTAACATTGTATTAATCAGTTAAATTATGCTTTAGATTTTTATTTGGATCCTGGCAATCACTGAACGACTGCAAACTTGTTATGAATTATTTTTTAACCTACTTAGAGTAATCAATGGGGTGTTTTTTTAGCGGGATGAGGGGATAAAAAATCTGATAAACTACCCGCGCACGCGTAAGTAAGGGGAGTGTCCGACTTGCACGAACTAAAAAACACCTGAATATAAAATCCTTTAAAAAAGTATAAAGGAAAAAAATCTGCAAAACCATCACATTTTGTATATGTCGTTAAGAGCCATTTTACAAAATGACACTAGAGAAATTTAGGTAAGTTCGAATCGGCTGCAGCCGTTTGTTGACACACTATCAATGTACTGTGACTATAAAGGAAAAAGGTTTCGATCTTTTGAATATATTTTCAGTATATTCATTGATAGGTCCATGATTGAAGTATTTTATTTTTGTAAAGTAAGTTGTAAGTATAATATATATGAGTATCTTCTTTAAATTTTATTCCAAATAAACCATGAAATCCTTCATCTTACATATTGATCGATTATGTTCTAAATTAAGATCCTGATTGGTATCTAGTTTCGATTCCTATCCCAATCCTACTATCGATCCTAATTTGTTTCACTTTCGGTTCCTACTGTGATTCCGCTTTTGATTACGAATCTAGTCTTGATCTAAATAGATTCTGATTCTGGTTCCACTCTCAATCTCTATCTCACTCTCAATTCTGACCTCTATACTGATCCTCATCTGATTCCAGTCATATTCTTGATTCTAATTTTGGTCCCACATTCAATTTCGAACCTTGGTCAGATTTTAAATCAAGAATCAAATGACATAATTTAATTTTTCAACATTATTAGCTGAAGAAAAAAACAACTTTAAAACACAAATTTATCTACGAAACATAATAAGAATAATAAGTTTTCTTAGAAATCTTTTACTACAAGTGCTATAAGCTTCATTAGAAAAATCATTTGATTTCAAAATACTATGTTTTTATTTCATGTATTTTTTTTAATATCAATATTGTTATAAAAATATTTCCCGCAAAGGCATTGAATGGGATTTTGGGTCTGTTACTTCTGGAAGAATGTATTTATTGTAAAAAAAAATAGTTTTGGTAGCAATTTCAAAATACATCGTCTTTATACATTCTTACAACTATAAGAGGAAATTCTTATCCAGTAGGTAGAGAATATAGATTTGTTTCTGCCTACCCTTCTGGGAAATAGGTGTGAGTTTATCTTATTATTAATATTATTCTAATCTAGTCCACACGGTAAATGAATATATTCCTTTTTTAGCAATGTGCAACTGACCTTGCACTTGGTAATACTAGTCATATATGTTAAGCCAATTTATGAGTATAACTTGGCTTTGCGCGCATTAATTTTAAGGCATTTTATTTTCTTTTCTCTGATAGCACTTTCAGGATCCATTCTCAATGCAGAGCTGGGGTACTTTATTTCTACCACGCCTTCGTCACACAATCCATCAGGTGTTGCCCCTAAAAAACAGTGTTCATCATCAATGAGCAGGCAACATTTGCCTATCTTTATATTTTCTTGTCTGCTACGTTGAGCTAATGTCTTTGATTCATTGTCTTTGTCGTGTTTGATTGAGGATATATTGCTTAAATTATATTATATAAAACAAACTTGACCATAGGACTAGAAATTTGGTTTTGTTTTCTTTTGCAAGTTTTTCCAAAAATTGATGTGGTAAGAATACATATCCCCATTTCAGGCCAAAGAATACTTTCAGCTTGTAAAATAGTAGCATGTACCATTTCTAACATTTAGATGCCTGTTATTTTAGATGTTCCAAAAATAACTGCTTCGTGCCATTCAAATTCTTCATCGGTCATTCACATTGAAAGCCATAATGTTCATCAATGTGATCAAAATTTATTTTTTTGGATGCACAATCTGCACAAGTCCTTACTTCGTGGGTGTTTTTTATACTTCTTTTAAGTTTCAAAATTTTTAGTGTTGTTATGGGGCTTTTCTTCAAAATTGATTTATAAAACATATTTTGTGGTTTTCTGGTACTAAGAGCTATTACTGCAGCGTAGTATTGAGTAGAATAAGAATTTTTTTAAGGAAAAATTCACACTTTTGCCTACCATTTTAGCAATCATGTTATTAAATTGCTCAACACATTTATTTGTAAAACAGTGTAAAAATGTATAGAATTACAAGCCAGCGGATAGGCGTTACTTCATAATTTCAGTGTAAGAGTCGGGCATTAGCAAAATCAGATTAGGCTTTTTTTCTATCTCTCGCACAAAATCTCGCCAAAATGGTGAGTACTATTAACAATATCTTTCTGCAGATTTGGAATTTTAATTGTGTACAAATTTTTTTGTTGTCTATATTTAATGGCAGAAAGAACAGCAGTTTGTAATTTTGTGAGATGTTCAATGGTCAACAATTTTCGTTCAATTATGGGAATCAAAGTGGTTTTTTGAAGCATCAAATTTTCTTTATTGTAATTTCTCAGAAAATGAATAGTGCATTCGATTTTTCAAATAGGTAAATCTGGATAAGGCTAAATCTGGATAAATTCAATGTTTTTGTTCAAATCTGAAATTAACTTTAACAAATAAAGAAATATTTATTGTACACTCCCTATGTGTAGAATTTTACTGCTATGTTCTCCGATAATAGTTGCAACACCAGAAAGAATTATTTTCCATTTGTTAGATATGGTATCATGTATTTCGTTATATAGCCAATATACCATTAAAGGTAAGTCTGTTGATGTAGTAAACTCGTTTAAGTTTGGGAGACCAATTAGCGTAATTATTGTAATGGATACTGCACAAGAACTAATGTTGAAACTTGACCCTTTTACTTTGTCAGAGATTTTCAAAATAAAACTTGATTCACAAATTAAACGTTTTAAGTGTAAAGAAAATATAAAGCCATCTTGTTTTTATTTTATTATCATAAGATAATTCGAATTGCAATCGAATTTTTCGCCATGCTCACCAATAGACATTAATCGATTTCAAAGATATGGAAAGTTAGTTGTTCAATTACCTTTAATGACATGATCTTCCTAAAACAAAAAAACGTGATCTTCCTAAAATTAGAATTAGAAACTATAATATTTAAAAAAAAAATTCATATAAATATAGTAACAACACTAGTTTATTTTTTATGGAAAAACCCACCCACTCACATTTTCTTATTAAATTATTATGTTTTTACTGATATTCTAAAAATTTATAGTTGTCAGTTATTCTTCAACAGCTTTGTCGACTTTTTATTTTACAATATAAATATCAATTTGTGGAATAACTCATTTCAGTTGCTATTTTTAAAGCAACATATTTTTGGCATTTTCTTTTTTTGATTAAACGCTTAGCAAAATTTATTCATCCCATTAATAATTGCTGAAAATAATCCAGGTACAATAATCAGTAGAATATTACTGTAGTTAAGAATCCAATTGTCAATTTTTTTTTTTTAGTTTATTCTGCTCAACACAGCAATCTGTTTGGGGACATTTAGCTGCTATCTTTGTTTGACAGGTGTCTGCATCTGTCTTATTTTCAGTGAGGAAAATCCCATTGGCCTCTCTCACCATTCCTTTGTAAATCTTAGTGATAGATTTGGTACACTATTCTTCCTCAGTCTAGTGTGTTGTGTACTTCCAGTACCTGACAATTCGGAAGCTAGAGTATTAACGTGTTTGGCTAGTTTGAGTTGATAGCTTAGGCTACGTATGGCGATTTCTTGCTTAACGGTTTTAAGCCTTAGGTCTTGCAAAATATACTTATTTTGGATGCATTTTGGTATGTTGAACATAGATCGGATAGCTTCGGTTTGAAACCTTTCTAGGATCTCTATGTTGATGTTACTTGCTGTCCCCCAGAGCTCAATACCACAAGTCCAAACTGGTTTTAATATTGACTTGTAAATTGCCATTTTGCTTTCGTTGTTTAACTGTGACTTCCCACCGATCAACCAATACATTTCTCGTAGCTTTGTGCCCAGACATTTTACTCCATATGTGCTTTTTCCAAGTTAATCTCCTGTCAAGGTGCATACCCAGGTACTTAGCAGCGTCACTGTGAGGGATCTGTTCTCCGTTTAGTGTAATTGTCGAACAGTCGCCTTTCCTTAGGGTAAAGGTAACATGTGCAGATTTACTCTGTTTGGCTTTTATTCTCCAAGTCTTCATCCATTGTTCCACTTCAGTTATGTGCTTTTGTAAATTTGATGAAGAAATAGCTGCATTTTCGTGTACAGACACTATTGCTGTGTCGTCTGCGTATGTAGCGATGAAAGTTCATCAGTCATACACTGGAAACCAAGAAATATTGCTCGGCGGTTTTTCTGGACATAACTCAGGCTTTTGACAGGATGTGGCATGACGGTCTTTTGTTTAAGATTAAAAATTACTTACCACATTCCTTCTACTTCATAATGAAGAGCTATCTGAGTGAAAGGTGCTTTGAAGTCAAATTAAATAATATAACATCAGACTTGTACAAAATCAGGTCAGGTGTACCTCAGGGTAGCATCCTGGGACCAGTGCTGTATCTCTTATTCACAGCCGACATCCCTACAGACAACTGATTGTCAATAACAAAAAATACCTACATGATCAAAAGCTTAAGGTCGTCCTATAACATTATGTATGGGTGTGCGAACTAACGGTGGCACCACAGACACAGATCCTACTTCGACGAGCGCTTGCGTCGTACTGATTTGAACAAATGAATGCACAGGGAATATATAGAAGTTTATGATTTTATTTTACTTTGGAATGAAATAAATAAATATTTCTTAATTATTATAATTGCAATCGTAATAGAAAATATAAACTATAATTAATATAAACAAATATTAAATAAGTAATTATTCCAAAATATTTAAGCATGTTTGCGCGGCCGTAAAATCAATATTTCTCTGTAATAAAATGAAAAAGTACATACACGATTAAAACTAATTGGAATATAAGCAATAGATAAAATGAAAAATATACAGCGCGCATATCTATATCTTATGGTTGACATAATTTTTAGGGTTCTGAATCGAAATGGCAAAAATGGAACCCTTATAATTTCGTTATGTCCGCCCGTGCGTATGTTACAGGCATTTTATTCAAAAACTACAAGATGTATATTGATAAAACTTAGAGTACGTCTCGTATAAGCCGCTACTTAGTTTGGTAAAAAAAAATAAGCAATTTTTCAAAGAAATTAGTATTTTTGGAAATTATTGCCTCGAAAGTAGCATAAATTGTGTCCCACCCTTTATTTTTTAAACTGTATGTCCAAAAAATATGGAAAAAATAAAAATAGTAACGCTTAATAAATACTTTCAATGAAAATAATTGGATATACTGCTTTTGAGTTATTATCTAAAAAAATTGTTTCTCAACAAGAGGACATAAGTGCCATGAAAATACGCTCTTTTGTTGTTGCACTTTAGTTTGTACTAGTTTAAGAGTAATAGTCGACATACCTACTTGTTTCTCTAGTTATATGTGACTAAAGTGCTTATTATGAGCGGAAAACATGGAAAAAAGTGTAACAATGTACTTTCTTCTTCTATAGTGCATTTGTTTGTAGTACTTAATGACTTCGGAACCCTACATTGAGCATGGTCCGACATACACTTGGCCGGTTTTTTTAGTACAAACTTCCACCAATAGTAACTACATAATCATTGTAAAATGATCTATAAACTCATAGCAATTCTTTTTTTTTCATATTTTATGTTGAGGAGGTATATAAAATTATATGTATCTATTTATACTTATTGCAAAATTGATCAAAATTGATTGTTGACAAACCTCGGTTGCGGAACACTTATAGTTTTTAGTGTATGAACAATGATTCACTCTATGAGCAAGCTCTGTATATTGCGGTAAAAAATTGTTAGCTCGGTGGTCTGATTCTCCATTCCGGAAGGGCAGAGTATGGATCAAAAATGTGTTTTTTATTAATTTTGTATTTTTCATTTTGTTGTAATATCACTCTGATTCTTATCAATGGTAACTGTATGAAGTGCCTTTTTAAAAAGAATTCATGGCTTTAGATTTTATGTTATATTTTTTTCAACATTTCTTGGGTAACATTTTAGTATTAATATAGAATACAAATTATGAAATGTAAAGTCAAAGAGATATCAGTGAAGTTTGTTTAAGTGGAATATTCAGAAAATAATCTAGTTTGATGATAAATTTAATCTGTGTGTCGATTGAAACTACTCCCACATAAAATCATTCCTTTAATCTTTCCCTTGATTACCAAACTGCAATGGGGACATTGCAAGCTTTTGAAGTTACATAATTGGGACTTTATGGCCATCAGCCAGCACTCGTTCAATAATCTCATCCCCTTTGTGGGAGGAAAAACCTTTCTATTGTTCTCTTCCTAACCTATTATTTCCCGAATTATCTGGAAATGAAGTTCATATCCAACTGCCTCAACTTAAGTGAATGGGCTATTTAAAAACTGTAGGGTGTCACAAAATAGCTACAGGAATGTCCATATTCTGATTGTCATCAACGAGGGTTTATCTAAGCACATTGTTGATAATTTCCAGAATCGCAATGCCGTGCATACTAACTTTTCGGATTCAATATCCCACTACTGCAAAAAACCGTTGGCCTTTACCTTTAAGCTGGGTACAGTTCATCCAACAGTAAATGTGTTCTTGGTGTTCATGACCATACCAAGCTTCAAATGTGTCCATCAGTTGCTCATATATTATATGCTGTTTCAGTGCTGCAAGGATTCTGAGTTTGAGTTGATCTGTGCTCTGTTATTAAGATTTGAGAATCAAGAAAGGAAGTAATGTTAAAGTAAAGTAAAACAAAAATGTATATACATTCAACTGTACTGAGATTTTAAAACTCACTACAAAACCACTAGAATATTTTTAACCAATCACATTTTGCTTGTTTAGGCTCTGATTGCCAAGAAAAATAGTATTCCTAATTTTACTCTGTATTACTGCAAACAACTGGTTTAGAATATTGCTGAAATGTTAACAAGGTCATAAATATGCCATCATTAAATACAAAGAGATATTTAATATGTTTGATACAAAAAAAATAAATAATTGGTAGTATGTCAAAATATTCCCTCTGATTAAAATTGTAGATAATAATCACTTATTTTCAGGTAAAAAAATGTAGTCCTATTCTGTTTTTTCTTATTTGTTGGGCAGGACGGTTGGTCAGTTAATTTACAGTTTGGTTGAGCAAAATTCACAACATTGTGTTACAAAATTTGCAACTAATTTTAACTTATCTTGTTAGATTAAAATTGTATCATTACAGGAAAACAGATCATCAGCAACACTGCAGAACCGGGGACGACGGTCGTGCACGCGACGGAGATCAAGCAGCGTGCCATGCGCAACATGATAACACCTATGAGGCATTTGCTCAGCATACATGCAGTCGATAGGTAAATACTGTATTTTTAGAACTATATTAATGCGGTGTTGTATTGAATCTTGCTCCATAAGAAGTATAACAGGAGTAAAACCTTTTGATTTCTATCGTGCAACATGTAGCCTCGTCTAGCCAGGTAAGAGCCATCTTTGGAAGATGGTTGAATAATGCTTTAGGGACTATTATGAAAGTAGCTTGGTAATGTAAATTGTAATTTCTATAAAAATTCCTAATTTTGTTTCATCAAAAGCATAATGTGACTTGACACCTCTGTTACGCCCAAGATTTCCGTCTCTTTGATCCGTTAAAACGCGCAATATACTGTGATGTTTGAAATTGTGAGGATATTTAGATGTGTCTGTCGCCATTCACTGCCTAGGCCGTGTACATACAACACAGGCTTTACAGTATTGCATTGGGTATTATTACGATATTTAGTCGGCAACGGGTACCCCGTATTGCTCTAAGGTTTGATGCCAGCTGGTAACAAACATTTTTAAATAGGGTAAGCACGAACCAAATGCTGCAGCATGGGCCAGCCATCCATTGTTGAAACTGACATGTTAAAGATTAATGACCTAACAATTTTTCACAAGATTGTTATTAAAATCTAAAATTATTTTCAATGCATTACCAATAATAATCATAAGTTTTCTTGTATGTGGAAAATATTAGCTTTTTTTGTGGCTCAGTAATATATACAATTAACCTATGATATGATAATGAAGTTCTTTTAAGTAAATCATTGTATTTTTTTTACAGTAAAGAACCTTCAAAGGAATCCATTAACCAAAAACTGATAAAAGACTCAAATAGTAAAAGAGACTCTAGGAAAATTCTAGATATATCTTTAAAAGGGAAGAGTAAGAGAAGAAAGATTTTACCCCACACTCCAAAAGAAGAAAGCATGATGGTCGACTGTACATTGCCCAACGATGGTGGAGTAAACAATTTGGAAGCTGTCGATGTAGCTAGCCTACCGATATTAACAGAAAACTCCGAAATAAAAACCGTTTCGGCGGTCATAGAATTCATAGACGAGATAGAGGCGCCCTCAAAACGGTCCGAAACAAGCACAGCAGTTGGAAATGAGTCCGAATTGAACGAGCGCAATCCAGCTAGTGACGAAATATCATTGGAAGATTCAAATGTCGAGAAAGATTTAAAGATTAGGCGTGTTCCATATTATAAAAAATCGACATTGAATAAATTAGGAATGCTGCCTATAGCAAACGTAACTGAACATCATCCCAAACGTAAAACTGGTTTTCAGCCTAAACGTAAGAATGATGATGGAGAATAAGGGAAAAGGATGATTGAATTGGGCTCTTTTAATATCGTGATCACTTTCTAATACCAATAAAGTATGAGATTAGTGCCTTAAATGAAATGCTCATGAATTAAAAAAAATCCTTATTATCCATATTAGTTCAGATATTTAATCTTGTACAGTACAACGTACGAAACTGCCGCTCTGAGCTGCCTGTGGGTGTAACGCGCAGGTTTAACGTTCCCCGACTCTTCCTCTTCTCCTCGGAGTGCCTATTTTACGCCATTGCGACGCTTTCGTGATTAACAAGTGGCAGAGTTTCGTGCGCCGTACTGTACACGTACACTGCAATGAAACCAAAAATATATGAAAAATAAAAGCTGTGACTTTCTCGATCTTCACTGATGTAATGTTAGTTCCAATTTAAGCCTATTTAGTTTTTATAATCATTAAAATAAGGAAACATTTTATATGTTTTTGTATAAGCTGTAGCTATTAAGCAATAACAAAGGATGTCCAGCAGTACAATTCATCTGGTCTTGTGAGCCATGTCATTACAATTATGTGTAACATATTAAATATTAAAAAATCATAATAAATAAAAATTGAATGGGTTTTGAGATGACTCAAACCATGCCACCACAATAGAACATGCAAAAAATTATTAGCAAAACGAATGTATCCAGGCCCTTTAATAGTTTAATTACCACCACTAGTTAAGAACTAGTAGTGGTAACCAAGAAGTTAAAGTGTTGTCTAAAAATCTGAAGGTACTGGGTTCGAATTGACTAATGACTTTTTAAATATATAATAAAATAATGTGTTCATGCTTCAGAGTGTGTAGCTATTGGTCCCATTTAAATTTTAATCATTTTAATTGTAGGTATTTTTTAAAAATAATAATGTTTTTATTACTCATCTCTACATTAAATAAATTAATAATTATTAAATATGATGTAAATCAAACAATACTTATATATCATTAAACTTGTAAGGTTCTTACACTCTTTTGCCACGATGTTGTGCCGTGTACGAATAGTCTGAAATGTGAGCTGCATGCAGAGAGAGATCAATGCTGAACAGCCTCCAATCCATCCGTAGACTTAACTTCAAACATTCGGTCTATGTGTATGTTGTGTTGGCTTATATGTTATGAATTATGTTTTAGTTATTTCTGCTGTGATTTTATTTTTATTAAGGATAAGTCAAACATAATCATTGATGAATATCTCGCCGTTTGCTGAAGCTATTAGATGACATCATTTTATTGTAAACAGTTTGAGACTAAGTTGTTCTAAAGTGGACGATTTGTTGACCTGGATAGTGTTTTGTTAATAAAAGTATAGATCTTCAATAAATTTGTGTTTAAATTATTAGAAACCTAAGGTCAATAATATTATAATAAGGGAGAAAATTGTGCAAGGAAATAAAGTATTTATTGTTTTGAATTAGACTGGGAATGCAGGATAGAATCGATCATGCATATTTTCGCAAATATTCATAATCTCTTTTTTAGAACAACTGCTAAAGTAAGTATAACAAGTGCGAGCGCCGTGCGTCGCCGCCCACGATGAGTGATCTCATCTAGGTAGTCATTTATCTACACGTGACATTCTGTTGTCAGTTATATTAAGGTAGCCGAAGGTATTATTAACCTTTTGACCGCCAAGGACTTATATATCAGTCGCCGCTTGCTGTACCGAATACGCCGACGACTGATAAAATAAGTCGTTTCTAAAATAAACAATAAATACATAGAATAATTTGTATGCAAGTTTATGCAACCGTAGTTTATATCTAAAACTATAATAGAACTATACCTACTAAAGTAGAATGTTTTCGTATGATATACTAAAAATGATTTTATTTATGTTTGTTTCATTACGATTTAAACATGTTGTTTGTCATATTACTAGGCGCCAGTGACTGATACATTAGACAGTAGTGCTGTAGCTAACATGGGTAAAAAAAATTAATAAAAGTAATATATGTAATTTATTAAATATGTGTTTAAAAAATACTAACGGCTGGTATAGGGTTTCATTTAGATTAATTTCACTTTGCCTAGTAAGCAGACATATTTTTTTTCATTTTGCGTTTATGACCGATTTTGGAATAAGTGGATTTTCTGGATCAATCTTGCAACACTATGATAATAATTTAAATAAAGGATGGAACCTAGTTTCTCATTATTACATATGAATAAATCAATTAGACACGATAGTATTTTTATCGACATTCAATAATATTAGCTAATGGACATCCCTACGTTGATGCGCGTCTGTCGGCGGGGAAATCCCTAAAATTCTCTGGAGACATTGCTGGGACCGCATCGTTCAGTACACGTCTTGCGCCGACGTCTAATATATATGTCGTGGCGTTAATTGGAGCTGTGCGCGGATTTCTTTATTTATTAGTTCATAATCATTTTAGGTTTTGAGATTTTTTTTATAAGAAGTTTGTTGTTTAACGTCTGTTATTTAAAACTGTTTAAAGTCTATACTGTGTTAAAAAAGATACTTTAATAAAATGTCGGACGTCATTGAACTAATTAGAATTTTTGAAGGTGCCGATCACGATGAACTAGCTTATGAAAGTGACGATGAAAACAACGAATTATTTCAACAGCAGGAAGCAGAATCTGAAGAATTACATTGGACTGAAAATCCGTTTGGAGAAGTGCTAACGAACAATTTGATAATAGTACCGCCGGATTAAATCCAGATATTATACTTACCCGTGATTCAAGTGAGTTAGACATTTTTGAACATTTTATGGACCAACAAATAATGTCTCAAATCGCCATATACACAAATCAATATCGGCATGTCATCTTGAATATTGATTTGAAACAACATTCACGTTTACACTATTGGTCAGATGTAACGGTTGAAGAGCTATATATTTTTTTTGCTATTACCATGTTAATGACCAGAAACAAACATTTAACTATTGAGGAACACTGGTCTAGAGATCCATTATTAACTTCACCGATTTTCGGAAAGATAATGAGTCGCAATCGGTATACCATGATCTTAGGTATGTTGCATTTCTCTGGACCAAGACCAACATCTCAACCGGAAAATATATATGAACAAAGACTGCAAAAAGTACAACCATTAATCACATACGCAAAATAAAAGTTCAAATCAACTATAAAACCATTTCAGAAGCTGTGTATTGATGAAAGTATGGTGCCTTTTAAAGGGCGCCTTAAGTTTAAACAATATATTCCAAAAAAGCGCAACCGTTTTAGTATTAAATTATTTGTATTGAGTGATGTACAAACAGGTATTTTAATTGATTTTATATGTTATGCTGGTGCCGGTATGCCTACATGTTTATCTGACATATGGTACTACGGGAGCAATTGTAATTACATTACTTCAAGAGTATTTCAATAAGAACCACAAATTGTATGTAGATAATTATTACACAGCGGTCAAGCTATTCAAATATTTATATGAAAATAACGTGTATGCGTGCGGTACTGTGAAAGTTGGCAAAAAGGGCAGAAAAAACATGCCAACCTTTAAACAACTAAAAAAAGGAGAATCATGTACGCTACAGTTATCCTTTAATGGCCCTAAAATGGAGAGATTAGAGATCTGTGCACATGATATCAACATTCCATTCTAATCAATTTGGGCCTACAGAAAAAGAAGATCGAAACACGGGCTTACCTAGGAATGCCTAGCATGAAACGGAATGTGTCATTAATTATAATAAAAATATGGGAACTGTCGATCATTCCGACATGATGTTAAGTTCGGTCCAATGTATAAAGAAAACGATTAAATGGTACAAAAACTTATCTTTACATGTAGAGGGTATGTGTATGTACAATTGTTATTGTTTATACAAATATTTAAATGGAAATACCACGCCTGGTTCTGCTAAATTTCAACTCAGTGTTATTCGCCAATTACTGGAAAAGTACCCATCTAATAGGGATGCAAATTATTCTGCTAGTGCTGAATTAAATCCAATTAGACTGTCAGCGCGAGGAGCAGTTCGGCGTATGCCCGAACGAACTGATTGAGAATGGTAAAAGTAGAAGATGCAAAGTGTGTTCTCAGTCTACACAAAATCGCGATGTCGTAAACAAACAAGGTATATGTGTATTGAGTGTAATACGTCCCTCTGTGTGGTACCACGTTTTAAGGAATACCATGGCAAGCTACATTTTTAACCCGCGCAGTGTTCTGGGTAGGCGCACCGCGTTTATATTATCTATGATCAACTTTCTTTATTTAGACTTGCATTGTCCTTACATTTGTCGTTCTGAAAAGACGTTTTTTGACTGAAAATGGATAATTATCAAAAAGAAACTTACTCCCTCTATTCTTAGTGAAAAAAGGTACTTATGGAGCAGATCTATTCGCAAATCATTGAGGTCATAAAATAAGTCACCAGATGTATTCGAGATTAAACAAGATACAGAAGATTTTACATCAGAACACTTGAAAAATAAAAATGTTGAGGATAAAGCAATCCAAACTACGCTCGATGTGATTTATTACAAAAAAACATCAAATGTTGATTTTGAAGCATCTGTGGAGAATTTACCATGTCCTAAATTTTTCGATTATCGACCAAAAAATATACAAAATGAATATTTTGCAAGTTTGATTGCATTTGAATTGGACAGTGTAAAAAAAGATGATAGATCATTAGTTAATATGGAAATTATTAATGTGATAAGAAAATTTCTTGGACAGTCTCTCTTAGGCGATTCAGAAAATTCAGATTAAACCTTGTTATTTTATGTTCATGTAAGCAGGAATATATGTATCTCTAATTTTTGATATAGTGTATTTTTAATTATATTTTTGCGCGCGAAATTTCCGCGCAGTGTTCCAAACTTTTAAAGTGTATTTTTGAGCTCCGGCGTCTGAGCATCGACTCGTGAAAATCAGTCGGCGGTGAAAGGGTTAAATTAGTCTCTGATTTTCAACATGTGTTCCATTCACCTCTAAACACAAGGCAAATTATCGCGTAAACGATACACGGCATTCAAAGTTACTTGCGGACTCGCAGATTTTTGACTGTCAGAATAAGTTGCACTATGAAGTCAGACCTGCAACAATATCACTTCTCCAAACTCCCTAACAATAAATCAGGTTTGTTAATAGTAATCAATAGTAGTGAAAGGCATTGTTATTAAACACATTAATATTAATCACACAATCTTAGTTTCAAAAACGTCAATATCGTAAACGTAACACTATACTCGTGAGTTGCTATTTATGTATCCGGAACAGTAAAAAGAAACAAATATCTATCATTTAATATGGTTTTATTGCTTTTGAAAATATTCGCCATGTTCATCGATGCACTTTTTCATACGCTGAAAATAGTTTTTGTAGCACTTTTACATTCTGCTTGAAGTGTTTCCAAAACGTGCATTTTGAACGCATCAACGGCCTCTTCGGAGATCAAAATACTTATTGACCACGTAATTTATTCTTCACGTTTGGGAGTAAATAGAAATCATTGGGTGCCAAATCGACTGTACGGCGGATGATCCGACAATTCGATCTTTTGAACTTCCAAAAATCGAGTTGTTTCGGCCGTGTGACAGCTAGCGCTCTCATGAATGATTCTGCATTGTCGGTTCTTTCTTATTTCGCCTGACTTCTGGCAAACAAATGGTCGTGTACCACTCCGAATTAACCGTTTTATGATTCTCTAGTGGCAACTGTTACGGATCACTTCCTCGCTCAGGCCTTCAATAGAAATCTGACTACTATGCTGAATGAAAGATATCTCGGCTGTTCTGCCGACTAAAAGGGAACCTTGGCCGTTCTGGCCTACTTGAAGGCGATAAATAAAGAAGACATCTCACACACACATCTGCTGCCGATCTGGCTTATGGTGTTGACGCACAGAGCGCCGAAGAGCGATTGAACTAGGAAACGCAAGGCTACACTTTCAGCGTTACTTGGTCGCACTTATCACGCGGCGGCGAGCGCGATTAATGCATAGCGAATGCGCAACAGGAAAAGGACGGGGCGGCAGCAGATGTTTTATTTATTTCAGAAAAAAATTGCTTTATGCGTTGATTACAATTCATTACATTCTCATGACATAGGTACATTTAAAACGTTAATCTGCTAAAATATCGATCATTGACATCCTCCCCTTCGCGAGTTATCGCCTTCGTTTGGTGGTCCGGCGATCTAGTGATCATGTTAGCACTACCAGTCGGGACGTGGGTCGTTTTAATATACCTAATTTGGTTTGAATCTCTACTACGCGCACCGTATTCTCTTCCTGGTATCGTTCTGATGACTCATCTTCGAGGCCAGAGTCCCCGTGGCATAGTTTTGTCTGCGATTAAAACTGGATCCTCCACCTTCGGCTCTAGGTGGCCAGCTGTGGACGTGTTCCTTAACAATAAATTCGGCAGGTATTCCATGGACAATCGTTGCCAGAACTCGTTTACTAGTTATTGTGCTGCCTTCCACGTGTGACTATCAGCGTCTGTTGCTTTAAATATACGTACCGACGTGACACCACAAGATCTTCCGATCAAGAAGTGACTCGGTGTCAACGCCTTCCGATTCAGATCATGTTCGACCGGTGTCAATGGGCGTGAGTTGATAATGTGTTCTACTTCTAACAATAAAATGTGCAGCGTCTCTTCTCTCGGTTTGCGCCCTTTCAAGACGGCATACAAGGAGCTCTTTATCGTTTTGATCATGCGCTCCCATACACCGCTCATGTGTAGGGCGACGGGCGGGATGAATTTCCACACGATTCGTTTCACTGTTGCATATTTTACTCCCGATGTTCCCTTAATTCCTTGGCGGCTTTGGTTAAGTTGCTTGCGTTGTCGAAGTATATCACGGTCGGCGTGCCGCGTTGCGCCATGAAGCGACGGAATACGAGTATGGCGGACGACGGTGTGAGACTGGCTGCTATCTCTAGGTGTACGGCGCGCGTGGTTAGTCAGGTGATTCAAGCACCCCACCCCAAGTTTCTCCGTCCATCGTCTCACAGAGACGATCATCGCACCGAAATAGTCTACCACCGAGCAGTTGAAAGGAGGTTCGTGAACTTTCAACCGCTCTGTGAGCAGTTCTCTTTGTTGAGGCGCTGTCGGTTTCCGTCTATACACTCTGCACCATTGACACTTGAATATGATCCTTTTAACGGCATTTCTGAGGCCAAATATTACGTATTTTTGTTGAAGCTCGTTAATAACTGTCTCATAATTTCCGTGATACATTTTTGGTGCGTGTTTTGTATCCAATAGCTCGGTGATACGATTTTTCAAATCGAGTATCACAGGGCGTTTACTTTCTGCGTCTAGACTTTAATGTCGGTCTAGACGCCCAGTAGCGCGCATGACGTCATCCTTGTCGAGCTCGACACACATATTTCTCAGTTTTGCCCTTTTGGGTATCGGTTCTCCTTTTTTGATGCATCGAAGTTCATCACCGAAATTGTCTCTGTGGGCCTTTTGGAGGAGTAACTTTTCTCCTCTCTTATTTTTGCATTGTCCTTAAAACTTTCATTGGCTGCTCTTATATACACTTCAGTATCAATGGTGCCTCTATTAGGTTTTTTAATTCGCTGTCGCGGCATTCTGTTTAACCAAAAAAAAATAAACGCTATATTAAAAACGTGTCACACTGATATTAACATTTGGCGGGTATGAAAGTAACACGTTACTATTGTGCTGCCGTGAGATGTTACTTTTGAACCCAACCCCTTTTTAAATATATCATGCAACCTAACCTTGAAACTGCACTTGTTACGAGAAAACAAGCTACATGAAAGCAAATTCATAAATCAATGGGTAAATACTCTCTTTGCTATCGTAGAATATTTTAATTTTCTTAAATTTCTTTTCTAAGTTACACAATCGTTTTTCGACATATCGTTTATTGTCGGGCATTACTTCGTTGTCGGTCTTCCATATCAGACCGATTTCGAAACGACCGTCCGGTGGTAGCCTTTGGCTAGTATCGTCTAATACTTCTTTAACGCCTTTTGCTCTAGATCGTTCGATGGTTCGATCCTAAATATTCTATGCTAAAGTTCTTCCTTAATTAATTTCTTTATTTCATCCGTCGATGGTTCGCGTGCGACATAATTAATCACATGTACCGGGTGGGCTATGCTGTTCTCCCGGCCGTGCAATACCCATCCCGATTTTGTGTACGAAGCGGCAGGTTGATCACGGTTCTTTTTGGACGACTTCGCGTGAAACTAACAAATGCCAATTGTCCTGGCCTATCAATAGAGTAGGACGGGCTTTCTCCTAACACAACTCGTCCTCGAGCTCGTGTAAGTGAGTGCACTGATGGCGCACGGTCTCCCGATCTATCGTTTGCGGAGTCAAGTGCAATTTTTCGATCATTAGTGCGTTTATTGTTTCGATATTACGTCCGAATTTTCCCTTAATCTTATTCTGAGGCGAAACCATTTGTCGTAGTCCATTCGTTTACCTCCTACCTCTTCGATTCGCAACATTTCGCGTTTTCCCGGTGATACCTACTATTTTTACCGCGATGTCTCGTTAGATGAGGGTCGTCGTCGAGAAGCGTGTAAGTTTCGAATATACCGAGCAGCCCTAATGTTTCGACAGGTCTTATTTTTAGAAATACTCTTTCTTTCTTATGGAGTACGTTGATCGGCGAGATCTGACCGTTCGTCTCATCTATCGGCGTGCGGTCTTGATGCAGTAGCTTGTGATGGCCGTGCACGACATTCGGATCGGTAATGAGTGTTCGAAAAATATCGGAAACATACGTGCGTTCTCATCTTTCGTCTATGGGTAAAGCTTTGAAAGTTTCACAATCTTTCAAGCAATGTTCCCGTTTGCATATCGGACACGATTATTTACGACTTTTATCGACGGTCCGTCTTCTCTCGTCGTTAGTTACTATCGCGGCCCCCGCCGCTACTCCCGTCGTCGCCGCCGCTATCGCGGTCGCGTGTCGGCCCGCGTTTGAAATAGTTTCGTCTTATGAAACGCACGCACCTCCCGTCCATGTTTTTTCACAAGATTGTCAATGCGAATTTTTTATGTATTCTTCTAAGCTATTTTTCTCAGACGGCTACTTCAATGACTATGGTTTCTTTGGCAAAGTTGTTCTAAAAAACAAGGAGATTGTGAATATTTGCAGAAAGACACATGATCGATTCCATACGATATAACAGGTTTAATATATTTTCATTCCGCCTATTTAAAAATTCATTCATGTGCAAGAAAAGCAAGTCTTTCGTACACAATACTTTCAAGAGGACAATAAAGATTTTGAATTAGAAACTTGAATTTGTTTTTCAGAGTTTTGTGACCAGAGATCAAATGAAAATATTGGAGGGAAAAAGGTCTGGTTAGTTGGCTGGCAACGTGCAGGCTGTATTAAAAAAGAATGACATACGACGAACTATGTCCATGGATTGTAACTTAACTATTATTAGCTTAGTAATAAGGATGTTGAAACAATTTTATATGAATGTTTGCGAGTTTAATCTACAAGTGCTCCTCATTAATTTTTTTATGTTATAGAGGGAAATTAAAAGCTAAGGATTGGCCATTCAGTCTTTGCCGGAAATATTTATCTACATTATTTTATTTACTTGTAGGACAAGGCACTATTAAGTTTCGGCTTTCTTAATGCTTTATTGTATCGGATATAATTTATGCCAAACGGGGTTTTGACAGCGTTTAAATAAAATAATGCAGTGATGTATTTTATTGTCAGGTTACGATATGGAAAATAATGGGGTATCTAATGTAAATCAAAAGGTTACTCTATCGTTTCCCGATTTTTTAGCATTTTTAAATTGTTTTTCAATTATGAGGCGCACCCGCGCGGCCGTCTACAGACGGTGCATTTTTAACATACAGTTTCCGTCACATGGATGTGTCCGGTCGCGTACATACGACGATATTCACATTGAAACACTAAATATGAAAAGGTATTTAAACCGCTTGGAACATGACACAGTTTAGCTCTATGAACCTCTCTATGGGCTCATTAAAAATATTTGAATGGCACCAAATCTTAAACAATTATAAACCCGCTTACACACCTACGGACCATAAAGATTATTGTTGCTTTGTCATCGAACATCTTTAAGAGATTTAAGCTCTTATTACAGTGTAAAACATTTTACAGCACTCAATTTGAGGACAAACTACAAGATCGCGAAATTACTTGACTGGTCGGTTCTCTTGGTACCTATACATTTCGTATAGTAAATAGCGACACTACAATATTATATAGCAATAAACATTGTTATGGTTGGTTAAAAACTCCAAGTTGCCGAAATTGATAAGAACTACAGCTATATGTTATTTTGTGTAACTTGATTGTCAGCATCACACGTATTACCGAGAATTCTTAGAAATGCTTTCTCTTGTTTGTTTTGATCGTTTCACATCTGTAGTCGGGTAGTTACGCGTTGTCTTCATGGTACTTTGTATACTTAGCTAGTCTTTATACAACAACAACTCCCAATAATGGAATAAAGTATACAGACCCAGGTGTATACTTTATTCCATTCCAGAGTTTACATTATATTGAGATTTTTGAGAAATGTACTAAATGTTAATGAAATATAAATAAATAATGGTGAATTTAATTTCAAAAATATAAAAAGTGGGAAGGGTGGAAGGCTTTTTGCATTTTTTAGTATCATACTTCCTACAATAAATACATCATTGTGGTGGATACAATCGTAGGCCAATTACTTAGCAGACTAAACAAGATAGCAAGAAATTTTGTGACATCCAAAGCTATGAAAGTAATGTTTATAATTTGTATAAAGACATAGTTGTACTTAGAATTTGTGACACTATAGCATACAAATGTGACTTCATTTTGTTTCACTGAACTGAAATATCATTAGAATATCTTACATTATTTGAATTTGAATGCATAAAGCCCTATAATAATGATCCAGGAATATAAGTCAATTTAACTTCATTATAATAAATACATAGACAATAAAACTATACCATTGTTGGATATTTAGACTAGAGTATTATAACACACTCCACATATGGTTATAATAAATAAAGGCATGTAAGTAATACTACATTTTTATTAGTATAATAATAATTCAACATAATAAATATAACATTTTAGGCCTTATGTGATAACTAATGATAGTACATAAAATTCGATTCAATACATAAATGTAGTTTTTCTTGATAAGATTCTATTTATATCATGTCAATCTATAATCACTTTTAAGGTTTTCCTTTATTATTTAGGCAAAGAAAAAAATATATATGTGAAAAACTACAGCAAGAAAAAATCATATTTAACCACACCCTGTAATTATTGTTGTGAATAGTTAATATTTGATCTCCATATTACAAATTCACAATCTCCTATATGGTAATTCACATTGTTTGTACTATGTTCTGTAGACTATATAAAATTTTCAATACAATAGATGGGAAAAATATTTACCAATCTGAAAATATTGATGTCCTTCATTCTTACTTTATGGGTTAGATTTACATTTTATACAGTTTTTCAGTTTATTGATATCTCCATTTGCTCATTATAGAATGCAATTTCTTTGGATACATTATATAAATTGCACTAAGAAATGCAAATAAAATGGAATGATTCAGATTAATCATTTCTAGATACGTGTTTTATATTAACTATGTCAATCATTTATATTTATAATATAAAAATATAAATAATGTAAAAAAAAATACATTAGCTAATAATAAAAATTGTGACAAAAATAAATATCTTACAATAAAATCAGTCTGATAAGCCAGAATTTTTACTTAACTCTACTAATGTGTACTTATTCTAAAAGTGAACACATTTTAGAATGTCTCACTTAGATATTATTTTATAGAAATTTATGACTCATTTATCAAATTCACCAATTATAAATGGAAACAGGAAGTGTTTAGTATTTGAGTGATTTAAAACCTTTTTAAAACCATGGTTGGCTTAACCTGTCAAAAATATATCTACGTAAGGTTACGCAAATAAACTAAAAATATAATTGTCACAATAAAAGTAATGCTTTTTGTAAGTATACGTCACACAAAATTTACCAATGGCAAAAATAAACAAGTCTTAATCATTTTCAAATACAGTAGAATCTCAATAACTCGAATGTCAAGAGAAATGCAAAAAAAATTGAGTTAACGAGTTTTCAACTTAACAAGAACTTCAAGATACATATGACTTAACTGCTGAAATTTCGACTTACGAAGTAAACTGTACACTAAAAAAAATTAAACATAATGGAACAAACATAACATTCACAGCTGTGTTACTTAGAAAGTTTCATGAATGTATTCATTCATTGTACATGTACAACACAAAAACAATAGATTAGAAGCCCCGAACCCGAACATTCATTTTGGAATTTATTGCTATTATTTCAGGAAATTCCACGTAAGACCTCATTATATTGTACCAACTACGACTTATGGAGTCTCCTTTTTGAAATTTGAGTTATAGAGTATAAATATGTATTATCAATACTTCATAGGGAAATAACATTTTGTTCGAGTTACAAAGTCTAAATAATTCGAGATACCGCGTATTTAGGGGTTCATCGGAAGGGAATGGCAATTTTTTTCGACTTACTGAGGATTTCGACTTAACGAGGTTCGAGTTATTGAGATTCCACTGTAAAAGATACTGAATTACTTTTCTATTCTCACAGGTGGTTAGCAATTAGTCTTAATCAGCTGTCATATGTTAAGCCCATGGACTACAAGGGCAGTTTGCGCTATAGAACATTTTCTAAAAATATATAGCTATAGTAAATTTTAGCCCGACTAGAACTGGAGCCCTATTTCCATAGCACTGAGCCCCCATGCCAGTCTGTTGTCTGTATCCCATACAGCATATTTTATGTTTTAGTATGTTTTTGGATTGTAATTTTAATAGCATTAACTATTTTTATATGCAAATAAAAATGTGCATGTTTAATCTCATATGAATTACTTTATGAGTTTTCCTTTGATATCTCTTCATGATAATGGAATTTTTAATGTAATTATTTCAAATGTCCCTTTAACATTCAAAGCTCTTCAAAGAGGTGAAATAAGAACATTTAAGACCACAGAGTTATTTTAAAATCCTAATCCTTACTCTTGTGTCAAATTTGAATTTTTTAGATTGAATAGTATCATAGAGAATTAGCTTTGGTGCAGCCATGAGAGTGATTTGATACAATTTTACTTTTGATATATAAAGGACATGTACATCATTGCTTGGTATAAACAATGTAATTAAAAACAACATTTCCGATTCTGAAAATATTAGAAAATGTGATTTCCAGATATTTGATTACAGAATAGTACATAGGAATTACTTTTAAATTTCATTTTGTTAAATGTCTTAAGATGAAATTATATATGAGTATTATTAGAAGAATTAGCAAAAGGAAATGAAAAACTAGCTATGCCTTTTGGGTACATCCTTAAAGCACCGAGGGAAATCATTTAGAATAATTGCTTGATTCAGATATGAAATAAATATATGTTAGATACAATGTTACTAAAATTTCCACATCCTTGAAGAAATTTGTAACTACACAACTTGAATTCATACATTGTGAACCTGAATTTATTTTAAATAATTGTATTGCATTAATTAATATTTTTTTTAAAGGTGCATTCAAAATCATGTTCCTGTCATAAACTAATAATCAACCTATTAAATTTCATTTTAACTAGATACTTAAAATTAATTTCGGTACAGCAATAGACTAAAACGAATTTTAAACAACACCCATGTCATTGCTTTCTACTATAGCTAATTCGTCACCGGAATTGCTTTTTGTATCGATCTGTTCCATGTTAGCCTCGGAGGAGTTACTTGAACCATGTGAGCGAGGGCTTATACTAGTTTTCTGTACATACAAAACGCTTCTGTCTGCCCTCTCAGTGTATGGTACATAACTCCCATCTGATATTCTATTCAATTTATGTATTTGTTCACGTAGTTCGCACACTTGGTTGTATAACTTTTTGTTTTCCTTTAATATAGCCACATTTTCAGTTTCAAGCAATTCTCTTTTACTCCACTGTATGGTGTTTTCAGATTTAAATCTCTCGATTTCCATCCGATACTCAGCCAATTTCTCTTCTAGAACCTGCTTTGCTGCTATTTCGTCCTGAAGTTCATTCTGTAGCCTTTCTATTTCACTATGACTAGAATCATTGGAGCCTATAGTTCTATCACTATGTGTTAACTCCATTTTGGTGTTGTGTAATTCAGCTGTTAATGTCTCTATTTTGGTTAATAAGAATGTTTTCTGGTCTTTTTCCGTTTGCAAATTTTTACATGCCTCATCCAACCTTATTCTCATTTCACTCAGTTTGTTTGCCAGTACATTATCTACATTTGAAAACTTATGGGAATCGAGGGACGCTCGCTGTCTCACTGCTTGAGTTTCCTCTGGTGACACATATCCTTTCCTTCTCAATTCTATTCCATCTTCTGTCACGAGCTCACCTGAAAAAATCCTATTTTCACCTATACTTAATAATTTTTCATTGTCTCGTTTCACATCAGTCACTTGGTGTTGTAACTCATTCATTTCAGTTTTGATTGTTGTCAATTCTTTAGTTAGCTGGTCGACTTTGGTCTTTAACAGCTTAGCTTCCTCCCTGGCTCGATTACGTTCAGTGCGAACTTTGCTCCATTTCTCTCTCCAATTGGCAGTGCAATCAGACCACCAGCGCATGGTTTTCTCCATTTGAGCAGCCCTAGCTCGAGCCTCGTCCAGCTCTCTACGGTAGAGCGCCTCTCTGGCCTCCCAGCCGTCGTGCTCGCGCCGCCTGTGGCTGCCCCCGTGGTGACTATGGCCTTGTCCACCACTGCCACCGCCGCCGCCGCTTACGCTCTGTGCCATTTCACCGTTTGTAATATCCTGGAATAATAGTATGATAAAATTGATTTTCTTTATCTTCATTGCAACATAAAGAAAGAAAAATGTCAAAGTGAAAATTTTAACTTAAGTCTAACACATTATTTAAATTTTTTTAAGCATAGCAACTTAAGTTGACTTTTCCAAAGCCTATCAACATTCCATATTTCTCAAATTTTCACTTAAATTAAACCTTTATGTTATTTGTTGACATCATAAAATTTCCCAAAAAAATGGTCAAACTATAAGCAAATATGCTTTGAAATCCAGTTACAAGGTTTTGCCTAAAGATTTATGATTTAATATTAATAAACTTTTAGAATTATAAACTATTTTAAATAACCAGCAATATATTAGGAGTTAACAAATCAACCTTTACAAGGCTGATTTCACATATGAAAAGTGCAATTGATTAAAAAATCATTGACACTATATAACACACATTATATTACTCTTAATGTGACTTCCATATTTGATACTTGAATTTATAACTTGGATGTAATTCTATAGCTTTTCTAACATTTATCTAGGTTATAGTTCTAGTTGTTAATTGGAATATTCCAGTTATTTTCTAAATTTTAAAATATTGAATTAAAATTCAGTACTTTAGCTAATAGGGTTAAAATTGAAAATTTTTATAAGTACATTAAAATAGGAGATTATGTTAGAAAAAAATGTATTACTTATTCTAAGTTCCATGTTTTATACCATTGTCGAATATTATTTGCTTGGACCATATACAGAGAAAATATGATAACATTGAATATTGGTATAAGATTAGACATCATTGTACCCCAGCTCACCACATTCTTGATTTCGCAATTTAGGTGGCTCCCCAGCATAACTTAGTATTACTTATTTTCTTACATCAATCATCATAGTTTGTAGAGTAGGTAGAAAATCTTAAATATTTGGTGTGAGGAAAGAGTAGTTCCTCTAGTATTAAATATATTAACCAGGTTTTTCTTTTTCATGACATTTATAAAATTTTGGAACTGGATATTAACCCTTAACCACCTACCACCGGTCTCTGAGACCGCAATTAATTTTTGAATTCAAATATTTCGATCTGTATGTGTCGTACGACAGTGCGCGTTTATATACCTTTTCTACACATCCAATACATCCATCAGTACCACGCTAGCGCTCGGTGAGTGTAGACGTGCGCGTGTTCGGCCAGGGTAAGTAAAAATATTTCATCAACGATCTGTGTAACCGCTAGTAGGTGGTTAGATGATTTTTTTTCACCCACACGATTTTGTTTGTTTTAATGAAAAATGGATAAAAATGAGTAATGTATAGAAAGATGGTTGCAACAGGAGATGTCAGATGAAGAGGTTATGTCAGACGAAGATTGTAGTGACATGGAACTCAATTCGGTCGAGTATGCTGTTCAAGTTGAAGACTGTGAATCCGAATCTGAGATTAAGGGTGATGATGATGCAATTTCAGTGCAAGACAATTTATCTCAGCCTGCACCAACAGGTACAGTTTCTTCAAGACAAAGATCTTCATCTAGGGCCTCGAATAAATCTTCAGATGAAGATATTCCACTGTCCTGCCTGCAATCTGGAGGTAGGTCCAGAAAACAGAATTATTTTGGTGCTAATCTTTTCCATTGGGCATCTATGGTGAACATCGCTCGTGGAAGAACACCACAACATAATATCATTCAGTTAACACCAGGCGTAAGACCAGCCTTTCGAGATATGCTCAATAATTCTACTATGCCATTGGATATTTGGAGACTTCTGTTTGCAATGACGTGTTACAAAAAATTGTTTTACACACGAATGAAAAAATAAGGAAAATTAGACCAGAAAATACAAAAAACAAAATTGTTTTCAAGATTTAGACATTACTGAGCTGAAAGCATATATAGGATTATTGTTATATACAAATTCAAAGAAAATCACAAACACTATACATCTTGGTATGGCACTGATGGTACGGGGCATGAAATTTATAGATGTATTATAAGTAAAAATAGGCTAGAGGTTCTGATGAATACTATACGATTTGATGATGCCGAAACTAGAGAACAATGTTGTGAATTGAACTTAGCAGCTCCTGTCTCAAAACTGTTTCAGTCTTTTACACAAAACTGTCGAGATGTTTATTCAATTAGAACCTGTGCCTATGTTGATGAGATGCTGGTGGCTTTTTGTGGTTGCTGTAAATTTAAAATGTATATGCCAAAAAAAACAGACAAATACTGCGTAAAAATCATGTGTCTTACAGATGCTAGAAATAGCTATCTACTAGATACCTATATTTATAGTGGAAAAGATTCAGATAGACAAAATTTGACTCAAAAACAGAAGTGCTTATCAAAACCAATTCAAGCAGTTCTGCCCCTTGTTTCCCCAATAGAGGGATCTAATAGAAATGTGACCGCTGACAATTGGTTCTCTTCAATAGAGCTGGTCAATCATTTAAAAGAGAAGCATCTAAGTTATGAAGGCACATTGAAGAAAAATAAGAAAGAGATCCCGCCTGAGTTCAGACCATCAAGACAGCGAGCAATTGATAGTCGCTCTTTGGTTTTACTAAAGATATCACCTTGTCCTCTTATGTACAAAAAAAAAAAAAAAATAAAGCTGTCGTAATGGTTTCAAGCATGCATCATACTGCAAGTGTTGATCAAAATACTAAAAAGCCTGAAATCATTTTGTATTACAATGAAACAAAAATCGGCATTGATCTACTTGATGAAAAGTGCTCAAATTACTCAACTTCTCGTCTTACACGAAGATGGCCTTTGACTGTATTTTATAGAATGTTAGATATATCTGCATAAAATGCATATGTCATCAATTTGAGTAATAGATCTCAAAAGGCTGAAAGCCGATTTAAATTATTTAAAAAATTGACAGGACAGCTTACAAAACCACATGTGGAACGTTGCATGAAAAATGATCACATTCCACGAGACGTCAAGAGTTCTATTCGTCATATTCTACAGATAAGTGAAGATCTACCGAGCACATCTGAAGTGGAAAAACTTGAAGTTCACAAAACATATTCCACATATGATTCAAAGGAGAAACGCAAGACTGCTTACTTATGTATTATATGCAAGGTGCCAATTAGTATGGAGTGTGCGAAAAAAATATGCTGTAACTGCCACAAATAATTTTGAATCTTTGGGGGTTGCAGTTTTGTTGAGTTTTATTATTAATGTTTAGTTTTTTTCATTTAATTTTATAGTTAGAGTCCGAAGTTTAAAGAAATAAACCAAAAGAAATTGATTTTTTAAGTTCCTTATCTATCAGATCTCATTATTTAAGAATAGTATTTCTTTGTGTTAAAACTACTAGTCTTGAAAGATTATAACATATCTGAAGATTTTATTGTAGTTTATGTTATTTGAAGGTCTAAAATAAAAGTCTAAAGTATAAACAAGTGTTTTACTTATTTAAATCCTTTTTTGATACTGTAAAATTTATGGTGGCTATTCATGAGTGGTCTCCAGGACTGCACACAGATGGTTAAGCTATAGAAATAGGTGGTAGGTAGTTAAGGGTTAAAAAAGTCATGGGACTAATCAGTATATCAAACTTATGTTTAAAAACTGTATGCTTGAGAGACTGGCCAAAATGTATTACAGCATACTTTTAATTAACTGATGTACATCAAATGTATTATGCAAGCTTGTCAGTTTTGAACTCTTGATACATGAATATATCCAAATTTCGCTCTTTCGCCCCCTTAGCCATGGAATTTTCATAAATTCCTGTTTAGTGCTCATCGACATTATTAACGTAAGCCTCATAAAAACATCCAAATTTCTAGACCCAACTGAGCACTGATCAGTCAGTCATCAGTTTTCCTTTTTACATGCACAGAATAATTTTCATAGAAGGACCAAACTCTCTTTGATGTATAATTTTAAGATTTGCTTCAGGCCTAAATTCAAAGTTTGTGCTATTTATTGTGTTGATAAACAATTATTAGTATTTTATGACTATAAATAATATATAAGACAAGATAACGAATTTTTGTTACAATTTTAAATACAATTCCTATGTAACATTTTACTGTCTGTCTCGGGCCTACTGTAGCATTGCTATAACATTTTTCTACATGTCAAGATCGATAAAAGGCTGATTTATCATGATGATTTTGATTGTCAAAGTTGTAGTATCGTTTCGCATGACACTGTTCAGTGAATCAATTGGCATATTTTTTATGAAAATCAAAGTAATCATGTTGAATTACTGTATAAATTTATAATTTTACTTAATTTATGCATGTGCATAAAACCTATACATTGTGATGCTAGCAGGAACTACCTACTAATTTATAAATTAAAATATTAGTACAAAAATATATATATAGTAAATACTTCACAAAAATGGTTAACTAGTAGAAAAAATGAATATCAAATAATGGCAGATAATATGTGCAAGACAAGTAGTACTAGTTGTAGATATTGGACGATAACACAGGATGTTCTTTTAAGATACTTTTAAGTTTTGTTGTGCAGCAAACATTCTATTAATTCTTGACATCACAAACGCAAGTATAATTTCTGACTAAGTCATGCACACATATTTACCACTCTCTCTCAATATTTGTGTTATTACAACAACATTAATAGAAAAGTTTACAATACGTATGCAGATAAATTAACATACCGGTCAAACAAAATTTACAGATTTTGTCACTCATCCACACACAACTTCTGTCAAAAATTACATGCTCACAATCGAGTACCTTTTTATACACTAATTAAACACGAAATCATCATTGAACGGTGAATCTGAATTCAGTCAAAGTTTTCAATGATAGCCTAGAAAATGTAAAATATAGAATTTCATAAATCATACCAACTATTTTTTTCCGTTAATCATATTTTACTCGATTTTATCGTTGATTTTCGATCAGTGGTTATGACAGTTCATTCATGACTTTATTTTTTTTTCCGGAGAAGAGCAGGGCATACAATTTTAGATTAGTTATCTATCTGCATAGATAATACACTATATGGTAGTTATCTATCTGTTTTCGCCTTGTTTTCAGTTACGTGTGTAACCGGTGTACTAGGTAACAAAAATTATAAACAAAAATCGCTTAAACTGTTTTCTATGTAAAACTTACATTACATTTCTTTTAACATACTTAAAAATATTAATTAACCTTTGATTACATTCTTATTTTTCGAGGAATACTTTATTTTTGGTCAAAGGATTAATTTTTATAAGTTATATATCGATCCTGACGCGTTTGTATTATAATAGGCTCTCATATTAAGAAAGTAGAAAATGGGAAATCAATGATCTAAAGTTTAAATTCACCGATGTATTAATAATGATATAATAACAATAATAAATCGATGGTTTAGATGCACTTATTAAAATGAAACAATAACAAACAATATGATCTAACTTGGATAGGTTTTACGATTCATCTAATATTAGTTAGAAAATAAAGACGAAGGCTTGGCCAATCACTGATTCACAATGGAAAGTGACTTAATTAGATGTTTAGTGAGAACTCTAAAATTATATGTGCAATAACGTATTTTGTAGATTATACAATAACTATACCTTTTGACGATTCAATTACTATGGAATATTATATTTTTGTCGTCACTTAAAAAAGTAAAGGTTTGCCATTGAAAAATATTAATTAGAACTAACAGGAAGTGATTCGTGTCCTCACGTTTCATGGCGGCAACCAATCACAAATCGGTATAGTATTACAAAACATGGAGATTACGATAACCACCAATGAGAGACCTTCTTCATCGGAGCATGAAAGTTGTCATATATGACTTTATACCGACGTCTTCCTTCTGTTTAATGTACGATAATATAAAACTCATTCTAAATTTCTTTGATTTAAATAGAAAAAATAAATTATAAATTTATATTAAATAAAACTCTCGAACTATGAGTGCCCAAACACTTTAAATTATAAAGAAATAAATGATTTCATATAGAACTTCATCATAAAGTTATCGCGCCAATGTTTGTCTACCCTGCTCCAGAATCAATGCGCATGTCAAGTTGAAAATTGCAAATGGCGGCCGTTGTTATTGTTCGTACCGAATTAACTATTTGTAAATTATATACTAAACTTTTTAGCGATTTTTCTATTGGACTGTAGTATTGACCTAACGCTCTAAATCTTTGTAATTCGGCGCGACATGTAGTATAAGAGTTTTTATGTGATTCGAGTGTTTTTTTAGTATTTTATGTGTGTCATGCAAATGGGGTAAGCTGGAATTATCGGATGTCGCTTAGGTTGTTTTGGACAGTTTCAGCAGTAAAATAGAGCGAAGTTCCCCGATGTATCGAGTGAAAATAGATGCCGCATAATGTTTAGATACGAATGTGCGGCTCATAAAGATCCCAGAGAAGGTCGGCCGGCCGTAAATCAGTAATGTTCCATGCCGTGACTGCGCTCCCCTGTACATTTCAAAATGGCTGCTGTTCTTCACGATACGAGGTTTGCGTCACTGGAACATAGCCGGGCCGCGGAATCGGCGGCGGTTTCGGCTCGCGCGTAGTGGCCACGGCCGCGTCGTGCTTCCGAGGTGTGAGCAGTGGGCCGCCAGTGCGCGTTACGAGTGCCGTGTGTCATATGTTTTGTGTCGGCGGACGGTGGCCATAGGACCGACATCGGCCTACGACGGCCCAGTGTGGTGCTCCGCGCGCTGTTCCGGGATGTCCGAGGACTCCGCGGCACAGCGCTAGTGCGGCCCCCAACGGAATGTGACATCGCATGAGAGGTGAGTGCGGAAAATCGGCCCGGCGACTTTTTATTTACATTCGGCGGGCGCACGTCCGTTTTCAAAATGGACAGGCGCATCTCTGGCGGTCGGCTCCGCGAGCTCGCATGAAGCCCGCTGAAAATTCACTTTCGTCGATCGCCACCCCGCGACATAACATGTTTAGGTCGATTGTGACAGATCAAAATGTTGTGTAAATACCGTATGAAACGCCGTAATGTTTTCGAAATATTGACCTTGCGGGAACTTACATTGATCATATTCGTGTCAAAAGGTAAATATTTTCCACTTTCTTTTTAAAATTTAATTTCGTTTGAGTATTTTCCGTTAACTCATTGCAATTAATTATAATTTGTTTTGATGTAACTATTTGACATACATGCTCCCATATTAAAGGTTATGTATAGTGACTTCTGTAAAGGATTGTTTATTTTTTTAGAACAGTTATATACATTTATGAATCTGTAACTACTTAAGTTGTGGGATGCACTGGTCCAGTTAAACTAACCATAGAAAGTGTAAGATTTTTTTATGGTTTTTAAAATGACATTGTCTTTTTTTTAGCTTTAATAAATAATCACTCATCACATTAAAAAAAAAAAAAACGAATTCATGTGCATTTTTGCTCTACATATGTGTGAACATTTTTTTTCTAATTTTGTAAATTTAAAATACATATTTTGTTAGGTTATGTTATCCTTTCTAAGGTGACCCATAATTATTGTGCTTATTTCTACTTTTATTTATTCATAGTTAATTGTGTTCATAGTTATAACATTATCACCATTTTCCTAGAGCACATTATTTTTTGAAGTGAATATTATCACACTATAAATTAATCTGCACTAATAAAATCAATATTTTTTTTTAAATAACTTATTGACCAAGGTTTGACATTGATTTGAAGTCCTGTGTTTTAGTGGGATGTTATGTGGGTTTTTACTAATATTGATTATTATAAAGTTGTTAAATTTTAAAACCAATATTTTGTATTTAAAATTTCAATATTTCTCATTAAACTTGGAATGTTCATACGAATTCTAGGTGTTTACGTTTTCACTACAACCTACTTGTTTTTCCCACATCAGTAAACTAAAAGGGCCATTTTTGTTTATTTGTTCACCACAGTAGGAGCAATATGTAGGCTTAATTAGTGCAATTAAAACTGGCTAAATATTACTTTTCTAGTATTTTATAATTAAAAGCAATTTTATCAGACATAATCTATTGCAAACATAGAAGTACAACAAAAAAGCAAAATATAACCTTTAATCGTTGTTAACTGTAGTTTTCTTTCATAAGAGAATATTATAAAGATATAAAAGCAAATTTGTTTTATAAACTCATACTTCTAATTTTATTTAACAAATTGGGACAAGATCAGGTGCTGAAAGGTCTTCAAAGAAAATTTCTAATTGGTGTCCACATGGTTCATCTTTGATACAAATGTGGAGTAAATTATTATTATGCCTTTTAATAGTCTATTAGCTTGTGATTTGGCAATATATATCATAAAATTTTGTAGATAATTGGTTTCCAGTTAATTGGTTGGGGTCAAATGCTCTAATATAAATCTCATCCCCTCTCCCTTCCACATACAACCAAAAATTCAAATGAAAATAATTTCAAACATCCTGATTTTTTTTCCGAATATGGGAACATTTCGCTTCAAATTACTTAATCATATTATGATCCATGTCGAAAGGTCAGTTTAAAAATAAGTATAAATTGGTCGAAACTATTGAGTAAAAGAGAAAATGCTTTGGTTTGCATTCACTTTCTTATTATTGTATTTAGCAAATATTATTTTTATTACAATTCAATTATATATAATATTTTACAAACTTCATCTTACATTTTAATTCTTTTATTTCATGTTATTTTTCTAGTTATTATTTTTATCACAGAATGTACTTGATAATAATACCCATTTTATTATTCAATGTATTTATTATCCATAAGCCATTTTAAGAAGTCATCAGTGTTTAAAAATTTAATTTTTGGGATATTTTTTGGGTTCATAATTTTGTACTCAAGAATTCCAATTAAATATGCAATATAAAAATATTATAGATTGTTTAATTATGATTTTATATGGACACCTAATTCGTTTAGTGGCATTATGTATATATTTTTTATTTAATGTAAGTGTATGGTTTAGTATATCACTTATTTGGTATTAATGGTATTAATAATAATGTAATGCTGGTATTCACTGTTGTTAAGTATTAATGAATTAAATTATTTATTCTTAAATATTATTGTATAATTTGTATTACTTAGTATATTTATAGCACATTAGATGCCCAGTGTGCATTGTTGTAAATTACTTTGGTAAAACTACAGCTTTGACTATTTGCCTACATATTCTGAAGAGAATAAAGTGGCACTTTTACAAGTCATGTGGGTAGTTTCTGGTATTTGTGTAATTTGGAGTAATGCAAGATTATAATATAAAAAACATAAATAATCTGGGAAAAATGACAAAGTATTAATCGCTGTTGATTTAATACTTTTAACTACTATGTTACTTGTTAATTTTATATGAGGAAATTTATGTTGTTAACAAGAAATTGGGTTTCTAAAAAAAATATGCTAATATTCATGGAATTTTTAATGTTAACCTCTTAGACATGTATTCATTGGAGTTGGTCTTTATTGTTTAAAAGTTTTTCATCATGCTTTTTCCCCAATCCATTTACTGGTGGCACAAATGCAGGAAATATATGATTATGGTTTGCTGGATATTTATTCTCTAGTAAAGAATAAAAAGAAAATTTGTATCTTATATTTTAAAATATATGTCAGCGTCATAGGTTGATGTCTATTTAAAAAAAGAAACTATATAAGAATTGACATAAAATTTAAAGAGCTACAAAGTGACAAAACTTGTTGAGTGTCGTTGTATCAGCGGAATGAAGCGGATCACACAACCTAATAACTATAACCTTTTTTCATTATTGCCTAAAAAAGCTTAAGGTATATTAATGTTCTGAAATGATAGATTTACAGGAGCTGCCAAAAATCAATAATTTGAAGGTTCATGGTGAACAATCCAAAAACAATGTAAAGAAATAATGTAAAGGTTGCATGTTTGTTATATAAAACCTCATATTTGAATGTTGTAATATTGTTATAGATGTAGTTGTCTAAAAATTATTTAAAAGGAAGATATTATTTTCAACTCCATATTTTAGTTACTCTTAGTTATCGGGTATGTGGAGAGCTTCATGAAAATGTTTTCTATGAAATTATAAAGTACTCATTAAATCCATATTTTTTTTGCACATAAAAATATATATTTTACTATGGTAGGTTATGAAAATTGTGTAAGGTTGCTTGATAGAGTAACTTTTGTTATTTCACAGAATGTGTAAATGGACAAACAATGAATATAATTATTTCTATAGTTATAGAGATAGATACTAAGGCTCCTACTGCATAAATCTGTTTATTAGAATAGTTCTTGTCAATATAGTCCACGAGTTGTATAATATATTCTTAATAATAGAATTATTTTTACAAGATTAGAGCAACTATTTATCGTTACTTTTGTTCAACGAAGGTTATTGCATAAAAAAATGTAGAACATGTGTAATGCCCTAAATATATATGTTATTGAATAGGAAATATAATTATTCTTCATTTACTTCATAATAGTTTAAGAATGTAAAATTACATCAAAGATTGTTTAACAATAGGAATTATTGTGAGGGGTCTGGAAACTAATCTAAGACTAATTTATGAAATTGTTTTCTAAAAGCACAAATGTAAGAAATTTAAAAATATCCAGAAATGTACGTCAGTGGGTCAAATTTCAAAACAAATTTAGCATTTATCCACATTTTGAAGCAGTGGTTTGTATACAGAAACACTGTTCACTAAAATCTTGTCATGTTAAAGTTTTGTACGAGATGAGCTCTTCGTCACTAATATGATATATCTAATATCTTTGGAGCATAACATTTTGTATGCTAAAACATTATTTATATTTGTGTTATGCTAAAGTTTAACTTAAAAGAGAAGTATCATTAACATGTAATAAACATCATCGAGATATATATGTAGACACAATCCCATATTAGTTTATTAGTATTTAATGGTTCTCTTTTTACTCACTGCTATCTTTTACATGTATGCATATTAAACTGTCCTTTGTCAAAAATGAACCCTGTTTTTGCTATCTTATAAAATATGCCACTTTTTTGAGTAATATAAAAAATTATTGAATTTCTCTCAAACTTTTCAGTACTTTTTTTTTAATTTGTTGTCGGTAATTATTAATTTTTTGAAAACACCATCTGTTGCTTGACGACATCCAAAGATTCCAAGGATGAGTGTTTTAGTTATTAAGACTATAATCGCTTTTGTTTGTAATAACTTGCACTTTTTTCAATATGAAAACATTACATGACAAATATAGTAGTCACAGAATACTTAATTATGGAAAGTCATTCTATCAATTTTGGGCCATTGATTTGTGTAGTTCTTGTAATAATTAAATGCATAACATAGTATTATAAAACTGTCACATAATTGACCACTGTGAAGCTGGCCTGACAATAGTGGTCAGCGTGATCTACAGAGGAATGATCTTATATGTTTTAGGTAGTGCCTCTAACCATGTATTTCCATGATAATATGTAATTTCTCTGCAGCATAAAGGCTTCATTCTCTAAATATTGTGGACATTGAAATTATATTATGTTGAATTTATATATGAGAAGTGTTCGCTGTCATTGGTATGAAATAAATAATCCTTTTTAGAAATAGCAACATCAGTTGTCATACACACTAAAATAAATGATATAGATTTGCTTATATAGAGTGCGTGAAAATGAAAGCCACAAATTAAATTTATGGACTTGGTTGTAGTTGATGTACCAGATTTACGTTATCATATTAATAATAATATGGTAAAGTCGACATAGTTGAAAAGAAACCTTTAACACTAACTGAAAATTTCTGTGCTTATGTTTTTTCAGTATGGCCGCAGACAGCGATGGGCCTGGCGAAGCCGGGGGCGGCGGTGGCGAAGGGGACGCCGCGTGCGGGGTCGTGGTAACGTGCGAAGGCGATCTACGCGACCCCCGGTTCCCTACGCGCCTAGCGCACCTGCTCGGCGAGCTCAGTGCCCTGCTGCCCGACACGCAGCCCCACAATATTACAGTCAATAAGGTGACCGATCCGTTAACCACAATCCTTGTCTTTGAACCAACTGATCAGATAAAGTTAAAAGTTGTAGACAAGGCATAACTAATTTAGTTTATATTGTTGTTTATTTAATTTTACAGAACACAACTATTTGAAGCTGTCGAAACAATAATATTTGTAAGAAAATATTATCCAAAATATTATACTATCGGGACCTTGAATAAGCTCTCGCTGTTTCCTTTACAAAATAAAAGCTTTATTTAAATTGTAAGGAACTAAAACATTTCATTTAAAGTATTGTCCATCACTAGCGACCACTTTCTCCCATTTTTCTGGCAGTATATAAATTCCGCGTCGGAAAAACGGCATGTCTTTTGAGGCTATCCAAGAATCAATCCATTTTTTAGCTTCTTCAAAAGAATGAAAACGTTTGTCAACTAGGCCATGTGCCAACGAACGGAATAGATGAAAATCAGCAGGGGCTATGTCAGGTGAATACGGTGGGTGGGGTAAAACTTCCCATTGAAGCGTTTCCAGGTAGGTTTTCACTGGTTTTGCAACATGAGGCCGAGCGTTGTCTTGTAGCAAAATCTCTTTGTCGTGTCTCTGCTTGTATAGTGGCCATTTTTCTTTTAAGGATCTACTTAAGCGCATCAATTGAAGTCGATAGCGATCTTCCATGTTAGTCTCATTCAGTCTGAGCAACTCATAATAAATTACACCCTGCTGATCTCACCAAATAAAGAGAAGCTTCGGACCGTGGATATTTGGTTTTCCAGACAATGTTAATGCATGGCCGGGCTCACCCCACAATTTTCCACACTTTGGATTATCGTAGTGTATCCACTTTTTATCGCCAGTCACAATGCGGTGTAAAACAACTTTTTTTTTTCTGCCATTGGAGCAGTAGTTCACATGTGAGAAAACGCCGTTCGACTTCTCTCAGCTTCAATTCATATGGTATCCAATGTCCTTGCTTCTGGATCATTCCTAAAACTTTTAAACGTTTTGAAACAGTTGATTCATCTACTTGTAATGTTTTTCCAAGTTCTGTTAGTGTCTGACATCAATCTTGATCGAATAATTCCTCCAACTTTTCATCTTCAAATTTTTCCGGTGGGCCAGAACATTCTATATCTTCAAGTTCAAAATCATTATCCTTGAAGCGTCAAAACCAGTCTCTACATGTCGTATCTGACAAAGTATCATCACCATAAGTCTCAGCAAGAATTCTATGTGCTTCAGCTGCAGATTTCTTTTGAATAAAGTAGTGCAATAAAATTCCACGCAAATACACTTTATTTGGCACAAAAATAAACATTTTCAGAACTAAGAAAAAATTACTTTGTTTACACTAAAGTGAACTATCATACACTGAAATTTAAGATTAGATACACTACTGCCTTGCATGTGTGTTACCATTCAGATTCCAAGAAACGGAGTACTGCTACTGCCATTTTTGAAGAAACAGCGAGAACTTATTCAAGGTCCACTTTATATATATGAAATCTCAGCAATATCAACAGGCTGTTAGTTTTGAACTATAAATTTAATATATAATTATGTCACTATAATTTATAATTCTGTATAGAAACTTGTGTTTCAAAAATGACATTTTTCTAATCCACTTTCCTTTCAAAGATCATGTTTCCCACAAAACACAGCAATCAGATTAATAGTTCTTTTTAGTTGATACCAAATTACAAAAACCGACAATTACTCAGTATATTTTTTATGTTTATTGGTGTTTTCTCTCATAAAATTTAAATTAATATTTTGAATACCAATATGAGTCATTAGATTTTACGATCAATGGCCATTAAAAGAAGTAAAATAAAAACTAAAGTTAAAAAACCAAAATGAAGTCTACAAAACCTAAAGCGAGAAACAAGCTATAAATTCAAACTATTATTCTGAAGTGTTTTCTGAGGCTATAGACTATTCCTTAGATTCTATATTTCATGTTTTAAAATAAAATATCACTTGCAGCTTTATAACTCCATTGTCATCAGTGAAAAATTATAGTTTGTTTTTACATTTTTCTGTAGTTTAATTATGCTTTTTTTAGTTCGTTTTTATAAGTCAAACTTTTAACTCTTAAAAAGGAAATCTTAAATTAAACAAAACATATATCTAAATTTTTATAAATAGTTGCAGATTTGATGTATGAAAGCTTAGCACAGTATTGTCTCTCCCATCATCAGTTCCTTTTCCAAGGGCATGTGGGGCTCAGGGCCCATGGCCCCTGGCCTCATGGGGGGCTTCGAAGTGCCATTGTTGTGGTTTAACTTGCAAGTAAAACCATGTTTTTTTTTTGTTTTGTAAAAAGGTCCTAAACTTGGTTTGCCCAAGGGCTCCTATATAGCCTAAACTGCACTGCTTATTGCCCAACTGTATTTCTTGAAGATTAATTAATCTTGAATTTGCAGAGAGGCATTGGTTATAAAAATTTTAAAACTGATGCCTCTCGGACTTCAAAGACTCTTTTATTTTATTCAAAGACTGTATTATATATTAAGTAAAAGTTATTTTAATAAAAAAAGTATTTTTACTTAAGTGCCCTGACCATATCTTCATACCTGTTTCATTGCCACCATAACTGAATTTTATCTTACAAAATAGAATATAAGTAAGTTGAGTTGTCTTTTTAAGAGACTGGCAATGCATTAGTGACTCCCTTGGTGTTACCAGTGTCTATGGGCAGTGATGATCATTTACTTTGCCCCTTAAAAACATACAAAAGACAAGCGGCAACAGAGCGATGTAATAAACCAAACTTATTAAGTATCAAATTAACATTATTGAATACTAAATTTCTTAAATGCAGCTAATGAATTATTTAAAATTATGTCCATCCCAATTATCATGGTGTATTTGTTTACTCTCTCATTTATTCTCATATATAGTTTTTTAATGAAATGTCATGTTTTTATATTTTTTAATCAAAAAAGAAAATACAGTTATAGTTACATTATATGGCAATATTTAAAACTGAATTGGATATTTTGATTTGATAATATGTGACTTAAACATCGTGAATAACAGTATTTTAACATAATTTTTATATTGCATTTATATTTAATGGCCGAATAGAGTTTGATTTGGAGTGATAGGTAGGTTGGTATATCATCAATTAAATCTGACACATTAATACATTTTAGAAACATTTTGACGTTAAGTACTTTCTTAAAAGTAAATTGAAAACACTAGAAATATGTCAGATAACTATGTTAAAAAACATATAATTGTTTGTCTGTAATATTTTAAGGTCACTGATAGACGTATAAAAGTGGCTGCTTTTTTTTAAATCTAATTTTAAGGATTAAAAACTGTTGTCAGTCACTGAAAGTTGAAAGTCAACTGTCCTTTCAAGAGTGAGCTTAAAAAAAGATTGCGGAAAAGGCTCTTAGACTTTCTCATTGTCTGTTTGTATGGTCATCGGGCCAAAAGTACTAGTTAAAATTGAATATTGTGACTATTTTACTTCTTAGATTTTAATTTAAAAAAACTATTAAAAAATTGGAATAGTACTTAAGGCTCGGTAGTAACAAACGGGATGAATTGAAACATGACTTGTAAGATATTTAAAAGAGACAGATATTATAAATTTGAAACATTTAGTTTAAAATAAAATTAGTGAAGGCATATATTTAATGTTGGGCACATACTATAATACTAATATCTAATTTTATACATATATATTTTAATCTAATAGTATATAGTGGGTATTTGGAAAAAACTGAATTAATTTTATTAGTAGTTTTTGTTGAGGGTGTTTATAAACATTCAATAACATTTTTTTTAGATTGATGCTTGAAAATTTAAAGAGGGCAAAAATAAAGAAACTACAAAATATACCTGCAAGAAAGAGTCAGTTAAGAAGCTTCAATGCTCTTTTAAAGATTTATTCTACAACATTCTGTGCAATGGATGTGTGGAAATAATTTTTTTTTCCTTAATTTTCTTCATGTAAGTTTTAAATGGACCACACTTAAGACATTTTTCTGTAAATTTATCATGATGAAAAAATTTCAAACTAATCTGATATACAAATGGAAGTATTCCATTTTTTTGCTTTTGGCTAGGGAACACTAAAATGTCATTATATTTGCTTAATTTCCTATTTGTCTGTTAATTTTTTTCACACATGACGTTTTGAATGATTATTTAGAATTTGTTAATTGGGAAGCCACAGTGTACAATTTGAGACAATATTTTGATATGAGAAACAATCTAGTATTTAACACCACTCAAAAGTACTTGGAATACTTAATAATGAATGAAACTTATAGTGCCTTCTATAGACTGTAGACTGACATTCCTCTTAATAAAAGTACACAAAAAACAACTTTTTTCAATATATTATCATACAGACACATGCACAAACACACATATATATAAAATTGGTAATGGTTTTCAAAAACCTAGTGAAGAAACTAATGTACAGTGAATTATATCTGTTATATATTAGTGATTATTTGACCATGTGTGTAATTTTGCTTTTATTTGTTTTGATTTTGTCATGGTTTTCATTAAAATTGTTATTTTATAGGTTGAACCATGGAATTCTGTTCGCGTGACTTTGTCCGTGCCGCGTGCGGCTGCGGTACGCCTGCGGGCGCTAGCGGCGGCGGGAGCACCGCAGCTGCGCGCTCTGGGCATTCTCTCGGTGCAGCTGGACGGCGACGCCGTCGTCTCGTTGCGGCTACAACACGGGGCCGAGCTACGAATCAGTACCGATGCCGGCGGTAAGTAGGCATTTCGTATCTCGACAATAACTGTTCTTTTTGATCGATATTAACATTTACACTTTTACAGAGAGCGGTAGTGCGAGGACTCAAACGGATGCCGAACTGCTCGCCGGTCTCGGAGGTATCGGGAGATTAATAAGTGGAGAGAACGACGTGTCTGTCGGCGATGGAACCGTTGCTTCATCCTCTGCTGCTGGTACGCCTGTCCCTGGCGCCGCTGCTGATGCACATGTGCAAGTATCAGGCGCACCCACCACATCGCGGGACGCCCATTTCAAATCACCTAACACGGTTTGCCCCATGGATGGAAAATTACCGCAGAACATTCCGACGGCATCTACTGAGCGATGCGAATTTCCATTTGGCAGTATGACACAGGCGCGCGTTATACATCGCAAAGAGAATACATTAGCTTTAGCGGCGGGAGTACGCTCTGAAACACCCGCGTCATATGCGCGGACGCCGGGGTTTGCGGGGCCGCCACCGCCTTATCCGGCGAAGCCACCATCCGCTCCACCTAACGTAGCTATTTCGTCGCCATTGCTCGTTAATCTACTTCAGAACGATGCAGGTGGCCCAGCGCCACGTGTTCGTCCTACTACACCGCAAACTCCGGTGCCACCTCAGCCGCCACCACCGCCACCACCACATCCTGCAAAACTTGATCGACTCGAGGACGCACAAGTCGAACTGGCGGTAGGTCGACCGCCCTTCGAGTATCGCGCGCCGAGGCCGCCGCCGCCCAGGCCCGCCGCAGTGCCTTCGTCTTCTCCGCTTGCGCCGCCTCCGTCACCACGTCCGCCTCTACGGCAACCTGTAGCTTATGCACGGAGACCTTTCACGGCGACACGTCCTACTCCAGTTGCCACTTACCGTAGTGTAGCAGCGCCTAGTGGTGTAGTTCCCGATACTGCCATCGTTGCGCGTCCGCAGCGGTACCCAACCGCTACACAAACTTATGTAGGTGGTGAATTTTCAGCACCAGCTCCGCCACCTCCACCGCCACCACCTTACCGTCATCAACAGACATCGCCTCAAATCCGCCAGAGGCCACCACCTCCGCCGCCGCCGCCGCCACCGCCGCCTCCTCCTCGTACACCACCACCTCCACCGTCAACTCCGTCATTACCACCACCACCTCCTCCACCTGCCGTGCCGGCTAGGGTGACTGCCGACGACTTGCAAGCATTGCTGCCGCCGCCTTCTACTATGGACCAAAAAACACAATCCAGTGTTCAAGAATTTCAAAGGTATCAACAACAGTATAATGCGCGGCAGCGGGCTGCCAGTCGCGCTGCTGCCCCACAACCTGATTGGGGCGAGCCTTACAGAGATTCTTTAGGAGGGTTAGCGTTGCCCGATCTGCCTGATAATTGTGATTTGGATCAGTTGTTACCTACACTTGGCGCTGATCTCAATTTAGATGATTCAGCTCTCAGCGCCATTTCTGACCTCGATACGGGCGGCAAGCTCGATCTTCTGTACGATCCGCAGCCCACACATCCGGCCGAAACCGGTGCTACGCCTGATGCCATGCTCCGCGAGATTGCGGGCGCCGCATACGGCACCCAGGCTACGACCGGTGATAGCACAACTTTAGTAAACGGGCCATACGCGCCCGAACCGCCGCTACCTGTCATAACGCCAGCACCATCGACTTCCGTGGTCTCTGTTACTAATAGTAATAATATCTCAGATGTGCCTTCAGGGTGTAAAGTTGGAGTGGCAGAAGTCACTCACCAGACACCACCACCGTTTCTCGATGTACCCGTTCTAAGGAGTCCTGCGATCGGGTCACCGTCCACAGCGATGACCGCGACGTCGGCTACGCAGTTTACGATGCCTTCCCCTGTAAATCAGGATGCACCTTCGCCTCGCGCGAATCGAGCGGGCCCCTTACCGAAGCACACGTATGCTCACTCGCCTCTGCATACGACTCCTAATACTTCGCAAACGCCAGCATTTCGCTCGCCGCCGAACGCGACGTGCACTGGCATGCCGCCACCCATGCGGGTACCGATGCGTCCTGCTGGTTCCGTGCCTACCGCCACTGTTGGTTCTCAGGCTACCGCACATGAAATTGAGGAGCAGAGCAAACAGTACCTTATTAAAACATTGATGAGGGACGACGATAGCCCACCTGCAAAGGAGCATAAATCTAAAACGGAAGAAATTACGGTCGCTCAGTGTAAAGTTTCTGAGAAAAAAGAACTTATTGGTATTGGTGGTAATATTCTCGACGGGTCCGGTCGACCGACGCCCATACTCAACGACGTTAAAAAGGCTGAAGATGAAGTCACGAAAATGAAAAACAAAACTGTAAAGAAAGAGCGAGAAGATGGTAAAACTGTAGTTGCATTGAAAAGTGGCAAACCGCGCACAGCCGGCGCCAAAGAGAAACCCGCCACACTGAAAGATAAGATTGTCCGCGACCCCAAAACCGTGAAGGCGGCAAGTATTCGACCTATTCTAGGATCTGTGCCAGCACCCACGCCCGTGACGCCATTTGATTCACCTAAGTCCCCGGCTACTGAGAAGGAGTCTATCAAATTGCGACTAAAGCTGGACAAACATGAACCTGTATATAAGGCCGATGTGAGTTTCGTGAATCATCCTGACGAGCCACGCGTGCCTCCTTTACACATTAGTCTTAGAGGCAGGAATTCTGCCGTAATCAAGAATTCTAAGAAGGATAAGAGGAAGTTTAATCTGGGTTCAGGAGACTCGAAAAAATTAAAAGTTCGGAAAACACTCGAAGATGAATCGAACGAGACCCACCGGAAGACCGATTGTGATGAAACGGCCGGCCGACCTGCGTCGCTCGTTCGCGCTGACGGCGTCAAAGACGACACCTCGCCACATTTCAAGACGATCAAGCTAAACAACCATTATCCAGACGGCGACAGTGCAGAGACTGAGGTCACGGGCGACGACAATGTCGTTTACCGCATGAAATCCGTGTCCAAAAATGCGCACATCGTCACTAAGACGGTAGAGTACAAGCTGATAGATAAACGGGCGCCCGTTCTCGTAGATAACATGAGACCACGGAAAAAGTCAAGGACGCTTAGTGAAAACTCGAGGACGTCGCCTGCCGAACGGGACTACGAGCGGGCTTCTGACGCCGATCTAGACAAAGAGGGTAAGTACGCGCATAACGAGGGCTACAGAGAAAATCGCGTACCCGACGTCGCCTCCGTCGGTAGCGAGTCACCCGCCCTAGACAAGACACCGTCCGCAGTCGACGCTCTCGCCGGCACCGAAATCGTGCCTGCTGCTGACGACTCACAAATGGCCCTCACAACCACGCCCTCGGAACATAAGGACATCGAAGTGACCAGTGCAGTGACAAAAACGAGTGATCTGGACGCTCGATTATCAAAGTGTCATAATTCAGAACGGACGCTTAGCGGCACCAGTGAAGCCTTAACTAGTAGTAGTTGCGTTGGCGATGAAGATACAAGGGACAGATCGCGGCCCGATGGCGAGTTCGCTTCTTCGCCGCGGGCCAAGCGCGGCGCGCCGTCCGACACCGATGTCGCCTCTCCTCCTAACGGTCTCATCGCCGATGACAAGAAGAGGAAAACTACACATAACTCTTGTTCCGAACCGCTCGGGTCTACCAACGCCGGCACAGTGAGTCCCGCTTCTCCGGCTGCGGCGTGCGGCCAGCGTACGCCCGGTGCCGCCTCGCCGCGCCGCAAAGATCGCCCGAAGGACAAGTCTTATTGCAAACTGATGGCAGAGCGTAACGAAGCAAAATTCGGGAACCGCTCGCCGAGTTCGCAAGCTCAAGGCGAGGATTCCGGCATTGAGTCGATGGACGCACTGTCTGAGAAGTCGCCAAATCAAGCAAGTCAATCACCACCAGGGCCTCAATCGCGCACCAAGGAACGGCTCGATATGCCACGTTCTACCAGTCCCACCTCTGTGCAACGCATCATCGGTGTACCACACCCGCTACCGCGGGCCGCGCCCGCTTCGGATGAACTACTCGAACGCCTATCGTTAGCCGGTGCGGCGGCACCGCCCCGCTATGAGCCCGCGCCACCCGACATCGACCATTTGGGAGACATCGAGGCCGAACTCGCCAAGATGCATGCCGATCACGATATGAATGGTGAGCGCGACAAAGATGAACCGCGTCGGGAGCCCACACCAATCCTACGCGACGAACCACAGGCACTTCCTTCCGCTCCGCCTCCTCTGCTCAAAAGCGAACGCGAAAGCCCCGATTCTGGCCCTGGGGAGGATGCACCTTCTGCGCGCCTTTCTCCACCTCTCTACACTTACTCTAAACAAGAGAAGATTTACGCCGGAGATGGAAATCGGCCTGCTACCGCTGAGAACGGCGAGTTGCTCGACGGCCGGCCGGCTGACTCCGCGCCGCCTGGACTGGAACGCGTTTCGCTCAAGGCCGAATTCCCCGATAAGAGCTTACTCGAGCAGTTGCTTATCGAGATTCCGACGGCCGAGTATGTAACCGGCGCCTCCTCGCCCTCTGCACTCGAACGCGTCGCGCGCTCTACTGTGCGCACGCGTTCCAGCAGCAAGATGAACAGCCCGGCCGACGGACATTCTCCACATCCGCCGCGTGCCAACTGCTTACGCCCGCCTCCTCCCGACGATAAGAACAGCTTACGAACGGCGTCTACAAAGGGTGCGCCTCCGCTTGCGACTGGCCTGTCACCCCATGTCAATTCGCTTGCGCCCGCGCCCGTTAAACGGAAACGACGCGAGTCCGAAAGCTCATGCGCATCTACGCTCAGTTGTGAGGAAGGACTATCGCCCGCCGCCACTGGGAGACCCAAGAAGAAACCACGCCGCGCCGACGGGCATCGAGGTCTCGCCAACCCTGGGTTAAATTCGCACCCGCAGCCTAGCCCCACTCTCTCCGACCATAAGTCGCGGCCCAAAGATTCCGACTCGGACAGTGACGAGCCTCTCATATGCAAAGTGCGAGGGAAGATGGCTAAACCTCTTCGAGTGGCAGCACCGATCGCCTCAGTCAAGACCACCGCCGTCGTCAAAGGTTCTGAAGGCGTCGGGACGCGTCGTTCCGTGCGCCACGGGCCACCGATGCCGCCGGTACTCACTTCGGCTCCCACGCCCGCATCTAACACCAACCACAGCTTTGCGCCTCGTCGCAAAACGAGAAGTGCGGTGGGCGAGGGCGGCACCCAGGCGGCGGCAGCTGGCGCAGGCGCGACGCGGCGGCGGCGCGCTTCTCGCGACTCCAAGTGACGGCGGCGCCGGCCGGAGGCGTCGCCCCCCGCGCCTCCGCCGCGCGCCCCCCTGTTGCTCCCACTGCCGCTGGCGTTACCGCTGCCCATCGAATGACCTCGCTCCCCCCACACCCCGCAACAGTGCAACATCGACTACGTGAAGTACATCCCTTATTGTTTAGCAAGATATGTGAATGACTCATTTATTTAATCAGATTGAATTTCTGTGAACCTTAAGTTGCAATTGACCGAAGGAATAATTATAATTCAATTTTGTCCAGCAAATAGATGAATGGGTAGTGTTACTTTGGTCTAAGAAGGAGTCACTTTAGGGATGTCGTACACACTTATGGAAGTCGATGTGGATGATGTCTGACTAAAGGGACGTTTTTCTTCAGAATCTATTGTTGGACAGAAGCACAGTGAGGCTCGGAGATGTTTATTGTTTACTATATCATTGTGTAATGTTTAAAGTGTGAGTCTGACAAATCATTAGTAAAAAGTTATTAAATAGAAATTAATAAGCGCCGTGTTCACAAATCATTTATTTAATGTAAATGGCAAATCGGAACTTTCCTGAACTAAGAAATAATTAAACTAGAAATATGCATCAATGTACATAGTATGACTAAGAGAGAAATATTTTTAGAGATGCTCCTGCACAGCCAGCAGTGTACAAAGTTCACCTCGCGGCTGCGAGTAGCCTTATATTTTAATTTAGATGTTGCAACCGACATCTGTGCAATTGAAACATCACAAAATGTACTAGTTTAAAATAATGGCAGTGACTGGCGATGACCTACTACCATTTCCCATAGCTATTTATTTCAAATTAAATATATATCAACTATTGTGAGTGCTGTGAAATTTTAGAAATGATATGATAATAAAACAGTGATAGATTAGATTTGCATAAGTTACAAGTATGTGTTTATATTGTTCTTATTAATTGGTGAGGCAGGTAATTTTTATGTGTGGCAAATAATCGAGATTATTGGCAAGCTATATCCGCTTTTAAGAATCACTAAAATTGAGGAGGATTATTTGCATCTGCAGATGAAGTTGTAACTCTTTTTGGATCTGGGAGTATGTTATTGGTCATGGATATATGTTTCGGGAGAAGTATTTTCTCGTAATTAGATGATATCATTAATGAAAAAGTGTTTGATGTTAATAATTTAATGAAATTAAATATTGTAATGCAAAATATCTATGTTGAAACTGCCATAACTTTAAACTGGTTGTGTTCAATGCGCCAGATTATCACCCTTGAGCCTTAGTGATCATATTAAAAAGATTGAACACTGTACAAAACTATGTCGTAGGTGTGGTGTCACTTCGTCATAGAGCTATTCTGTGGCGGTCGTCGGCGAACAAATATATATATGTATTGATAAAAGATATTTTTTGTACGTTTTTGCACGCGGACACGGGTCATGCGAACGCTGTGACTTAGACGTTAGAGTAGAATAACTGGCTCTGTGGAAGCGCCGGCGCGGAAGTCTATACTGCGCCGGCGCCGGCCGTCGTGCGCGTTGTCCAAGTCTGTTGTACATCATATTTACATTCATCACCACCGCCTTAAAGATTAAACATGTGTTTTTTTGTTATTCAATAACTTCATTATATTTAATATGACCATAATATTTTATTGTTATTATTATTGATAACTGACAAGCTAGACAAACAGTATCCAATACTTGGCTGTGAACAAGATATATTTCATTATTCATTATGGTTTCTTTGCACTTCAGTGTTCAGATATGCGCATTTTTCTTCAGTCTCTTTCAGCAATTGACTTAATTGACTTTGAACAAGTCATCTGTTAGACGGATATAACATTCTTTTCAATATGTATCATGATAATTTTTATTTGAAGAGATCTATTTTCAATTATTTCTAGTCTTTACTTTATAAATTTCGATGACTTAACAATTTTCAATACGTGGTGAAAATAAAATTAATAGTACTTCTAGCAATCAATACACAATACAAGTTTTTCTTTTAATTGGGCTTATTAACCAAACAAATGCACTGCGCTCTTGCTACGTAATGAGAAGCAAATAAGATATGGGATAAAGACAGAGAGAGAGGGGAAAGAACGCTCATAGTTTTATAGACTTGGAAAACAATGTGATTTTATTCAATTTTATATTTCCAGCATTGTTGTAACAGTAATATACATTGGCCAAATTTTAGTAGGCTGCATCTTTATTTCTTTTTTTCAGCTTTCAAAATATTCTAGAATGATAAAGGAAAGGGTGTTAGGTTATAAATAAGTTAATACTTTCAAATACTAAATTCTTAACAGCTACAAATGATTTATGTAGCAATAGTTTTCAAATCTTATTACATCCGAGTTGCTTCCACAGAGTCAAAATCGTAGCCCTTTAATTAGAAAATTTAAAAAGTTAAGCGAAGACCAATGTACATGTATATCTATATAGGTGAGCACGTAGGCTGTCTGACTGACGACTAGGTCTGTGTCACGGGCTTCCATACCGACGCTCCTCGTTTATGCCTTGGGATGTTGCTTTGGGAGGTTCTCCTCAGTGCCGACCTCTAACTTTGGCCGATGAGCTGAGGTGCTGTCGCTTTTCATGTTTTTTTTTGTTTCTTTGTATTGCACCCTTCCTATTTAAATATTATACAACACCTGTATATGGATATAAATATGTGTTTATTAGAAATGCTGAGTTTTAAAGTCGTTAGATATTCTAGCGGCTGACATACTTCGTTCTTGATCTATTTGTTTACCATTCCTTCGTAGATTCCTTTCCTAATATTTATGTTCCTCTGTGAATTAACAATGATTAACACCTTAATAATAACTGTACCACCTACATATTTTTAGAATTAATCATTCCATTGACTTTTCGTTGTTTTGTTACATAAATTGTTTTTTTTAAGAAAGGCGTGACAGTTCCCAGTTCATCGAAAGATCATATTGTTTTTTAATAACTTACAGAAAACCAATAAAACTATAATCTTTAATTTTCAAAACAAATGTAAATTTAATTTTGCTCAATTTCTTTTATGACTCAATTAATTTTATGTAACTGATACCATTATGTAAGTAATCTTAATTGCTGTAAGTGCTGACTCAGTGAAAACTTATCTTATGTTTTGTATAATGATAATATTAGTCATTTTTGAATATGTTAACCAAAGTAATTTCTGTTTCCATGTACAACTTTAAGTTAGTACTAAAATGTCAGATTTACAAGATTTTGTGTAAAAAGCATTGTTGTCACTGCATATTTTCTTTTCAAAACTGTTTATCAGCGCTTTCTATTAAAAGTATGTTTTTTTAGTATCTGTATCGGTTTTGGTTATTGTCATAAAGTGTAATTTTTGTCTATACATTTGTTTAACATGTATTTTTAGTATTAGCACACGGGAGGCTCTGAGTATTACGCCATATGGCATAACTTGTGATAGCTAAAGACCATCTAGCTACTAGCTAATATTATCATTTGATCGATATCAGTTTTTATCACTTTATTGTACAAACTTGGAAGTGTCAAGTACATATTTCTTTTTTTTTTCTAAAAAAAAGGTGGTTCTCTGCGCCTCCCGGGCGCTTATACAATAGTTATAGATGGACGCACGGAGCGATCTCGCCGACGAGGAAACCGGTTCTTTATAATGTGATAATAATTTGAAGCAATAATCAATGGATGTGATGCTCGTCGTTAATTAGCAGTCGCGCGCGCCGCCCGCGCCCTCTGCACGCGGCCGCTCTGAATACTCCTCGAATTCTTGGTGTGTAGTCGTCCCGGGTCGACCTCGAGAGCGACGGCTGTCGCAGACGGTCGATTCCGGAAGTTCAATTTCATTCGTTGCGATGCGTTCGTTACTCAATTATCATCGACATCCGAAAGCCTCAGAATACGATCATGCATCATTTAGTGTTGGTTGATAGTTTGCTATAGTAATATGTTCATGATATATATATATATAGGCGTATAGGAAGTGTATAGCTTATAGAGTGATAATCTAAAAAGATAGCCTGATTATCGTGCCCTGAATGATAAAGGAAAATGTTTTGAATTTGGCATTTAGGTGGTGGGGATCAGAGAGTCGTCTCTGACAATGGAGGACGGGAGAATGATGTAGAAAAATGTTTTTATTTTTTCAATAAAAATTGAGGGGTTTCTGCCCATAGATTAGGTGAAAGTTGTTAAAGTCTGTTTGATTAAATACTGAGTACCATATTCATACAACTTAAATTGATAAATCGCAAATGTGGTGATACACAACCAAGTATTCAATATTATGGGTAGATCTCCTCTGTGGTTAAGAGTCACTAAAGTTGTAGACTTAAAAAGTGCATAAATGATATAAAGTTTTCCATTTTTTATTGTAAAATAGATTGTTTTAATTATTTTCTTCAGATGTGTAGAAAAAAACAAATTCTATAATTTAGTTGTTACACATTTAAATTATTAGCTTATTAAAGCGATAGCAAAGTATGTACAATGTGTGCTGTAAATTTTGTGAATGTACATTATAGAAGGGAGGGGGGCGCTCAGGGTCTGCACCCGCTTAGGATTGCATAAAAAGCCTTATAATTGTATGATAGAAGCGCGGGCTTCACTGTAATATATAGAATGCCTCATAGGAAACTAGTTGTGTATATTTTGGGTGTATAGTTTACTATATTTGATGTTTTTTAATTGTTGTTTTTTTGCCCATTTTTTTGTAAGACATCACTAATGTTAGTAATTTATACTGCTAAAGAAATTTATATATGTATAAATATTGAAAAGTATAAATATAGACGTTTATTATTATTTTATTAAGAGAGGAAATACAAAATAATTTTTAATAACACAATATAAATATAGGTTAATAGGGTTTACAACCACATTTTGATATAGAACATAGTTTTGGTATATAACTTGTAATTGTAAATATTATGCATTATAGTGATTAAATGAATCAATACAATAATGAAGACGATGCACCTCGTCGTTGGCGCGCCGCCGCCCGCCCGCCCCGGCCGACCGGCGCGGGCGGGCGGGCGCACGTCGTTACATTTTGTTTTCTTGGAAATGAACTAAAGTCTCGCTCGATCCCATCATATTGTATTTTGTTTTAATTATTGTGCATTATTTTTTTCTCTGTAAGCCGCTTTCACGGAATTTATTTAAAAATGAAATAATATAATTATATGGTATAGTGTGACCAGTCACGTGAACTATATCGTCATTATGAATGAAAACAAATAAGGAATATTATTGTTCTGCTATTATTACATTTGTAAAGTTAGTTTATTAATAAATGAATTAAAAATTATATTTGTTGGTTTATTATAAGTCTCCTAAACGTTGCAGTAGAGAGTATACTGTCGCATACTTTATTACCTAAGAAGTGATTGCCATAAATTCATACAGAGACGATATTAAGTTACCTAGTACTTTTTGACAATATCCATTAAATCTTAATATATTTAAGAATGAATATATGCGTATGTTTCCTATGCATTCCTATATCGTTCATCCGTTTGACTCAAAACTTGGGTGATAAATTGAAAGCGCGTAAGTTTACTAAAAATAAAATAGAAAATCATTAACGAACCTCTTCTTCCTGTTTCGTTATTGTAATTCCATGTTAGTGTAAAACGCGGGGCGCTTAGAAACGAAATCGCTTGTCTAGGTATTTTTGATGAAACGAGCTCCACGCTTGTAGAACCATTTTAGGTTTTTGAGGTTTTATAAAAGATGCCCTTTAGAAAGCTTTCCCGAATTACAAATACCTTTATTCTGAATAGGACCTATTACATCTACTTAAAATATAACATAACATAATACTTATAATAAAACATTAATTACTAAAAAGATCGTATTAACAAAGTAGTTGTAGACTACTTGTAATCGTGTTTCAGAAAATTCTTCATTACAAGTCTTCCAACAGATGGCGCCCATTATATTTTTGTAAATAATTTAAATTTGAATATTAACACCCAGTTTTTTAAATAACTAATAGTTCCTTCATGATGAAAAATAAAATGATCTAACAAAACAAAATAATAAAAATTCAACAATAAAAAAAAAGTGTGGCACTCGGGGACTGCCGCGGTAAAGCTATTGCACAGTACTTTTAATCAACTTATGCAATTATAATTATTTATTTATTTATTTAAGTAGCATTTTTTTTTTCTTTGATATTAATTCAAGTTTTTCATCACTTTCTTCATTAATAAATGCACTTTGTTTATTCATATTTAAAACACTATACACAAATTTTACGCGTATAGCTATTCACCAGCAACTGCTATTCACTGTTGTACTTAGGTACACCTATGTATACATATATACCTACATGTATACTTACGGGGCACGTGCGGTGAGTGTGGCATTATAAAAATATGATAGATACCTATACACCTATATACTTTCTCACAAACAACTGCTTACGTATTCGTCCGATTTCGGAGCAGCTCGTCTGATTCGTGCGAGCTTCGTATAGTCGTACCATATACATACACTTTAAGTGAACGCTCGGCCGAACTACATGGTAGGCGCAGTGGGGGGTGTTAGGTTTTATTTTCGTTACGGAATTTCTTGATTCAGTCGCCGCGCTCAAAGCCCGCGATAAAAGCTATATTAATAGCTTAAAATTATTCGGTAGTGTCTTGAAATTCCTGCAATATGTAAATATGCGGGTAACACGGTAATAATTACAGTAAAACGCACGAAACTTTGCCGCTTTAGTTAGTTACTAAAGCGTCGCAATAGGTAAAATAGGAATGCGGCGGAGAAGAAGGAAGGGTTGGGGAGCATTAAGTTGCGCGTTGCATCTTTTGCAGCTATTTGGAACGGCAAAAATTGAAAATAATACTGTTTTGAACGACATGCCCATTTTTAGATATCTCAAACGATTCACTTGGAATTTCTATTTTTTTACATCGCATTACCAATTAACCCCCAAAATCAAAATTGAATTGTACGACCGTATTTACGTCATCAAAGTACACCCTTGTGCTGAACTCCAAGTCTTATAATACATCATAAATTTTGTATCTTATTAACCAAAAACTACAGAAGGATTGATTTTAAACCAAGCAGCGTTTCGTATATTGTACTGTATACATGCAACTGTATAGCATTACAAAACGTAATTTCTCGATTACAAAAAGTTGTGTTAACTTGTTGTACCAAAGTTTTTAATGCTGGTTTTATAAGTATTTAGAAGCTCTTGATTCAGTTTTAAACTTAAGTATATGAATATTTAAAATAATATGTAATTATTTTGGTTGCTGCGAAATCTCTTAAGCTTGTCGGTTGTAGGTAATTATCTACTATTAAATTTTAAAGCAAGTCGTACGTAAGTTACGTTTTATGTCTACTTTTTATGTTTTATATAATAGCTGAATGCCCTCTGAGTTTTGTATTTCTGCCATATTTGTAAAGTTAGACATTGAATTTTATGTTCTAATGTTTTTGCACTTAAATAAGAATTAAAGAAAAGTGGTAGTTACTTATCAACATTTGTTCATATGGTAAATAATTTCATAAGCAAATTATATAATAATGTGTTATAGTACGTGACAATGTTGGAAATATAAGAAAGTATTTGGTAAAAAATAACGCAATAACGACATATAGTTTGTATAACAGTTGCACATTGTTAATGTTATTGACGCCTCCAAAGTATTATTTAAGTTTTTCGTCTAGCAATTGTTTTAGAAATTGTGTTGACAGTAGCGAGTGGTAGTGGTTCCAAGATTTTAATTTTTTGCCAGAGTCTTTACTAATCATGTAAGTATATTTTATAATTTAATTATAAATAACTAAGACTTGCGTTAAATTGAAATGAATTTGAGAATTTATGTTATTACGTATACTTTAATGTTTTATAGAACCATAAAGGTGTATGCACATATGCCGGGTAAAAAGTTATTGGTACGCTATAAAAATCTTCCATATTTTCATACATTCAGTTATTTTAGAAAAACATAGAAGTATACCTACATAAAATGACTAAACTAAATTGGCTTCGTAGTAGACGTGGCTTATGAATTAGCTTTATGGCCACATCAAACGTGCACCAACTTGTGCAGCGCCGGTCCAGGGGCGGAGCGGCCGCTGTAGGCGCCGCGCAACTGGGGGCGCTAACAAACCAAATGCAAAAGACAATTAACAGAAAAAAATAAATTTTAATGTCGCCTTCGGAAAGGCATAGAACATTGTTACGATACCTAAAGTTACTTAATTTGATTCGAACTTGATATGTATTGATGTTTGCAATAAAAACTTATTTTGAAAAATTAACAATTATTATTTACTTGTCATGAAGCCGAATTAGAATTTCTGGAAAATTAGAGCGCTGACTTGAGGGCGCTGAAAAACGATCTAGCTCCACCAGATCAGATCTAGGGCCGGCGCAGTTCTTGTGGAATAATACGCTTACGGACGTGTCTCCTGCGGTAAATATTCTTAAAAATGCTTGTTGAAATGGTGCATCAGTTTATGAATAACATTGATTTTAATATAAAATTTAGGTTTTAAAAAAAATCATTTTCATCGCTATATCTTTCTTTTCTTCTCACCAACAACTTTAGCTAAGAAAAAAGAGATAAAGATATTTTACTGTACGTGAGCACTTACGAACTAGATTATGCGAAATGGTGTCAGCTGTAAATCATTTTATATGAATTAATGTAATGGTTTTATTTTAAATTACGCATCAAATTTGAAGATTTTATTTACTTGTTTTAGACTTACAATAATACAAAGTGCTTAACCAGTTGAATTTACTCTCTTTCATGATTATTATTTGTGAAAAGTGCTATCTAAAAATTCGTGAAAATACGTCTATACTACTTTGCCAAAAATGATCAAATCATAAATTCGGGTAGACAAAAATTAAATAAACAAATTATTTTCAGAGGTACGTGCACATTCGAATTCGTTATTTTAAGTAATAATCTTTTCGTATGGATCTTCATCAGTAAATAATTATTGTGCCTCTTTGTAACGTAAATGTTTAATATTTAATTTTGCCCTTTAATGTAGCCTTTCAATCGGCTAACCAAATCGGCTGACAATACAACTTGTAATATTGGTAATACACATTATTATGTTTTGAAAATAGCAAGTATTTGAATTTCTTGGGTGAATAAAGTTATTGCATTCGTTTAACATTTCTAATTTTATTTTATTAATGATATCAATATTATTATGATACATTGACATTTAAAACATTCATCCATTTCGTGTCGTAATAAGTTAGCAATCCTTTCCAATCACCAATGTCTTATGCAAGTAGTCATTCAAAATTAAGTGTTAATGTTATGGTGGTAGTTATTTTTTATACAGAATTTATGAGCGTTTTTAAACTAGGTGCTTATTCTCACTTACGTTGAGTTTGTTTGGCCATAAAGTTATAACCATTTGTACCGCGTTATAATTCTACGCTTTTCAATATCAATTTCGATGGGAGTAAGTCCATATCACTATAACATTCAACTGATGAAGACGGGCCATTTATTAGTAAAGATATTTTATTGTTCAGGTTTGTGTACATTTGGATGCGTTTTCCGCTATTTTGTCATTGAACAATCCCTGATCCAAGTAGATTGTCTGGAAATTCGGAAGTAGTAATTCTACTTCTTTTTACTACTTCTACTACTTCTTCATTTCTCCACTTAAATACAATAATGAGTAGTAGAGTATCTTAAATCTTATTAGGATCCATAGGCAGTTCTGCGTCGCAGGTGGACGTTCATAACTGCTAGGCTATATATATCACAGCTACGCGGTTAACCGCGTCTCCTTCTAACGATAGAACGTGACGTTTGCGATGACACATGGAAGTTTGATGATCGTAGTGTTACGGTAGCCCAGCGAGAGCGCGGTGGCGTGCGCGGCATGTCCCGGCCGGTGTGCGCGACGGCCATCCCCAAGCCGATAATGCGCGGGCTGCACGCGGCGCAGACGCGGCGCAACATCACGGTGGCGCTGGTGCTGGCCGTGAGCGGCGGCCTCTCCTACCGCCTCCTGGTGGCCGAGCCCCGCAAGAAGGCCTATAGAGACTTTTACAGGTTATCGCTTTACGTACGGAATCTTAACATTGCAATCTCGGTTTATATACGAAAAAGTAATGTGGGTATGTAAAAAAATAGAAACGTTCAGTGATCGACGCGAGCTCAGTACCAGGACACAAATAACTGTGTCCATCTAATCTGCTATTTAAATCTGTATATTCAATTTTATTGTCAAATTTTGTGATAAATATTCGTATCAGACCTACTGATGGACCTCAATTATATCTACCGTTTTTAAAATTCTTGTGGCTCTCGGTATGTCTTTTGTAACTCGAGAACGATTTGACCTATCTTGATGAAAATTGGTATGCAGCAAGGACGCGTGATTGCCCAAATGGAGAACTATATTATGATATGCCGATATATATTCTGTGTTGTAATAAAAAAAAAACATTACCTACATTTTTATATTTTTTGAATAGCCATATTCATTTTTTTTTCTATATAATTGGCATATTTGAATCTAAAAAACAATAACTTTTAGTTTAAGCGCAACGAAGCGGGTGAGTAACGGCTAGTGTTCAACAAGGTCCCTGTAAATATTCAAAACTTACCCTGAAATAAATTTAAAATCATTATGAAGCAATCACTTATAAAAAAGGGTATTATAATTTTTTTATTATCTCGGGAACAAATATGCATGGATATAATCAGCTCCATTTCTTATCGGGTTTTTTTTTTGGTTGTAATTGTACACAATTATAACAAAAAAAGATTTGTAATTTAAAAAGGGCTACCCTTAAGTTTCTTGTTCATTGTCCCTGAAGATTACTGTCTTCCGAACGAGTAATAAATTAAAAAATGATACATAACTTAAAAATTAAAAATATCATTGAACTACAATATAAAGAAGAGAAACAATATAAAGAACAGAATATCAACATTCCTTTCATAAAAAATGGCGCTTCGCTCACATACAAATCTTATGGGGCATCACGTTAGGTAGGTACCTGGTCAAGTAACTTTTGCAATACTCACAATGATTTCTGCACGAGTGCCACTTCTGCACGAGTAACATAATAAATATATTGTAATAATTAAATTTTCGATATCTTTAGTTGATAGGCCATCACATACCGTTTGATACTCGCCATCACGTCTTAAGAAATTATACAACTCATTTGGAAACCAATTTTTATCAAGAAGCACAAGTAAGAAACTTAAGAATAATAGCATTTTTCAAAAGCATATTTCAAAAATATTATATTGAGCGATTTGTGTATATATAAAAAATTATAAAGGGCTATTTCGAAAACGGCCTCAATCATTTAAATGTCAATTCATTCTTTGATACAATTTCGCTTTACAAGTTTATTCATATAAATTTCTTCTATCGAAAAATCAGATTTTTTAAAATGTTGCGTTAATTTTAGCTCTAGTTCGTAGAATTTCGACGAAATTACATTGATGCTATTTTATTATAGTTCTAAACAACAAATGGCACTATATGATGCAGGTTTATATATGGCACTGTATAAATAAAATACTCGGACACATTATGTAGTGTCATAAATATTTATTGTTGAAAATTAATAACAAGCATCCTGTGGAAAGGTATTATATTTCCACGGCGGATTTGGAAGACGCCTAGTAAAGCTCGGTTGCCCCAGTACGTACTGCAGTTTTAATAAAATTAAACACAAGATTATTATGAAAAAAAAAAAATTGGTAACAAGTCGAGTTTGTTGTGTCCAAAGATATAATTTTTTTAAATGTTAATTTGGAAACTTTTTTTTAATGTGTCTCCTTTTAAATTTATTGAATGCTAAATTTTGTATATCTGTAGAGTCGTCCATGGAGAGCTCTCTAAATACATTCGTACCTCGAAAGATTTGAGAAAACATTTTTTTTTAGTTTTGGGTAATCGAGTTTTCATCGGATGTAGTCGCGTGTGTATGATTTGAGAGAGTTGTGACATTGTGTGTGCGAGTGTTGATGTATCATTCTACTTTGATCTGATTAGCAGTATTCGGAACGGTTCTTTCAATTTACATTTTTTTACAATTTGACACTGATCAATCAAGTAAATTTTGAAATATCATGGGCTACCCGAAATATGCGAAATTTGTTACAGATAAAATTATTTATTAATTTTTATAAATACAGTAAAATGTTTTTCATATTACAAATAGTATTTACATTTAATTTACAATATGACACCCAGTCGTTGATTGGGACACAGCATGTTCATAAGAAAATATAAACAATCGTACAAAAATTGTACTGGTGACTGCTATTTGTTTTCACCGAATCACCGGAATCAAGAATCACCGGCTAAAATAAAAGGAAGCAAATGTTAATTGTTTTCATAATATATAACCTTGCGAAATAGAGATGAAATATTCGTTTTCTTTTTTTTTGGAAAAGTATCTTATAATGTAATAAACTGGAATAATTTAAAAATTAAGTTGGTTGTCAGCAGATAGTTCCCATGAATTTGGACGACGAATTTTAATATTTTTTAATACTTTGAATAAATGTTTTTATTTAAACCACATTACGAAAAATTAAAAAAGATATTGCTATTGATTTGTGATTCAAACTAAAATTTTATAAAAAAAACGTAGAACCAGAGATGGAAAAAAATTAAATACTTTTATAATCAAATATATTTGTGACAATATTATTTGACAAATATAATGAAATATTAAATATTTAGTCTTGGTATTTGTAATTCACATTGATGTATATTACGTTCCGAGATATTTATTGCATAATAATTACCTTTTATATATTCTATTATTTTTTATATACGATACAATATACAATAAACGGTAAAAAAAGTGAGATTGAATAATACAGTGGTTCTCAATACTCGACTTAAATAGATTGTGTTTAGAAGAGCATACGCATAAATATAAACGGACTAATTGAACGTGTAATAAGAGAGCGAAGGTGAGACAGTTGGCAGTTTCATTTTCTAGCCCCCCAGATGCCCCTAGGTTGTCCTCCCTTGCGTGGGCAAAAATACACGCTGCGCAGTTAATGAGGAGAAGCATTGTAACTTAAGTTGCCAGATTTCATGATCTTTCAATTTTTATCAGTTAAGCCCCCATCCCCGAACGCATGTTGAAAAGTTTTAAGTGCGAATTTTTCTTGTAACATTCAAAATAAACGATTGATCAACTCCAAATACTCATAAGCTCTCTTTCCCCAAAACAATGCCATATTCCACAAGCTATCAAATTACAATAATTTAACCAAGAGGATATTATTCCGTCTTTTTAACTAATCTATATATCGTTGGGGAAAAAGATTTTTCGTATTTTATGTAAATTTAAGATATTTTATTTTATTTTATTTAAATTTAATTATAATATATACTGTATATATATATTTTGTTCAACTTGTTGCCATTTTGTTGGTAGTGTCATAAATCTATTGTTACAGAAATTTTGAGACTTATGATCAAAAAGATGCGATAAGTAAATTTGACAGTCCTCTCTTGATGTTAATCTAACTCTATCTAGAGAATTCTGAAGAGATCGAACCAGGTAAAATATAAGGGTGCAAGATCAGGGCTATATGGTGGACGCATTAATACTTCCCAACCAAACTTTCTCAATATTTGCCGAGCGGCTAAAAATATGTGTGGTCTGATGTTATCAAGGTGAAAAATCACACCCTTTCTTTGATTAATTCCGGCCTTTTTTTTCTACTTCTTGCTTGAGTCTTATGAGCTATTGGCAGTAGAGATTGACGGTTTAGCCCGTCGGTGAGAGCTCATAATTAATAATGCCTTTCAAATCGCACCATACACGTAGCATCAACTTATTGCGAGTTACTTCGGGTTCCTCTATAGTCTGTGGCGCCTCTTGTCTTTTGACTATCATTTTTTTCGCACATTCTTGTCGTCGATTTCTTTTAGTGAGCTCGTGCTTGAACACATTCAACTTTTTTGTGTATCCAGCTTTTTCAAATTGCTCAAAACTGTTTTATAGTCAATCCCCAGTTCTTTAGTTATGTCTTAAGAACCAATATATCGATCTTGCTCTACTTTTCCAAAATGCTATCGGCATTATCCGTAACAAGTCGACTAGAGCGAGGTTTATCTTCGATATTAAAATTACCGGACTGAAAATGCTCGAACCAATTTTGTAATTCTCTTACCGACACTGCATTACGTTCATTAATATCACAAATGTTTTTGCGGTTTGTGTCGCGTCTTTCCTTTTTTCGCAATAAAACTGAAAAAAGTATCGAATTTCTACATAAGGTTTTGATGGACAAAGAAACAACAGAAAATATCGAGATACTGTTTTTACTTTTTATTGTCCTTCTTTAAAGTGTCATCTATTTAATGGTATCAAAACTATGCAAATATCACGATATTCAAATATCACAACCGAGAGCTTTTACTGTAACTTTGCGCAAATACGAAAAAAATTTCCACCTAATATAAAGGTAATGTTTGTATGTAAATATATTACAGTCAAAGTCGCACACTGTTCGACCGATCACTACGAAAATTGGCATGTTTTTTTTGTGGATAGTTTATTTGTGTTATCCCTTTGTTTCTTCTCTCTCCCAAATAGCTCTGTAGCATATCAACTTCTATATTGTTTAACTGATCACCACGAAAATTGACATAATATATATTTTTTGTAAAAAAGATTATTGCGCTCTTTCTTTTGTTTTAATTCGACAATGACACTGCAGCATTTCAACTTCTACATATAAACCTTCAATTTCACACACACACACACACACACACGCACGCACGCACGCGCGCACGCACGCACGCACACACACACACTAGTAACTACTAAATGTAACAACTCTCGTCTGATCCAACCCACGTTTAGACGTTAGATACAAAATATCATACAAAATGGTTTTATTTACAATAGACATTTCTGTGTTGTTACATATAGTTATTTAAAATTAATGAACGCTCAACGGCTTAAGGCAAATCTATCAATCAATATTTACGGATAAAGATGTCAATATTAGTTTATGAAACCAAACTAATACAATAACACGTAAAGTGGTGTGTGTAATGTAGTCCATAAATGTTGAAAAAGCGCTGTGTCCGAAACAGCCGACAACATCCGAAGTTGATCAAATCACATGATGCGACGTGCTTTTGTTTCCTTCCAAATGCGCTATTGTGTGTTTTACAACGAAACAAGACTAGATACTAAAAATCCAATAGGCGTGTTATTGGCGTTAGCACAACGCAGAAGAGTAAAGCAAATTGTATGTTACTATACGTTTCATACAATTTTATCTATGCTAGTGAAGTTAGTAATTATGAACGATAATTAGTATATGTAAATAAAACACGGTGTCGATGATTAATGATCGTTAATTTGATAATTTTTAATTATTTTGTTATTTTTATATTTGAAACTAATATTGCTCTTAAATGTTGACTGTTGACATTGATAACTAATGTTTGCAGTTCTTTATAAGATATTTATGCGAGTTTGAGACTTTTACCTATTAATTTTAAATGATAAATAAATTGAAATTGATATGATTTTTTGAGATGATTTACAATCAATAAATGAAAAATATAAATGATACGTATCGTGATAAGAATGTAATAACGTAAAGCTTTCGATGTCGTCTTTAAATTTTGTCGTGTGACAAAAAATTAGAACTCTGCAGTCATAATTATGGTAAAATAAGAAAAGAGATTGTTGATACAGAATAATATCTTAATCTTTTTGGAGTTCCTGTTTTTAACTAAATTGACAGCAAAGCAAGTAAGTACATACATACCTATGCGTAAAACTCGACGCGATTCTATGTATTACGAACTTAAGTTTTGGATAAGTCCAAGTTAGTGTTGTTTGTTTAAAATTAAAAGTTTAAAAGAAAGATCTGTACTGCGGAACCTAAAATGAAACCTAAACTATTTATATTATTATTATGATTTAATAAGAAATCACTAGAAATGTTTGTTAGCGCTTTTCAGCAATTTAGGAACGTGGTTTTGATATTGACGTACGTATCTTTGCCTGATTTTGAAAAAAAAAATGATTTAGTTCACATTGAAATCTGAATTGGTTTTCAGTCGGTGAAAATTCTCGTAGTTTTTCCTGTAAAGAATTTGAAAAAGTAAGTACACAGATTTTATATTGCTAAAAATATGATTAATTATGTTTCTATTAAGTACCTTTGATGAATTTTAGTCCTAGCTAGATCGCAGCATTCTTTGGTCAAAATGCCATTTGCAATATTATGTAAGCGGTAGACGTCTACTTTTGTGTTAATAAAAATGTATTTAGTAGTAATTAAAAGGAAGAGATTTCCTTAGTTCATTTATTTGCATTATTTTTTGACAGTATTGACCTGAATGTTTTTGCTTAAAAGACATATTAGCGTTTCTATTCGAATATGTAATATCCTTAGATGCTTTTGAAGTACAGATATCCATACAGTCTATTTTACCTGATAAAATGTGAAACTGCTTACTTTTTTCGGTGAATCCGTCAATTATTCTCCTCTATCAATTTGCATGTTGTGTTCATAGGTTAGACTTAGATAAATGGGACACTGATGGGGAAGGACTGGCATCCAGTGGGACTTAAAAAAATTTTTATTAAATAAAAATTTAGAATGATTTTGGTTTTTTTTTTATTTTCGTTTTCACATTACTACATTTGATGTGTTGAATCCAGTAGAGCAGGACACAAAAAGCTTAGGTTTATACAGAATAAAAAAATATGGAATTTGTAAGTATTCTTTTCTCAGTGTCTGCTTGCCTAAGTATGACCACATTTAGCAGATAAAGTAATGTATTAGTAGTATTGTCGCATTAACTGCAAGGTGCCTGTTCTATTGTAGATTTTTGTTTGATACCATTCTTTATTTTAAAAGTTGGACATTAATGCCAACTAGAGTTGTACATAAGACTGTATTCAGGGATGGAGCATTTGATGGTCCATTGCTTATCTCACAATCATATGCATTATTCATTTAATATTAATTGCATTTATTTCAAAGTTATTATGAGTTATTTACATGGGTGTTGGCACAATTGTTTTCAGGGATGGGGGGATGGATATTAATAATATACATTGTTTCTCAGTACATTTTCTTTCTACATATTCAGAACCTGGGGTACAAGTGCACATCCTCGTATCCCCTTCCCAACATCCATGGCTATTTATGTCACAATACATACATTATTTTAATATATATTGTTTTTATTTATAACTATAATAAGCTAATGTTCACAGATGGCAGGCGAAGGAACAGTCGCGAAAATTCCCAAACCTGTAATGAGAGGGTTGCTTCATAGTCAGATCAAGCGTAACCTCATCGTTGCCATCGGCTTGGCAGGCTTCTGTGGGTTCATGTACAAACAGCTTGTGGCCAACCCACGCAAGCAATTGTATCGTGAATTTTACAGGTTACTTTTGAATACCAGTATAATTTCCTATTTGTAATTAATTTTATTTATTCATAAATAACAATAATACCACTTTGGTGAGCATACCAACAATACATAGTCGCTGAGTGGTGCTATTATATAAATCACTGGACATATTAGGTAAAGGAGAACTAAAAATACCCAGTATTTCAATTATAATATTTGTAAGTACTTCAAAGATGTACATAAAATAACAGAATAATAGCATTAACGCATTGCCACAACAAAACAGTCATAGAGTTATTCATCTTTGTTAATTATAAAAAGGCGACACAGCGACACATACATGTTAAACTTGATGTGATTATAGTGTAAACTGAAAAGTAAAACCAAAATGTTTTTCTCAGTAAATATGCATAACACATTTTATTTGGTGGTATAAATCACATATAAATGTGGTGGTGGTGGTGGTATGCAAATTCAACTAGCTTACTTAAATAACTAAGTACCAAACTAATAACACAATCCTATACAATTAAACAAACAACATATAATCGCCACAAGTTCATCATGGCATACACATATACGACTCCATAACTTTTTATGGGTGCTACAGTAGCAGTGTTTATTATGAAAAATAATAAAATATACTTTGTTAAATTTAATTCCATATAAGGCCAGTACTAATGGAGCTCAAATAATTACCCTTGATCTCCAAGCAGTGGTTATATATCGGGACCTTGAATAAATTCTCGATGTTTCTTTTACAAAATAAATGCTTTATTTAAATTATAAGGAACAAAAACATTTTATTCAAAGTATCGCCCATCACTAGTGACCACTTTCTCCCATCTTTCTGGCAGTATATGAATTCCGCATCGGATAAATGACATGGCTTTTGAGGCTATCCAAGAATCAATCCATTTTTTAGCTATGTCAGGTGAATACGGCGGGTGGGATAGAACTTCCCATTGAAGCATTTCCAGGTAGGTTTTCACTGGTTTTGCAAT
>BGZK01000988.1:0-232184 GCA_005406025.1 Eumeta japonica | reverse complement strand
CTTCCCAGAAGAGTAGGCAGAGACTATAGATTTACACACGGTACGTACGATCTATGCATATAGCCTCACTGAAATCCATCTATCTTTTTATTCAAGCTCGTCGGTTTCGGGTGCTCAAAATTTATTAATTCATAAATAAAAATAATAAATAACGAGTCAGGCTACCAGAAGTCCATTAAAAGCCACGGTTTAATAACTAGATATCAAGTTATATCGACCAAAGCAATCCTAGCTGCATGTGTTCTAACTACGTTATCGAGGCGTCGCGAGCTTGAACCGACGATGGTCGCGATGGATCGAAAACGATTACGAATTTTCAGCTAAAAGCGACATCAAATCTAACTCCCGAGACGATCGAGCCATAATTTATGGGATTGATAGATCAGTAGACGGTGAGAACTTTCGCTGCGCGGGCGCCGCTCCGGCGTCGCCAGTGTCGGATTCAATTAAGCACGGGCTCGCTGCACCTTACGAAACAATCTCCGGCCGCGACAGGTGGAGTGACGGACGTCGGAAGCGGTCGGTGGTCGAAAAGGGAAAAGAAACGTGCATCGAGCGCCGCTCAGGGCAGAGCGCTCGACCGTTGTGTGTGTAACTTAGATCTTTGGACTGCGGCTTCTTCGGCGTCCGTGCGCGCTCGGTCGTGTGGAGGGCAAGCGGAGGAAAAACTTACTCAAAAAATGTGTTATCGTCACCGTTAACTTCCTTCTCCATTGGCGCGCTACTGCACTGCCATTTGGAAAATACATAGACAATTCTAGGTGACGTACGTTACGTGACGTTAACGTACGAGATAATATTTATAAATGCTTTATAAGCGCTATGCAAATAACTTATACCTACACAAAATAAAAATATTCATGAACGTTCGGAATACCTACAAAATGCTTTAGTACCATATTCTTCACATGACTTTCAATGTAATAATTTCGCCGTCAATTACTTTCACCAAAACATGTGTAGAAACTTCGGTTCTGTCGGGCGTTCTTCGACGCCACTGCTTTTAGGGTTCCGAGCCATAATGGAAAAAACGGAACCCTTATAGTTTCATAATGTCCGTCCGTATGACAGGCATTTTATTCAAAAACTACAAGCTGTGTATTGATGAAATTTATAGAGTAGGTGTCTTGTATAAGCCAGCCACTACTTAGTTTGATACTTAAATAACAATAAACATTTCTAGAGGGGCACTTCATACATAAACAGTTACTGAAAAAAATTTTTTTCAGCAAACTCAACGAGTGGCACATATTTAAACATTTCTTTTAAAGACACTTTAAGGTTTCTAAGCAATTTTTCCCATTACGTGAACATTTTCGAGAATAATCGCTCCGAAAGTTGTAAAAATTGTGTCCTCCACCCCTCTGTTTTTTAAATCATAACTCTAAAAAATATGAAAAAAATAAAGAAGTTAACGATTAATAAACACTTTCAAAGATAATTATTCTTAACATGGTCGGATATACTGTTTTTGACTTACTACCGAAAAATTGCACTTCTCAACAAAAGGACATAAGCGCCGTGAAGATACGCTCTTTTGCTAATGCACTTTAGTTTACACAAGTTTAATAGTAATAGTTGTTTTTCTAGTTATAGGCAACCAAAGTGCTTATAACCATTTTGTCGGGGAACCCTACAATGAGCAAGGTCCGACATGCCCTTGTTTTTATTTTGTTACAAAAGTTCCCTAATAAATAGCACATGTCGCTTACGCCTCTATTATTCTGTACAATAACATTGCGAGAATCCAATGACACGCAATTGCGTTAATTTTGATGAAAACGAACGAAATATCAAGTACTGATGTGAGCGACTTAACAATTCACGTTCTCTTGTTATTTTGCACATGAACTGCCCAATACTCAAAAGATGAGTTATTTCATTGTGACGCACAGCCCGTCAGCTATTTGCAGCTTTAATAGCTCACCCGATAACATGAAAAGATAGCTTCCCATTGTCGCCTACTCGCATGCACTTCGCGCCTCCGTGAATCGACGTCATTTATGTTTGCATATTGCACGTTGGTCGCATAACAGACGCCCAAACGTTCCTAGCTCTATAGTGGATAGATTTAGATATATGTTCTTGGAATCGCATTTAAAAAAAAATCATGCTTCTATCATTTTGTGATTATAATTGCAATAACTTTATAAAAAACTGGTGAGAGTGAACATTTTTCGAAGGATTTTCATTTCGTCCGTAATGCAGTTCAATACAATTTATTTGAAATAACAAAACATAACTTTGTTATAGCGATAATATGACAGTTAAAGATATACAACTCCAGTCCTATCGAAAACTATGCAGTATTTTTTTTATACCTAACCGTTAGAACAGAAAAAAAAATTATGTAAATCTCATTTAATTAAATTGACACTCTGGCCACTTGATAGCAAAGCTAACGCCTATATTAAATCCGCGAATAAACTAATCACGTGGGTTTTTAAGGTCTTCCGTGAGATCTTCACCCCCAACTCTATAATATATCCGCTGTAAACTTCGACGGAGTGGATTTAAGGAGACCATAAAACTTCTCTTTTCTCCCGTTTCGCGTCCTCCTGCGCATTTTAACAGGATCTACGCTTCAAAGCTTAAGGTCTATTTTAGGAATTTGAACACTTTACATATATTAGGGATTCCAATAGGGCGATATACGCTGACGTCATCGGCTTGCAATAATAGTGTTTTCTCGAGCAGCAGCGAAGGGGGCGGAGGAGGGAGGATACAGCTCTGTATAGCTTCTTATGCGACGAACTCGATTTAAGAGTGCGCAGTGGACATGCGAAAACCTTACTCAGAACTCGTGGAAAGACGACATTAGCAGTAAAAGGGATTGTTGCTCTTAAAAAAAAACAATATAGCCGTCTGTTGTTCGCTTAACGTATGCATATCGACACTGGTCGAGTGCGGGTAGGTGTGAAAATGTGTAATTCACCATATGCCCGCTACTGGTGCGGTGTATCCGCGGACTATCATGTAATGGTGCGTCATTTGTGAGGCTACGGAGAAAATAACAGCGGACATCTTAAATATTGGCAAAAAACATAACGCTCTAGCAGGTTCTACGGTTCTAAGTGCTTAAGTTAGGAGTAACTTAAGTTTACTATGACTTAAGTTGGCTGGAAGTTTTGAGTAAAGGTAGGTTCGTAACTTAAAATTTGTTATACTATTCAACTTTGTGACGTGGACGACCGGCGGTCGGTTACGCCCCCGTAATTATCTATAAGCAATCTAACCTCGCAATAGTGTGCAGTCGAGCGCTCCTCGCCACCTTCACCAGAGGCCGCTGAGGAGCCCTACGCGGGCGCCCCGGGCCGCTGTACACGTAGTCGTCGGGGCCCTCCTGGCAGCCGGCGCCCGTCAGCCAGGACCAGTGCTCCGCCATCTCCTCCGATATCACCTCACTGTCAGCACCATCAAACACTCGCGACACCTACCGACTATTGACGATATATCCTTTCGGCAACTCAACGTCATATTAAGTCGACCGACAACACAACACTTTCAGCGTAACTGCATATAATGATTGCTAAATTATATTCGAATCGAAGCGGTTAATTTCGAGATATGAGAACGAATATCAACACCTACGAAGAATAAGTGATGATATTAAACAGACATACTCGTATGAGATGATCAACGTAATTCTTATAACCTTTACCGCTGACATAGATTATTGTCTATAAGACAGATTAGAAAAAAAACGCGTTTCAAAACGGAAAATGGTTTTGCAACTATTTTTGAAAATAACATTAAAATTATTTGTAAAATCTTGACAGACAATTGCAAATACGTTAAATCATCATCGCATACAGAAATGTTCAACTCTGGAGATCTATGGAACGCGATGTCCTCCTCATGTATATTTTAAGTATGAAAGCCTCGCACAAAGAGATGCAACCATTCATGCGTCTGTTTGTCGAAAGCTTTCGGCGATTTCTAGCGAAATCAGTCGTTTCAGTGCCCATTCTTTGGGCTGAATCAACAATTGAAGATATCGCATAATGAAATATATACTGAAAAGTTCCAGACCCATACAATTACAGCATAGGGAAACTAAGACGTATGGCGCCTCGACGACGTCTTGTTTAACTGTAATTATAGATTTGAGTAATGAAATATCGTACATTATATTCAAAACGTATACAAGAACAACAGAATTCAGTTTTTCAAAAAAACTTGAAGTAAGTATTTAATTTCAAAACGCTGTCCGAAATAATTATATATTAATAATATAGAACTAAGCACTAAATGTATTTGTTTTTGATGGTTTGCAATAAAAATATATTATAGCTTAAACGCAGAATAAAAAAATTGTAAACATTTTATCATAAATAACTTTAATAAATATATTGTTATTGAATATTTCAATAAACGTTCGTTCATTAAATATTTTTCTATTATGATCATTATTCCCAAATAATTGTAAAAACATATCGTTTCTTTAATATTCCTCGAATCAGAATAGAGTGCGCGCGCGCCGAAGATAAACTACCAAATCGATGAAGCGTTAAGTTGCCGGTAAAGTTTCAATTTCGCGCCGACAGTACCTCATAGCGGCAGGATCAAAAGCGATCCGGTGGCTTTGATTGATCGCCGGCGCGAGGGCCCCGGTCTGTGCTCTATGCGCGCCTCTGGATTAATGCTATTTCAACTCTTTGCCTCTTCGCTTTCTTTGTGTTTCATTGTTTTAGTTAGACGTCGTCGTCGTCGTCCGAAAACGCACCGAAAATTGATTTTCACAAGAGAATTTCGATAAAATATATTTACACCGAAAGTAGAGTGTATACAAAAAAAATGTCTAATGGCCGTGGTTAAATCTTTAAGAAAGGTTTTTATACTTGTAAGCTAGCCGAATATGAAATGCGCTTATTGTTTCCAGCATACAGTATGAGAGCAATTTATAATCAAAGTATTTTAACTAATGTAGTCCTTCACAGCGAGATGCAGTATTTTATTTATAATTCCAGCATTAACAAAAGACGCCTTATGCGGCGAATATTAAAGTCATTATATGGAAATTTTTCATCCTCAAACGCGTGATGAACGTCTCCCCGAAATGTAACGCTTAGAGGATAACTCGAGGTTATCCTCTATCCTCAAAAGAGAGATTGCGAGGGCACGGGGCGCAGTAGCTGTTCATACCGTGGTGGTGGGGGAGCCGACAACCATAAATCTTTCGCCCGACGCGACACCGCCCGGCCGTGATATATCAGTAGAGAGCTGCATAGTGAATTTAATATGAATCATCGTCTGTGGCTGCACCGATGAATGGTTATCGATACAGATATACGGCTATGTTTCATTTTCGTGTAGTCGGCGTTGTACAATACAGTCCGATGAAGTCGAAACACTATTCCATACTATTGTTATTAAAATAAAAATAAGTTCGTTTTTCATTTTTAATTTTACTGCTCGAACGGCGATATTTTTAAAGACTATAACGTATAAAAAGTTATTTAAACATTTCGGTCGTAATCCATTCTAAGTACCGCTCAATCGCCCACTACGATATCGGATTATATGATGTCGATGCAACCAAGAAAAATATAAATCTCATCCCGGATTCTACCTCTTTAAGCCTGTCACGGGTTATAACGAGAGGTTACAGAAACGCATTAAGTGTGGTCTGAAAGTTGAATGTTTTAACTTAAGAGATGAATTTTGGGGATTAATAAGGAAGTGAAAAAATTGAAGTTATATAATGAAAGTTAATTGCAGTACGAATTCAGAAACGAAAAATTTTTGAAATTGTAATTTTGGCACACTAACCGCACGATCGCGATATGCATCGTTGTGTATTCGCTTCGCTTTAACCGACTTTTTATATTATCTATACATACGTAGAATGTAATAGGATGTGTGTTCCTCTGTTTGTCCGAGCTGATCTCAAATAATTTCGGTCCTACGGCTTCGACGTTCTATGTATAATTGGAAGATCGGGGCGCAAAGGAGAATGAGATTAAGAGCGGAAATACTCATAATTAAACCTTAACTTACATAAATTTCAGTTCGACCCTTAACCCTTCCACACTGGCCAAGTGAGGTTTGGAAGGTTGAAAAAAAACCGCTTTCACTGATGCGGTTACATTATTCAGGACCGACGGTTCAACGTGCTTTCAGACGCACGGATAAAGCAATTTGCTTGGGCAAAGTAACAAACTGATCGAGTAATTTGCCTGTGATCAAATTCGAATCTGGGCCCTTTTGAATCTAGACCGCTAAGCTATAGCTACTACCGCTTGTTGAGAACTGTAAAGAAATCGAGTGAAAATAAAGCAAAATTTCAATTAATTGCGGTACGCGCTACTGTTTTCGAAATTACATACAACATATATCCATTAAGAGTTACTTATTTTCAGTTTTGCGACATACGGGACGAACATCCCTTATTTTATCTCGAGAGCCATTATTCGAGTGGATCGATAAAAGTGCAATAAAACTGCATATCTCGGGCGCACAGCGCGCGGGGCTTACCCCACTGCATTACCGGGATAGTACTCCGTGAATTAAGAACAGAGCATCTGTGGAGCGGCTTAGGTCTGTAATAATATTTTCGATTAAGCAGAGGGACCGTTGCAATGTGTACTTGTAAACTAATCATATGTGCTTATAAATAAATTATTTAACATATTTGTGATTTATAACCAGAATTTTATTTGAAAGAATTTAATAAATCTTTTATAAATAAAAAAAATATATATGTTCGATAAAAAATACGACTGAAATGTTGACATTTGCCGTTCTTTGGGTAAAATACGATACGCCCATCACCGTAGATGCCTTTGCAGGGTTCCGTTGATAGAAAAAAAAAACTATATAAGAATAGCGGTGTGTCGAACTGTCAAAGCCTGACATTCCGATGTTTAGTAACAATTTATTTGGTATTAATCATTCTTACAACGAATTTATAACCTTGTATATTAAACGGCCGTTATTAATGAGCAGTGCCTTTATATTTAGAGCTTAAATTTAAGATAACGTAATGATATTATATTTACAGCATTAACAGTTTTTGTTCATATAGACTATATGTATATTTATTTCATTAATTGAAAACTGTACATAAAAAGATTTGACACATGTATCACACTAGAAACAAAACAACGAAATATACAAATTCTGATAAAAGTCGAAAATAAATCGTTTGCTTATCATTCCGTAAATTATTAACGTGGAAATTATAACGATAGAGGCAATTTTAATATTGTGAGGGACCTTTAGCTAGACTGATCTGCAATCAACCTTTTTGTTTTTCCAAAATTTCTACCGATTCAAGTATACTTACGACTAATGTTCGATGGCTGAAATTCCTTGAAACACATATCGTGTAGCCCGCGAAATTTGCAGCTCAAAAAGTGAAATTACAAAAAAATCAGTAATTTCTAAAATTTTTAATACCATGTTTCCCATGCTGAAAATTCACTCCAAAAACATGATTATTAAAGGACGAACAATTGAAAACGTAGATAAATGAACTCATGTTCCGTGTTTGACAGTTTTTAAGAAGTGAGCAATATTCCATTACTGACATTTTTTTTCTTTTATTTTAGGAAATTTTCGCCTTGGTTACTAAATGACATATATTTCGCACACTATGGTTTCATATCACCACGCTATATTTTTGTATTTACCCATTATATTTGTTTTACGTATGAAGCGGGAAATTGTATTTTATTCGATTCGAGATCTTTAGCGCGGATTCAGCTCGCACTTGGCCGTTATTCATTATTTGTTGTTTTACTTCGGAGTATAATCTGCGTGCCATAGTAAGTATAACTGCCCTATAATCACACGGAGTTTGAAGCTTACACGTTTTACCAATTTTACGAAAGTGCAAAAACAAATACAAAACTTTGAAATACAACACGTTTCTTATAAGGGAACGTTAGCTTTTTCATTTTTTTCTTATTTTTTTAGGATGTTCGCTGTAAAATATACCATGATAATTTCGACCGGCTACCTATTATTACGGTTCAAAAGAAACAGCCCTCCAAATGTAGGACAGACGGCCTAATTTAATGTTAGGGTTCCGTTAGCACCCTTTGGACACGGAACCCTAAAATAATATAGAATTTAATCTTTTTTGTCTATACCATTGACTATTGATCATTCTCTATTTTTCCTTTTTGCATATTAGTGCCTTGATAATATATACATTTGTTAAAGTAAGTTGATTAAAATGCTTAATGTGACGTGTTAAATACACCAAAATGATAGAAATATGTAAGGGCTTTTTACGCCGAATTTTCGTAAGAATACTATACCAGTTCTACAAAGATACATAAATCAATCTTACCGCTCTGACAAAAAATACGAAACCTTGCTTCTATAGATATTTAGCTCACAATCGCGTCATTTTTCGTCGATTTCAGCACGATATTCCATCGCCTTCACTCCCACCAAAACTGTATACTAGGTATCCCTACTTGTCGCTCATCCAAATGGACTCTAATTTGTTATCTGCTCGCACGTAACAAACAGTAACCGCCGGCAGCGCCGTGGTGTGAACAAACACACGCCGCGTGCGCCGCCCCGGCCCCCGGCCACCCTCAGCCCGCCAGCTGATTCTAACCTATTGTTCCTATGTCATTATAATTATCACTTTAGTGCTTCAGCTTTGGGTTCAAAATGATGTAACGGTGGCGGTAAGGGTTGCATCGTTTAGTAGAAAATGCAAGCGCTCCGTTTTATTCTCGCAGAGAATATCTTAAATTGATTAGTTTAATGTACCCATTTTAGAAATTAAAAAAAAAATATGCGAATTCTAAGGGTTTATCACATTTATGTGTGTATTTTATGTTACATTTTTGACGTGACAACGTCTTAAATTAGGTTGCGGCTGGGAGTCACTTTGAAAAAGTGTAACGCTCGGTAACGTAACGATGAGTCACCGAACGAGAGAGGCCCGCCGAATGCCTTGCGTCTCTCTCCCACTCAACTATGATCGGTCTGCCGCGCACTAGAGAATTAGTGCATAGCTTGCAAATGTATTGCAAGTTATTGTATGTATATTTGTATATAAATACGTATGTATGTGTAAAGGTAAAAATAAAATTTTGTTAATATGAAATTCAGTGCGAGATTCTTTGTATAAATTAATGTTTTAAATATAATTCTTTGTATAAATAAATGTTTTAAATTGTTACTATTATTTCATCCTTCTTCCTACTATACGAATGAATATTCACATTAAAATGATTTTACCATTCAAAGTCGTTGTCACGTAAAACTTTCGCCCGTATACCGACTTTACAGGCAACCAAATTTTTTTTTATATGCACCCTGTAAGGTCGCGTTACTTCTTATATCGTTGTCATATAAAATATTGGCTCCGTCAAATTTCCCAATTATATACAAGAAGATTTAAACTGTTTGTTTTTTCTACTACATAACATGTCTACCAAAACCTAAAACAGAAATACACTGTATTTGTAATAAAGTTACGGACACCTTCTCGAAAGCGTTAAGTCTGGTCATACAGATAGACAAACTGGCAAATTATTAGTAATGATTTTGAGACAGTCATGATATTTTATATAAATAAAAAATAATTTGTGCTAATTTGAGAATGACTCATACATTTTATAAATGCGAGAAAAATGAAAAACCTGGTTTGTGGCGCAAAATAATTTTGATTAAATTTGTAAACATATGTATATCATAATCTCTCTTAATCTCACTACGCTCTATAATCGTGACTCATATAAAAGTCCAGGGCGCGAGAGGAGGGGGGGCGGAGGCGCGGCTAGACGCGGCGGGGGGTGCACTCGCCCCTTTATGTGAAATCGATGGCACCCTGTTTGTAAACAGCCCCGATGCAACGCAACACGCCGAACTCCGTTTCAAGGTCTACCGATGCGCTTCGTAAAATTGCGGCTGATGATGAATAGGACGATAGCCTAAAAACTAAATACATACATATTATCCATGAAGATAGCAACGTTTGAGACACGTATGGACGATTAGGAAATCGAACGAGACGGTCATGAAGTTCGTATAACAAAGTTTGCCTGTGAAATGAACCGATCATGCACGTTAATTAAACATTTACAAAGACTTGACAAGTTATCCAATGGGATACATTTAAATTCAAAGCGTGTAGGAAGTCGTTGCGATTGATAAAATGATTCGCTATAGAGTATGATGATATTAATGAAGCGATTTTCATTATCAAATTTATCATGATTGATAACTATCTCCACGTCAATGATTGATAACTATCTCCACATCGACAATGCAAATGGCGAAATAATAGTAATGAAACGTATTTAATTCGCAAATAAACAATCTATGTTATATTTACATAAATTTGGAACAAGACGGGCAAAATTGTACAGGTCTTGTTCGAATATATGTTAAACAGTTTGAGGAATTAATTCAGAAACATCTGAAAATTATGCACTATCCATCGACACGTAAAATGAATCGAATGGAGACAGCATAAAACGCCTCAACAGGTATGAGAAATTTCTTTGCGACAAACGAATGTTACACACGGCAGTGATAAAACTTTTACTCTTCGCCAGGAATATGATTGAACCTCACTTTTGCGCAACACAACAAATAAAAACTGCCACATTATCGCACACATAAGCTTCAAACACTTCGACGTATCACATTTTGTAGTATGTTCTTTTGCGCCAAAATCACGTGTGTTTCTGTTGCGCGGGCCCGGCGCGCCGCGGCGACCACGTTGCGAACTAACCTAAGCTCGCGCCGCACTCGCGCCGGGCGCTCGCGCCCGCCTAGCGGAAGCGACAGATTTTGAGCTTTATCAGAAATTTCGATGAAGCCTACAAAAATCTACTTCCGCTAAATGTGTCTTTCACCACGCGTTTCTGTCGAAGAAATGCATGTAGAGTGTTGTGACGTTGCGTATATGTGAATTAAATGTACATATTAAACATTTAAGCAAAACAGTATTTTAATTAATGTAGTTTTTACAACGCTACAGGGATCTTTCGCTGTAGGCGTTGGAGTTGCGGGAGATGTTGATGGAAATGAACGATTCTGTCAAGAAAATAGGCGTTGAAGTGAAGGTAAGCACGATTATGTAATGGTATTTTAAACATGTAAAAACCCTACTGAATACAATTTATTTATAGCATATGTGCGTAGTTGAACTAGTCAAAAAGTTTGTTTGTATAGGTTATTTATACACGTTAGTGACAGTTTCCGCTGTTGCATATCTCCCAGAGAGTAAGAGTTCCGGTGGTCCACACTATATTACCCTACTTCTCGATCCACCCCGCTCCCCTACTCACTCCATCCGATATTTTATTTCTACCCAAGAGGACGGCAACGAACTGGTGACTTCTCTGGAGTTGTGAGTGTCCAAAGGCGATAAGAACTGCTTTTTTGATGCTCGTTTGCCCCTCGATAGTTTATATATATAAACTATGCACCATGGTGGTTCGGTTTTTATATTTTACATAAGTTATATTATAAACGATAAATTTGGTTATTGCAAAAAACATGAATGTACATTCGTGTTTTTTGCTACAATATCTGATGTTACGATACATGCTTAGTAGGTGTAGAATGACTTTGAAAGAGAAATATCAAAATATCATTATAATGATGTGTACGAGGGTACAATTTAAAAATACAACAATCAGTGACTAGAGCAGAAATGGTCTATTTTGTGGTAATTTGGCTATCTGGAAAGGATGAATGGAAATAGACTAACGAAGAAAATCTTTAGAAGAAGAGTACATTTTAATGTAAAGAAGAATTGGCAAGGACCAACTAATTTATAAGAAGCAACAATTGATGAATTTCAGTACAGCAAATATTTATGAAGATCAAACCCAGCGGACGTGTATAGCGTCCGCCTATTTCTATGGAGAATAAAGGCAGGCCATAGGCCTCTATTTATTTCTTGTGTGTTATATTAGTACTGTTTTCCTTAACGACCGTGAACTGAATGCAAGAAACTTCAGATTCATTTATCATATTATCTAATAAATCGTTTTCATATAAAAATATTCGTATTTGCATAAATATGCATAAAAATTAATTTACTGGACAGCTATTCATAATTTTAAGAATTAATGACTTCTGTATAAAGCCGTGTATATATATATATATATATTTATATATACTAGCTGTCCTGCCCGCTTCGCTGGGTATTTTTTATTGTAAATAAAATGGCGAAGGATTTACGGAATTCTAAAAATGAGTAGCCTAGAACCATCTACAAATCATTCCGCATCGAATGGTCCCAGTCCCATGTCTATACGTTTAGTAGTTTTTACATGATTGGCAAACAAAGACAACCTATTTTCATTATATTTATATATATATATATATATATGATAAGAAAACACGTTTTAAAACTATTACAACACGACAAATATTGCGCTGTATAACATGAAACCATATAACGCTGAACGTATGCGAACCTGTGACTACCCTACAATATGAATCTGAAAATTGTAAATGAAGGTAGCGAAGACACATAAATTAATGATTAATTTAGTGGTGGAAAATTTATGTTGAAAACGAGAGCATGTTTCGCAACAATCTAAATTTTCAAGAAAACTCTGTATATCCTTAATAAAATTTGCCGTTAATTGAACAAAATCTTCGTTAATTCATTATTTGCATCGTCTAAGTTGGCGAAAGGATTAGCAAGTATTAAAAACATTGTATCGTACTAACGCAAGGGCGACCGAGAGGGGTGCGGCGGGGCGCCCTCATCTGCCGCCCATTCATAGGGCACTACGAAACATGTAGAGCCGTCACATATGAACACGATATTGTAGTAATTGTATTTGGAGCTAAAACACATACTGCATTAGACGCTTGCCTGCAACATGCATTAACATGCAGCAGGCAACCCACCGCTGACCCTCGAATCTGCCTCTCCACTACGAATCTCTATCCTAAGAATTGAATGTTTACCTTAAGTTAATGCAATGAATAATATACTAAAAGGCGCTAGCTTCAGCAACAGTACTACCTCTATATTTGACAAACGTATATATTATTTATTTATAATACTTTATGAGTTTTCGTTACGAGTGCGAATTTCATAATAAACGTGGATAAATTTTATCAACTTTAATACAACAGAGAAAACAAATTAAAAAGCTAAATATGAGTGATTGTACATAAAAGTCTACCCTCACTTAGTTCTTCATTTTATGACTATCATCAATGCACACGGTGATAATTAAGACTATAAAAATTTCTGCCTCTGACCGGTCGTAATATACTATTACACATGTTGCAATTAGTGATGCTATAAAGTGAATAAGAGCGCGGGTCGCTGTTACGTTCTGTGCACCAAACCAGAAGCAAACCCTAAATAAAAATATATATCTTTATAAAAAAAAAAAAGGATCGCTTGTATGTGAATTATTTCTGCTATTTGTATATGAGAATTTGTATATTATATAGTTTTTATAATTAGATATATTCACCGTCCCTATATATGAATAATTGAACAGAACACGCGTTTTAATTCATACGAAATTACTAAACCACAAGAGTCGCAGATTAATTAACGCTACAATAACGGTGGCGATGTCAGTTTCAGCCATAAGGCAACGTCCACTGCTGGTCATAAGTTACCCCCCTAAATATCCACGAAATACGGTCGGGGGCCACCCCTAACCGACAGTGGTCCGCGAGCCCTACCGGACCGTCGGTCCGCTCAGTGGGAGGTCGCCCCAAGCCGCGATCTCGTCATGGTCGCCACTTCAGAACTTTTCATCTCCGGCGGTTGCCGGTTTTAAGGGCGACGTCGCCTGCTCATCATCAAGCGACGTCGCTAAGTAGCGTTCTTCTGCGCGTTTCCTGGTTTGGGATGTGTCCTGCAGGCGAACCCCAAGATTGATGTTGAAAAATTTGTCCATGAGACCAGTCTGAGCACGTCGTTTCTCGGTGTTCAAAGACCTTCGCTTTGGACACTGAGTAATTGGATTTGAAGGCGTCTTATAATTTCTCGAACTCTGGCCAGCCGAGCTAAATTTTTTGTGTAACGTCTTTATCGAACCCACGTCGTGAGGTACTTAACTAATAGCGTGTTTTTTTTTAATTCGTCATTCTAGGCTTTTTAAAAGTGAAAGCCTTAAAACATTACACAAAAAAAAATGTTTTCTTTCATTTAAAATTGTTGTAACAAAACAGTCTCTAGTTATTATAGTTATCGGAAGAACAATTTGACGTGTCTCCTATATATTAAAATAGCTACTAACGTTCTTACCGCCAGTCAGCTACACTATTTTGCAAAATCTTGATCAATGCTCATTGCTAAGAGTTGATTCATCAAAACGGCAAGTCTAAATTACATTTGAATCGTCTTTCAAAATGGGCGCCTATTTAACTATGTCATTTTTAGAAAAGCAAAAAGGATATTTAAGTTGATTGAAATAATAAATCAATACGAGTGAGAAATCATAACATTTCTTACAAGAAATACGGTATTAAAAAGACATATATATTTGAATTCACAAATACGGCAACCAAAAATAATAGTATAGCGTTCCTTGCACAACGTATGCACATTTGTCCTAGGACATGTCGTACACTAGAAATATTTGGAATTTACTCGTTAAGAATCGATTTTCACATAAGGCCCCTGTATGAAAATTTTATGAAGGGTGAAATGAATACAGGCGTTAACTCAAAAGCGTTAAGTTTTTTTTTGCTGTCTTCATTCACAATATCGTTTGATGTTCTAGATGTATTTTAACATTCTCGATAGTATCGTGGTCAGTATCCACACCTGTCACGCGGGAGATCGGAGTTCCATTCCCTTGAGTCTTCTTATTTTTATTATAATGCCTTCGACATTCCAAAACAAATTAAAGTTTTTTTTAAAGCAATCACACGGGCAGGGATATGTAGTACCGCCGTCCGGTAGAGGGCGCTCGGCCAAAGGCCGAGACAATTTTCAATATGAAATCATATATGTGTATGCTTGTATACCGGCTAAGTATACAGGGTATGCATCGTGACAGCTGATGCACATAATTATGTAAATTGTATAATATAAAGTATGTCAGTATTTACTGTACCAATACGATTAACAACAATCAATTTATGTTTTGATTTTAAAGTTTTATTGTATTTATTTACATCTATTAATATTGATGTTTAATATTATGTATTATAAATAACTACTAATACTGACAATTACAAATGAGAATAAAAAATACATACATGCTTTCATTATCATAAGAAATGTAATGATTTACTCTTTTAGCCTATTGCATATTCAAAGGCAATCAATCGTACTTAAGGAGTAAAGTCTAATCGTGTATCCGAGCTGACACGCACACACACACACACACACTTTTTTCTTTTATTTTTAGTCATTTTGTTAATAAATATATCTGTTACAATTTTATTATATGTATAGATAGCTAAAGCTATTCGTCGTTACAATAGTCTAGTTTTCAGCATGAAATTCTTCATGGCATTACACACAATCTTTTTGATTTAGCTTCAGTATAAGAAAAGAAGATTTGGATATAACGCCACTAGTGACGGCACATTCTATTATTTTTACGCTTGAACGTTATGGTGAAACATAATTACTTAATTTGTATGGTACCTAAAAAAATATATATACATACCAAAAAATGTACTCTGTGGGACGAACAAAACACTAAATTACAAGCGCAGATACTTTCTCATCTTTTTTTTCAGTTTAATAATTCGTTGAATCAAACAAAATAACTACAAATATTGTAATCCAATTCAGCTACCGTACACACGCTTAGGAAGATGGACACGATGTCGCATCCTCGCGGCGCCGCGTAAAGGAATACAGTCGTTCGGTGACTTATCTGTGACGCGTTCGTCTCGTCGTAATAACGGCGCCGCGGCGACAGTCACGTTAATTTAAAACGATCGAGTGGCGTTGTCGTGACGTCAAAATTACGTCAGGGCGAGGAGCTCTGCCGCCGCGCGCCCGCGTTGACGTAATTTTGACGTCACAGCGATACAAACTGCATCGTCGTTTTTAATTACCGTAATCGCTGCAGGAGTCAGGTTTCAAGCGACGGAACCTTTTTACGGTTGAGCGAACGCCCCCAACCCGCCTGAGCCGCGGCCGTATAATGCGATCCCTTCTTACACCCGAGCAGTTGTAACAACACCTGCTGACCGCAGGCGTCGGCGCCTATTTACTCTGTAAAACCCTTTTAATGATGTCTTATTAGACGAAATTCGTATACAAATCGAAGTTCAACGGTAAATTTTAGAATAAAAACCTAATTAGGGTATAAAATTAAACAAGTATGCAGTCTTCGAAATGCTCAAAACGGTGATAGACGTAAGAGGTCATGTAATGCGATTGTCAGCATGCCTGCCCAGCGTGACGATGATCACGGATCCTTATTGTGAAGTAAGGCCTATCTTTGGCAGTGGGACGTGCAGCCAGACAAAACAAAACATGTATTTTTCCAAACTTATGAATAAATACATTGCGAGCCGGCCGGCCGGCCGCGTGCGACCCGAGGCAAACGTTTGTGATCACGCAAAACGACTGTCGTTAGGCGACCGAAACCTTTAGGTGATTGCCCACTCCGGCCGATGACTTTATTGCGCGGACGACTCGTAAATATATGATACAGAATAAAGCGATTTCATTACCAACCATCGTTCGATTTAAATAACATGTACGGATACGGTAATTATTCGCGACGAATTAGAAACTCGTTTGATACTTTCTCCGCGATATCGTCCATACACCGAATTTAGATGCACAGATGGCGATAGCGACGGAGGTCGCACGTTGAGCGACGTTCGCCACAAACAGACGTGAAGTTGCCGAACGTGCTCTGGGCCAGTTTGTGCAGTTTGACAGCGGCGAGCGGTAAAAGACATACGAAAGCGTGCAAACATAAAAAATGTATTAAAAAAAAACTCTACCCGATGCTGATATAAAGCTTCGTTTTCAGAACGATCAATAACGTACGTAAACATAACACCGAACACGATAATAACAGGTTTGAAAAAAAAAATGTTATGCACAATGTAAATCTTTTGATATACCATTTCATAGAAATTGGGTTTAGTTGTAATTTGCAACAGTAAATGCCTTCTTATTTTGAGAGTCGTGATTGTCAAATCCATAACTATAATTGTCCCGTTTGTTTTTACTACACGTTTAGGAACTCGTAAGTTACACGCGACTACAGCTACAAACAGTATGTAGATTCACATACGTCTTTTTATTATTTACGTTAACAATATTTTAAATCTTAATCGCTTTCGCAATGGTTAGCGGTCTTCAAATGTGAATATTAAACGATATTTTTTTCAAAGCCACCTTTACAACTTACTTTATTACGGTATTCATTTCGCAGCAGCTAATAGCTGTATCGAGCCGAAATTACTCCAGTAAACAAAAAGCTCAGTTTACTTTCTGAAGTAGTTCTGGCTCGATACAGGCAATCAAGTATGTATAGACAGTCAAATGAAAAACGTTAAAAACCATAGATTTACACCTAAGCATTTATACACCTCGTGTGATTATTCATTCCTAAATTATTTCCATTTTTTAGACACGGATCGTCGACAGTTATGTTAAAGTTAGTTTCACTACAAGTGTAACTGTACGCAATCAAACGTAGTCCATTGGCGGCGGCGGCGGCCGTGCCCGCGCATACATTGCCCGCCCCGCGCTGTTTGCCAAGGCTGGCAATTTACCTCACTGCTCCCACCTCTTGTTTCAATTTTCAGGGTGACACGTACCTGTGGAGGAAGATAACCACAATTAGTAAAAATAAATAAAATCATATTATCTGAATGGTATTAATGTTTAGAGACGAGGGTCAAAAAAAAATTTTAACCTCAAAATTTACCAAATCACGAAGTGCCTTTAAAAGATAGAGAAAGAAAAAGAGAAAGATTACGTTCTTCGGTAAAACATAAGAAACATGTGGCAGATTTCCCTTCTAAAAAGTTCGTGAGACGACTATGTAATTCTTTATCCAGAAGAGACTATACCATCGCATATTCCTCTTCCAAATTACGGAATCATACTAACGAATGAACTAGTTTTGCAATATTCATCTTGTAATTATTGCCTTGCTAAGGATTATAATAAGGTAGAAACTTTTCGAAAAGCTCCTTAAAGAACTTTTGTAAGTATAACCATTTACCGGACATCACCGATGACGGATGACGTCGTTATATATGTTTTATTAGATTAATCTCAATTATTTAGTCTGTTACCGATGGACAGGTTGAGAAAAAAAGTTTATATTTCGGAGTTTAAAATATGTGTTTACGGTTTTTCTTATCGAATTTATCAATATATTGAAATAGTTATTTTTATGGTAAAATTTATACGATCGTTCTAATTTCAGTGCTTATTTACTATGTAGTAATCTTTCATATTTGTTCTCCTTTTAACATACTGAAATTTCGTTACTAGATATAATTTAATATTTAGCACAAGATAGCGACAGGCGACTATCAATTTCAGAATTAGTCACATCCAAGTCTACCTAGTTTTCGCCACTAAAACTGTCATGTATAGGTAAATATAAAATCATACGACATACAGTTTAACCGATTCACGTTGTCATCGAACGGCACGACGAAACTATCTCACGAACGAAATATAAATATCATAAGCAAACAAATTATAGTGTTTCGACCGCTTAAATTCCATAGACAAACGAACGTGTATCAATAACTAAAGTGATCGCATGGGCCGTACGGCGCCGGAGCGTGCGGTCCAATAATTGGTCGATCACGTTTAGACGATTTGGCGCGCCGCGCGCCGGCGGCCATTACGCGCGAGGGCGCCATCACGACACTCGCCGAATCGCGCGGGAAGGGCCGCGACCGCACCTCGCGCACTCGACCGTTTTCTATTTTCCAAAGAAAAGATGGCCGAGTCGTGCATGGCTGTCGCTGTTCGAGAGTGTTGCGTGTGAAAACGAATATGAAATCCGTGTATCGGATCATCGCAGTGACAAAGAGGTGAAAATGTTGGAGTTTAATGGCTTTTTAATACTTACGTGTGTGCGTTACATTGGAGACTAGCATTTGTGCTCGGCTCCGCCTAAAATGACTTCCTTCGTTAGCACATCGCCCCATCACGAAATCATGATCCCGGCCGCTATTTCGTTCTCGATTCTTCTCCCAGTCTCGCCCTCGATGTCGATTTCTTTCATTCTCCTCTCCGACTGCGGTTCTTTTGGCTCCGACTCCGCTCTTGATCTAAGAAGATTTCCATTCCTTTCTCGATCTCGGTTCCGATTTAAATTTTGATCCCGGTACTGCTTCTCATTCCGATTTCGGTCAGGCTCTAGATTCTCATTTTGATCCCACATCCTATACTCGAGTTTGACCATGGTGTCATTCTCGATATCGTTCATGCCGCCCTAAGCAAGAGTCTTCTTATAGAACTGGCCCTTTCGCTCATCGTAATGGCGCGACAAGGTTAGCTCTATAGAGAGACTTTTGTCTAGGGCGTCATGCTAAGCTCACAGGTTTCGATTTTTGATTCTTTTTTTCGTCGTGTGTGCAATTTCGATTCTGCTACCGGTCATAGTTTTTGGATGAAGACGTAGCAAATACTTATAGGCGTAGTTTGGCTAGAAACTTCTTTGCCCACAGTAGGAAAAGTGATAGTATTGTAGGATTATTTACTGTTTATTCGCTTTTAATTTAAGAATCGACACCAATCCTCTAACTAATTTATCCATTATGAATACTATCAAAATCATCTCTCGTCTCCCGCAGTTTACACATAGGTATGTTATCAATGGCTGTTTGCACAACGACAGCGTCTCGGCTGACGTTCGCAATTACTTGAGATTAACTATAGTTTGTGTTTCATAGAAAAGCAACGTGTACATTTACTTAATAAACGAATTAGCTAGCGATGTCTAAGGGACTTGTGATATCCATTTTATTTATTGAATACATTAACTATCGCACATGTTAGAATACACCAACCATTTGTGCCGTTATTTTTACAGTTCGTAACACAACAACAATTATTACAACCTACTCGTATTTCGAAACACAAATCGTTGGAAACTCAAAGTGATTTTGATAGACTTTCCCAGATTGGTACAGTTTTCTGCCAGGGCGTGCGCTGCGTTCGCTTTGTTGCGCCCGTCATGCCCTTTGAGCACAGCGAACACCGTGCGTGTTAAACCGATTCAGCGAAAAATGTAGGAAGCTAAAGCTTGTTTAATCATATAATAATAAATGAATATAAATATATATCTCATGCTTTACGTATTTCTATTTTCGTAAAAAATACTTTTCCGAGGGTACTATTACATCTTCCTGCTAAAATTTATCTAAATCTGTTTAAAGATAATAGACGGATACACTCACCAGAATTTCTTTTGCGTTTATAATCTCATTAATATTGTAAATCCGAAAGTGATTTTATTTGTTACGCTTTTAAGCTAAAACCTATTTTCGATTAATTTTGTGATAGATATAGATCTACAACAAAATTTTGTAACGGTTATAGGCTTACGCCAAAGCTAGTATTAGTTAAGCTGTTTCGTTGGATTTTCAACTTTACTGGGAACTAAAAAAAAGCCATATGATAAAAAGGAGAGCGAATGAGTTACATTATTAATTATTAGTGGGCGTTATTTATGGTCTCTCATCAAATGGGCGTGGTTAGTTCAGCTCGATGGGTGCCCCCTAGACAAAATCCCTAGCTACGCCAATGCAAATGCTAGTATCCAAATAAATAATAATTACTCACGGTTAGTGTAGCTTTGTATAAGTGAAGGAATTTTCAAAATCTTTCATGGCAGAAATATGAAGATGTAGCCATTTTTTTTTTAATCAAAACTCCTCGTTCACGCGTACAACATATAGCTAGTGTCAAGGTAATCGCATAAATGGTTTAAACACGCAAAACGTTTCGTCTCTTATTGCACCCTCTTAGAGTTACTTTTCCAAAATTAATACACGTTATTTATCGTTAAAAATAAGCTGCTGAAGTATAAATTTTGCTGTCAAAGGCTTCAGCGATTTCATTTTTATATACTTGTTTAATAGCTTGTTTTGCTTCTAGGGGGGAATGAAAAAAAATAAAACGATCACGAAAAAGCAAGAAAGAGGTCGAAAAGGATAGTGAGAGGGAAAACTTCTAACGGGACCAGGATCAGTTTTAGGATCTACATTTTGATAAAGAATAAAAGAAGAATTCATTTCATTCATTCATTCATTTTATGTGGACGTAGCCGTGGGCTAAAGCTAATCAGTAGTGGATCATTATTCATACTCTTTGATAACTCGATTAAAATATACGCTAAAGAAGTGTTTCCTTCAATGGGTACGTAGAAGAATCATCCTGATTTGTACCAATACCGAATAATGAGTAAGAACAAAGCTAAAGAAGAAAAAGTCGCAGCATTGCTACTCCGTAAATCCTCACACGTAATATTCGAAGAAATTTGGCAACAGCCAATCATGGCCGTTGATGTTAACGGAGGAATAAAATAAAAGTCAGCAGAAGGCTAGGAGAATGTCCGAAAGTATTGCATAGACACCTAAAGAGAAAAAAAAGAAGTCCGTAAATAATTATTAGCATCGATAAATGATCGTAACAATGTAATGTTTATTTAATCATTTAACATTTCAAATTGTATTCATCCGCCGAGTGGAGTGCAAACCGATCGTGTCAAATGTTCCGCTATTAGCGGATAAGAGCGTGCGCCGCGTCATTAGGGAAATCTAATCCGTCATCGAATAATATCCACAAATGGCTATCGATGATCACTCTGAGGGTGAGCACTGAGTTTTTCTCAGTTCCTGTTGTATTTCATAAATATGCTAATATTAATTCCGCGTCGGCCGGGAGGGGGCGCCGCCGAGGGCGCGCTATTCAATTTTCGACAAATATGAATAGCATGTCGCGAATTTCCCGTCCTCGTCATAGGGCGGCTGACAGATTTTTACGAGAGCCGGGAAATATGGAAATGCTGTAAACAGCACGCACACAAACACGCACACGCACACACACATACGCATACACACGTATGCATAGCCACGGCGGTAGTTCCCGCAGCCTGACACACGCCGTATCTTAATAGAATCGCGCCCCACGGCTCGCCCGTTGCGTTGCCGCGATTGAGTTTTCTTTGCACGACACCGGCGTACTGATTTATCGTAGTTGCGCGTGTCGTGGGTGCGCTCAGAGTAGCGAAACGTCCGTACGGCAGTAGAAGGGACACGGAGCGTCACCATACCCGTTATAGAGGCACCTGCTGTTTCTACGTTTTTCATTATGTGAAAGTGATATTTTTCTATTTTTGTCTTTAATAATATACGTTTACACATGTTTAATCCTCGACAGCGAAAGAGTTGTAAGGAAAAGCGAATAATTGACGTCACAATTTTTGCGTTCAAAGTAAATGACATTAGGTTTTATAATGAAGGTTTGATGATGAAGCCAGGAGATAGACGTGTTACTACTAAACCTATCGACTTGAAATGAGCCTTTCCGGGCTCATTTATTTTGTTTTGACGGGGCTTACTAGCAAACCTTGAAGAGTTCCACTATCCGCCTCCTGTCTTTATCATTAAACTTTCGTTACAAAATGCATCTATAAGGCTTATCAAAACAAAATAAACCAGCCCCATTTGGCTCCACCAGCACATCTTTGGTTCCGATGTAATATGCGAGACTTCACAAAACGAATCAATGATCCCAAAGTTTACCATTGAACAGTAGTTTTTTGTCGACAAATTGCAGTATTATCCCTTAATGTCTGACCATTAAGAAGTGGTGTGACTTTCACCGTCAGCTCTGTATCATAAGATGAGGGCTCCGAGATGCAAACATCTAAATATTAAAAGAAAAAGAGCACAAACACACTACACATGTCCAAAATATTTGAAGATATCCCTCAATTTCTCTGGGATGCCATCATCAGGTCCTGACTTGGTGCCAATGGTACAACTTCGCGGGTATACCGCTTTAAATAAAAAAAATATTTTTTTAAATCGGTACATGATTGATGAAGATAACGTGTAAAATAAATATAAAAAACAGTCGAATTGAGAACCATCTCCTTTTTTTGAAGTCGGTTAAAAATAAAAAAACACTTTCAACCATTGGGCAACCAAGCACATGAAAAAGGGTTTTAAAATATTATATACAACCCAAGCGTAAATCGGGTCACACGCAGCTTTTCCTAAAGACTGAGTCGTCTATGAAATCATTTTCGGAAGAAAAGACTACACACTTCGTGTATTTAATTTCGACTATTTCTGATTGACTCTTCTACGGTCGCGTACTGAACACCGGTATCCTACCCCAATGCCGTGACCGCGCGCGCGTATCGCTCTGCCTTGCAACCTTATTCTGTTATTAAATTTGACTTGACCGCAGGCGAAACGCTTCTGGGAATGTTCAATGTGGTGACGCGATGAGTTTAAAAAGAACTCGCTATTATAGATAATCTGATTTCGTGTAATCCGATAACGATGCCGCTCCCGGCTAGGCGAAACTGGGGTCCAGTCGGTTAGTGAAATTGATAATTGGAAAATATTAATCAGTAATATGAAAGCAGATGAGAGAGAATAAGGAATAATGAACTTTTTTTGTTTCGCTAGAACTTTGATTTTTATATATTGCATTGATTTTGGAATGTTGCAATTAATATGAAAACATTTGATGATATAATTAGAAAATTTAATTGTGCAGAAATAATAATAAAAAAAGATAAACGATGTCACATTTGACAATGTAATATTGATCTACTTTTTAGTTAATATCACAACGCAGAAGCGTAATTTTATTGGATGTTTTAATGAACTAACATGAATTAGTAATCAACAAAAAAAAAATACAAATTAAAAGTATTGAAGTCTGACCATTCTATAATTGTATTATGTGATCGTGAGTTCAAATCAAAAAAGTTACATTGTGTAAATATTTATAAATATTATAGACGACTAGCATTTTTGTTTTACAACGCCAAAAAAAAAGAATTGAATCCACATACCTTTTCACTTGGAAGTCTTAAAAAATATTTTCAGAATTAATTATAAAAACAATAATCATGCGACTCCTATAGCATTCATAAAGTTAAAAGAGACGAATCGCTCAACGAAAAGGTATATGTCATAACGTCGAGAAGAAGCATTGAAGAAACTAAACCTTTAACGTCTGTCTTCCGTGTGTCAGTAATTTCAAGTAAAATTCTTTTTTCACGGGTCGTTAACGTGAGTGTACAGCCAAGCCGATAATCGTTTCAAGAATGCTTAGTCAAAAATACATTTCCCTCGTTCCATAATTTTTCACTGTAAACAGCCAGACGCCCGTCACAAAATATTTTTCTCTAAATTCAAAACGATGTCAAAACAGCTTTAATTAAAAATAATTCAATGTGCAGACGCGCATATAAAAATAAATATTTATTCCTTTTAGCGGATTTTTTTTTTGTTTTTCAGGTGGTCTCTCAGGTACTTCGAGAAATGATATATTATCCATGTTCCCTTTTTAAGTGTCGCACCCTCCCCCACTCGCCCTATACTTTCTGCAATGTGTCAAAGAATACGAAAAATTCAATTTCATCACAAACAAGGCCCTTAGAGACCGCTAAAAAGAAAGGCGATAAGAAATTATAAAAGGTTACTGATAGCTGGACATAGATTTAACCTAACCTTTCATACTAAGCGACTTCAGTTTTAATTCTGATGATACCGATACTGTACTTAATTTTAAATCCGGTTCCACCGTCTATTCCGATCCCGGTCTTGCGTGTGCGTGTACGCACGCACGCACGTTGCGTGCGAGCGTGGGTACCTTGAATATATTTTAAACGAATAAACAGACTGAAATGGACTTTGCGGTATGTATTTAAAAAGTCTTAACTGAAATTATAGTTCTGAAAATTTGAGATCAAACCATCTGGTAGTACATTTAGAAACATCTCGAAAAAGAGACCGGCAAAACGGGCCTAAGCGTGGCTGGGAATATGGTATATATAGAAAAATAGTACGTATTAGTGTCAAAATGCGGGCTTTTTCAGATTTTTAGAGACAGGGAAATTATTTCTAAAACACTATCAATTTTACGTAAAAGAACTAACAAGTCTTATATTCAAGTCACTTCTTGTGACAGTATCGACAATCGCTGCTTGTAATTACTACTTATTATCTGCTTATAATAACATATAGATGGTGATACAACTCGCCATTAAAACCATTTTTTAGTGTAACATTATGACTATTACTGTACCAGGTGGGTTAGAATTTATTTATAATATAAAATCATAGGTGACAGAAACAACAATGAATATAAAAGTGATAAAAAAGAACAAATATATATTATTAAGTGATTTATTTCAATGCATTTTAAATAGACATTAAAAAATAGGTACATTATTAGATTAGCTAGTGATACGTCAAAAACAGTAGTTTTAATATTGCTTATGACATTTTTAGAAAACAAAATTTTATTAATATTTTACTGAAGTTCTAACCATGTTACACGTCAATTTGTATTGGTCAGATAAGAGTGTGGAATATTAGGATTGGTGCTAGCTTGAATTTGTTTTAAACTGACTTAAAAGAAAGAAGGAGGTTCTCAATTCGACTGTTTTTTTTCTGTTTGTTACCTCAGAATTTTCGACTGAGGGAACTGATTTTGATGATTATTTTTTTATTTGGAAGCTACTGCTTCCCGTGTGGTCTCATTTCAATTTGGTTCAGTTATGATAATGGCATCCATGAGAAAACCATATAACTCTTAATTTGCATTAAGTATGTGCGCGACAAATAGACGAATAACTCAATACCATGCCAACCGATTTTTAATTTTTTTTGTTGAAAAGGACGTATTTCAAGGGTAATTTCATGAGACTTTGATTCGGTTCTGATTGTGGGATCCATGACAAAGTAACGAAATTCTTCAATTCTTCGGAGAGAATTAACGATACTCGGCCGAATCTTTTATAGATTTTATAGGCTATCTGATCTCCTTTAATTCTTGAAAAAAATTCTTTTTGCAAATAACATCTAAACTATTTAACTAATCGAATCCAAAATCTCTACAACATCATTCCTAATAAAAGTTTGTCGAATATCAAGTACCCAGTCGAATATTTTTTACAAAGAAACCGTCAAAGAAAAAATGAGAAAATCTTTTTTAATAAATTTTAGAATTCCAAACGTTTGATTTTTTAACGTAATCATTTTTTTCACTTATTGATTCACATCGACTGCTGGAATTCGAGTATAAATCTATTGATTTGATTGAAAGTTACAGTTGTAGAAAAATTGGAATTTTCTTTTAAATAACTCATAAACTTGACCAAACGATATTTAAAATGTAAATGACTTCTTTCCTTAAAAAACTACATAGAATGTCGTAAGCCTCGATCGAATCGGCCACGAATTTCAATCAAAAGATATCTTGACGAAACACTTGTAAAATAGTAATTCAGGTACTTATTTTTCATAGCTATAATAGTTTTGAAAGAAAACAATGGTAAATTATGAGTTTGAAAAGCTTAAAACAAAACCGACATGAAAACGATTTTTACACTCGTTCACCAAAATTTTGAAAATACTTTACTTGGTGGTTCTGCATCTCCATCGAGTTTATTTTTCCAAAAAGTTTTACTTCAGAACAAAATCACTATTACGGCCTCATTTGTAATAGGCACTGTTACAAGTGTTCATCGCCAATTAAATCTACAAATAAGATTTTAGTTTACGGCTTTGCGCTTGTTTGTGTTACGCGTCCTGAAGGTGTCGCCGACGCCAGAGGGCGCGGCGAGGCCCCACCTTCCGGCCACGTGCGGTCCCGACAGAAATAAACTCTGTGCCCGCGCCGGCCCTGCGGCTATGACCGCACAAACACTATACAGTCACTTCCCAAATGCATATTTAATTGGTTAGCTTGTACCGCTGCCTTAAGACGATGAAACACTTAAAACTACCATAATGTAATATAGACAATAAATATACATTTATATTACAATTACACGCACATATACGTATATAACTTCAGGAATCTGATCCTCCCACTATTAATATTTTCACCATCAAGTGAAATTTTCTCGTGATGCTTCGCGTCACATGCGACGATCTGACACTAGAGTTAATCGACGGGAGGACGAGCACGCCAACAAGACGCCCACCCAACCATACTCGACCATAACCAATCATACCTGACCATATCCGACTTTCGATAAATACACGGTATAATGTCCGTTTATGGCTTCAGGTACTGTCATGTAAGAAAACATTTATTTTAAGACTTTCACGATCATCTACGTGAACTTTGAGGAGATTACTCTAGGTATGCAGCTAGTTCATAATCAGGTTGGGTCAATATTAGTTGACCAGACCTGATGATGAGCTGACTATAAAAAGGTTAAAAAGAGAGAATCGAAACCCTATACAAAGTTCAAGAGGTTAATCGTCTGAGTGCTTTGATGTTAACTGGTCCTCGGGGCGTGGTGGTGGACCCGGAAGCTGGCTACAGAAACGCGGAAAAACCCAGCGCCGCAAGTTGGGGCTTCCTTTAATGAATCTCCCCGACGTGTAATCATAGTTAAGTAAATATTTTTAAAAATCAGGGTTTTGCTGTGTCGTGGGCATGGCCGTGTATTTTACGTGAATATGAATGAAGTACGTAACAGATAATATTTTCTTTGAGCGAATTATATAAATAATTATTTTTAAATACTAAGAACTCCTTCGGATTTCCTCTCGTTATAAACGTAGTAGTGAAACATGTCCTAGCTGCTGCTAAATGTGTCTTTGATAATGTGTTCGCACATAATCGAATGTCCACACAGTCCATCGTTGATTCGCCCCGGCCGCAGGTGTACTGGTGTTGTCGTTGCTCTGCTCGGTCACCTTTATTCTTTTGCGTCCCCGGCAGTCATATAGTATTTCATGGGTATCAGTGGATTGTTCTTGAGAAGCCTTATCCGACCGTATACGATTTCAATGTTTTGATTTGGCTTTTTAACGTTTATGGGCTCATATATCGTATTATTTATTTCAATTTTCACCATCATCATCATCATCATCATCGCTCAACCTTCAGCCAGTCGCAATGACTGAAAGGGACAAATCCCGATACACCGAAGGGAGCTTAACTTAACTCTATACGTATTTTCTATAACATTTTCTCCCTAATATTTTATATACGCAATCGATAAATTTCGACAAGAGCTGACTATTGAAAATCAAACGAAGATCGTAACTTCCCCGAGTCAAAATTTATACTTAAAAAAATTGTGAGGCAGCGAAAAGACCTCAAGATATCCGCTCTCCCCCTCCGCCGCGCGCGATGCTCCACAGTCCCTACTAAAGGTAACGAATGCTTTGACCCTTAGATATATCGAGTGGTGTAATTAAATTTTAACGTAGACAACAGACATGTAGCTACAACATCGAATCGTATCCCCCGATTTTGATATCATGAGTTTTCTGAATTGCCACCCACTATGGAAGCAAATTTAAAGACGCATTCACATCAAAAAGTGTTAAAAAATATGGACACGATCTTTCCCGCTTTTCGTAGTTCGAATTTCTCAGTAGCACAATTTTTAGCAATGCTGTTTCTTGTGTAAAAACTAGCTTTCACCCGCGACTCCGCCCGCCAGCGTGACTCCGGTGCCGATCCGCTCTTGATTCCGATTCTTGTGACAGTCCAAATCTCGGATCTTCCTTCACTTCAATTCTAATGATATTTTTTTCTGAGGAACGTATAATATTATACCGAAAACACACTTACCGTTGTTATTTTTTTTATTATGAAACGATTTCGCTGACGCTCTCGACCCTTATGCCTGTTTCGCTTGGAAATCCGATCCCGGACTGATGCCGAACTCGACCCTCCCTCGAACATTGGTGTTGCCCACGACCGATCGGCAAAGTAAAGACGTCGTTCCACGTTCACGACAGTGAAGCCGCGAACAAAAGCTAGTATATTTATAGATTATAACCTATACGTTATTCTGATGTAATACAGCTGTATTACTGTAAAATTTCGTCAGACTGCGTTCAGTGGTTTGGGCGTGTGAGTAACAAATATTTATGCGTCCTCAAGAACTTTCGAGTTTGTAATATTACTAGGGCAATTTCTATCCCCAGTTACAAGTCGACGGACTTAACTGTTATAAGAAACAAATATTTGGTACGACTAGCGGGACAGCCGGTGTTTGCTCGCGATTATCATATGTATATGTGTTACATGCGATGTACATTTTTTACATAGCGGCGGATTAACAGAAATTTAATATTCAAAAATACCAAAAATAAAATTCGACAATTATTAAAATGAATATATGGCACTGGTTTTTTTTATGATATACTGATTACATATATGTAAAAACATGTCTTTAAAAGTTTCAAGATCGAATCTTTCGAAGTGAACTTTCATTGATTACACGATTATATAAGAGTAAAATCTTATGAGTTCGCGTCACTGCGTCACCAATATGCTACTGCAGTATATTTTAAATTTAATTGAATTACTGAAGATTATTGTTATTTTGTTTAAATTAAAAGGCTTAAACTTTGCAATTCAAACTTTAATGTGCACATTGACTTTTATTTGAATTTTGCTGGGCTTGCGTTATCATATGTATTAATTAATAAATAAAGGTAAAATGTATATAATTCCTGCTGGGAATGTCAAAAGATGTAAAAACTAATTTAATTTTACGATATTAAATTAATTTGAATATTACAAAAAATATATTGTTATTTTATATTATATAGTTTTATGTTTCCATATATTTCGGTACTCCCCAATAACTTCGTGTAACTGTAATTTCGAGTCAAAGCCATGAAATAATACATCATAACAGCGATCTCTACTTATTTTAGGATATTACTTGTTTCAGTAACATTTTCATTAATAGGTTGGTCTTATAGCCATGATAACGTTTATTATGGTCTTCCCAGCCAATAAAACTGGAACTGAGAGACAAACGAAGTCGAGTCGGAAGTCGCTTTGTTCGCAGTCAAGATATTTGAAGGTGGTGTTCATGCCTGAATTAAAAACTACAAAAGATGGATTTCATACAAATGTGATAAATTTCAGGCTACCTTGTCAAATGTTAATTGAATAATATCGAGCTGTATAATTTATAGTCACATTAAATAAAAAGATTAAGATATCTTCTACATCATCGTATTATGTCTTATGACGTTTAACTAATATTCCTTTTTTTATCCCAGTTTTCCTATTATCTTCCGGTTTTGTAATATATATTTATTTTTTATTTTATATAAGCAAAGTAAAATCACAGGTTGTTAATGCTGGGTATATGCGAATCAAAAGCAGTGCATGCGCCCGCGCATTGCAGGCGTACAGCGGTGCATGCGCAGCGCGCACCGGCCCCGGTGCGCTATATTTAGTGCGGCGTGCGCCGACCCCGCCGCGGGGCTGACCCACTCACGGCCCTTCGCCGCAAATCATACACCGCTACCAGGGAGATATGAACTAGGGTGTACACGAGGAGGTGTCTGAGAATGTAACATCTGTAATTCAATATCAAAAAGACAAGTATAGATAATTATTTCCGTATTGGCACCTCGAGTGCTTCAATCTCATCATATGCCATAACACTGGCAAGTTATACGCCATCGTCAATTTGTGATAAATTTTAAAATGGAACAATTTGATTCCAAATTTTCTTTTTCTTTTAAATGCTTATTTTTGCAAGAACCTAGCGGGAATTAAGAATATACGCCTAGATAAGACCTTTTCAAGAACTACTTCGTAGGTTCGTTAGTGGTATCCGATGATAGTTATACTATGACGTTTTCATAATATACACACCTGGAATAGTACTGATTCTGCATACTTGAATCACTAAATGACACAGGTTTCTGGAAATGACTGGTGTTTTGATCAAATGCATGCAGTCACTCATCCATTAGGTTTTGACGAGTTTTTTTACTTTTTGCTGGGATTTTCATTTTACGATTTCAGAGTTAACTTGTATTGAGATATTTCAACAGACGGTCCGTTGACATACACGCCATAGACTGTTTAAAGTAGCTATAGGCGACAGTTAAAGCTATTAAGATGGCTCGTCCTTAATTGGTCTAGATAGTACGACCGCCGCTAGTGTGACTACGCTGCATAGTCAGCAATAATTCACTACGTATACTGCGAAAATTACACAAATACATACCCCAATATTGATGAAATTATTTTTCATCTGTTGGAATCAGAACATTCATGATTTTTCTTATGAAAATAATTATTAGTCATTTAATGTTTTGTATGTATAATAAATTTACGGATTCATATCAAACCACTCGCTTTGTGCCCCGAGGAGCACATTAAACGTTGCTATCGTACTGCCGACGGCGGCAGCTAGTAGCCCCCGAGCGGGCCAGCGTGGGGGACTTAATCTTCAATTATTTTATTTCAAATCCTCGATCTGAAGTAACATAATTGTGGATGGCGCTTTTCTCAGTAGTGGAATGATAAAAACCTGATATAACAACAACATGAATGACTGTTCAAGAGGACACTAGATATATAGAAGAAGAAATCATGCGCAAGATTTCATTGTAACAACATCCAAAGACCAATTGTGAAACTTCAGAGCGAAAATGAGATAACAATAGTTTTAATACATTTTATAAATCCCAATAGAATTTTGAAAGTGCCATGATCCTGACTTTTTAAATTTTTCGGATGTCCTCGTTCTTTCTTTGTTTGAATTTATAAAAACCTCCTACATCAAGTTTAAAAAAAAAACGATTACGAAAGCAAATACGGAATCACTTTCGAAAGAATTCGAACGTACCGTATAGGACTATAAAATGCGACCGAAGCATCGGCTTTTAAGACTGCCGAATTAAAAAAAAAACCCATACAGCAGCTACCTGCACGAAAGATTCCGAATCCACGAAACATACGAGGAAACACATCCGAATACGGTAGGGTGACCATCGGTCATGATTTCCCAGAGCGTGTCCTAATTTTTAGAATAGAGATGAAATATAAATTGATATTTCAGCATTTATTGCATTTCTTTTTGAGTAACGATATTATTTTCGTCTTATATTACGTAAATAGAACAAGTATACAACTTAATAACATTGCTAGACAAATGAGCAATTCAGAGCATATGGTTTTTAATATTGTGAGCGCTGAGACACAAAACACCTTTTTGTACGATATATTTTTATGATTGATGTAAAATATATATTTTAAGTACAATTTAGATCTAGAGCGTGACTGGGATTAAAATGAGGAACAGCACCGACACCAAAAATGCGAACCGAACCAGAGTCGAGAGCGAGATCAGAATCGGAATTCGCTTAGATGAAAACCGGATTTGGAATAAAAAACGCGACTGAGATATTTGCCAGTTTTGGTATTGAGAGTAGGACCGGGATCATAATCCAAATGGGATGGCAAAATCTTGATTGTGAACTTCATCGGTCGGTATGAAGGGTGAAGAATTCATTTACATCCAAGCGGGTGGAGCCACGGGTAGAAGCTAGTATTATATGCTTTCGTAAAAATTTTGCTTCTTGTCTTTGAATGACTATCCACAGTCCCGTTTTTTAATTATTTGAGCGTGGTAACACTATGCAGGGTGAGGGCGCCTGATGTCCCAAATTAAAGTGCGACAGCCGTTATCGGACTGCGATAAATCGTCGGAGGCACTCAGCGCGCTGCGATAAAGCGGCCGGTGGCTCGACAAGGTGTCTCTTGTCTCTCGTCTCTCATCTCGCTACCGAATGCGCCTCTTTATACAGGTCGATGCTAAAGAGCATCATTTCAGAGGAAAGTATACGGATGGATATCATTTTATAAACCAATATTGCCGAAAGATAAACAATTTTAGTATTAAGACTGCTTTTTTTTATTAATAAATTTCGACGGGCAACCGAGCAAGCCAGCCACCAGAGAGTAGGTCGTCACCGTCGCCTATGGATTTATCATACCCCAAATTAGTCAATGGTGCATTGAAGGCTTCTTGGGAAAGAATAGGAGATCTGATGGAGGAGGGAAGGGGCTGACGAATGACCAGAACTCTCACCCGCTGAACGAAACGCAACAGCTGAAGCTGTTACTTCATGTCTGTACTCTAGAGAGTGTACTATTACCGGTAGAAAGGACCCATTTTCATGTTGTAACCGAGTTGGCCACAGCACCGCTCTACCACATTATTCCTGTACCTTTATGCTACAAGTGCAAATGTCGCAACCAGAGAAGATTTAGCCATATAGGACAATCGTGGCTAATGCTAGCCTGCCGGTGGTGGCAACGAGTATTGACAACCCAGTGGCGCCTAGCTTCGTGATGAACTTATATTATCTCGAATGCGTCGACAATTAATTTGACTGTATGATTGTTTTTTTTTATCAATAGTGATCTACAGAATTAAGTTATTCCACTTGGCTCGTCACAAAGCGATCATTAAAATCGATTTATATATGATGATTGTGTACGAAAGAATACGTTGTACTTTGGAAACATATAATTAATAAAAGCACGAACCAAGCTCGCGCGCCGAGGGTTCCGTACAATACATTATTTCAAAATTATCATGGTCCTAGTCATACTTAGTTTACATAATACATGAAGAGCTTATTTTATTTTATTGTCAACGGTATAACATTAGTAGCCTCCGTTACTTCTTGCCAAGAAAATTAAATATTTTCCGTAAAATTGGCGAATTTGTTGTTTTCAGTACGATTTTCTAAGATCGAGGATGTTTCAGGTGCTTAGAAAGGTTTTATGAACGTATGTGTGTGTGTGTGTGTGTGTGTGTAAGCCATGCGTGTTTTTAGAACGAATAAGCCGATCAAAATAGGACTTGCAGCATTCCAAAAGACTCGAATGAACTTAGATTTTCTAATAACTTAGACATCAGTGATTAAATACAATTGGAAAAGTCCTAAATGAAACTTTGGAACTATATTTATTCAAATAGTGTCTAAACTATAAATAAGTTATTTATATTTTTTGAATCGATATTCCCAGTAAAGCTGCATTGCTTGCAGTAAAGTTAAACGAAATCATTTCAATTTTTTTTCGTTAGATGCCGTGAATGTATTTGTTAAAAAACATGCTTTAAAATTTTTTTTTTTTTATTCCTTAAATATTTTTGCGCTTACAAAGCTGCGGCTAACTTTGCAAGGTTCCTTGAAATAGATCTAAGTGCTTGAAAGATTTCGTTGTCGAAAAGTCCCAAAAAATAATCGGTAAAAGTACTTTTTAGACTTCTTGACTGATCGATTTTTGCATAATATAATTACTTCTCGAGCTCCAAATATCGCATCGAATGCCGCAAGCCCCATTAAAATCGGTTGCTCCATTCAAATGATATATTTAAAAAAATATTTGAAAAATTGCAACTGGAAACCTTTTTTAATCTCTAATAATTTTGGGAAAAAAATCGCTGAAAATAGCAAGCTCTTGCTTTTCGAGCTCGAAAACATTATGGCTCAAAATAATGCACATTTGAGCTTGACCGGAGGTCAATCCTTACTCTGATTGTTTTATCTTTTTCGTTGAGCAACTGTTCATACGTTGGCGTTAATGTTACTGTTTCAGTATTATATATAAAGATATTGTAGTACCAGATATTATTTAAGATAGTTTTGTTACAAATTCCGGGGATGAATAGGGAAGGCTGTTTTGTTGTTCATTTTCGAGTGTAAGGCAAAAAAAACTAAGGGAACTAAAATCAAAGAAAAAAATCCTTAAAATATATTTCTGCATCGAGCTCTTACGGCCTATGCGCCATGAAACATAAACATACAAAAAATGAATGAGTTTTTAAAATGTTTACCGTTTAACATTATAAATGTAATAATGCATAATAATATTTTATCATAAATACGTGGCATATGTCACATAAAACGAAATTTTACGTCTTTAAACGATAAAATCAAATGTTATTTGTTTAACTATCAAATTTTATGTAGATAGTAGCTTGCTTAGAAAAAACGGTCTCGACATACCGACAAATAGGCAGCAAACAGACTTGGCCTATTTGTTTCGATTTCGCCAATAGGTACGAAACCCTAATAGACGTATTAAAATATGACGCTCTAAATAATTAAATAAAAAATAAAATATGATAATAAAAACTAAATAAATAAAATGGAATATAATTAAATAGTAATAGATAATAAATTCGACAAAAAAAATTAATAATGACGTACTTACAACATTTTAATTCTCTACAATATAGTTACAATTAATTTCAAAACAAAAGTTAAAATTGCTGTTAATAAGAACTACATCGATAGACTCCTTTTAACGCCCGATCAGCTTTTTTCTAATTCCCAGTAATTTTTTAAACTACTCTCACAGTGGGCGGCTCCCTCGTCCGGGGGACCTCAATATGAATTACGCGTTTATATCTTTTATTTATAAAAAAAAAGCATCATGGAGCATTGTCTTTAAAACTTACACTTATAAATTTATGAATACACGTAATATCAGATTTCCATACCTTATGTGTTTCCTGTTGCTACTGATGCGAAATCAATTTTCATTACGAAAATTTGTGATTTATTTGCCATGAAGGAACAGTTCTATTGACGATTTACCACGGTGAAAGTAGTAATAATTTACTCAAGAACTTCTCTTATAACATTCACAATAGAAATACAACTACTTCACCTGCGTCGAACTTTCCCGCGAAAAACTTTTCGGGGCGTCGACCGGCGCGCGAACGAGGGCGGGCGGGCGGCGGCGGACGCGGAGGGCGCGCGACTGCCGCCGCCCGGGGCCGCGCGCCGCCCGCCCGGACGCGTCTACGCGTATCCAGCGAGAGTAAAGCGGAGGACTAGAAAGAGATTCTCTTCGTCCGCCAAAACCCGCGTCAGCGATTGCTTTCAAAACGACGGTCTATGCTGTTGTCGTTTCAAAACTGTGCTGCGACGCTTTCTGACAACGTTCAATTTTGCTTTTACGGAATACGTTAATACAGTAGTTTGGCTTTTGCTTGCATTTCGAAAGCTCAAAAATTATTCGATGCGCAAACATCATTTCAAATTTCGCGACACTTACAATCGAGTGCTCACCTAGTTTGCTCTGTTTGAGACAGTTTTTTTCATACCTCTGTCCGTCGGAAAACCAAAGAAGTAGTGGCCGAGGTCAGGGGAAACGGCGCAAAATGTCATGACATTTACTATATACTTATTATTATAATCGTATGAAGAATTAGTTCGATTATATAAAATGTACACGTATGATATATAAATGATGGAGCATTAATGTAAATTGATATTTGTAAAGTTGAAAAATTTCAATTAGTACAACAAACTTTTCAAATCCAGCAGATGCAAACAATTATAGTCATTTATACGAAAAATATTTACACAAACTGTACTCATTTTTCAATTTTTACAATATCTTCGGACAAACACACACAGCGCCCTCTAAACCCAAACTATGCAGCAAGGCTTGTACTATTGGTATCAGATATTTGTTAATATATACATTTTCTTTTTAAATACATACACATGTGCATAGATACACCATACTCAATACAATAATTAATCTTTAAACAAACAAATGTTTGTCACGTTCGAGAATCGAGTGAGCGATCAGTCAGCGCGAGAAACAAATGCGCCGATCGGTCGTCAAATCGAAATCTATCTTTAAAAAGATTTTTCCATCATTGCTTCATATCTTTCAATAATTCTCCTTTTACATTGGTTTCCTCTACCGATGATTTCATTTTGACTGGCTAAGAACAGATAGTCCAATTCCCAACTTACTCTCTCAAATAGTATTTGTGTACATATATATATTACACTACACTATACGTATTTGTAACTGAAACATTAAGACATACAGATATATCGAAGTGATCTCATTTAAGTGTAACGAAACGGAATATTAACAATTGCACGTCATCCATTGTTCGTTTATTTATACGCACGTTTTTTTATTCGGCCGTTCAAAAGTTAATATGAGTCAGGTGCTTTTTCGTATAACCATTCGTAGCAATCATTAGCAACTCTTATTGATAATACGAAAATCATAATTCGGCGTTCTGTACATGCACCTTCTTAACGGGGCCCGGTTAAATGACTACTCGATTACCCTCGCCCCACTTGCGCTTTAACCCCCCCTTTGCTTCGATCTGGGAGCGTACACTGCGACAAAAGAGAACCATTTCGATGCGAATCACTTTAAATCGTTTAATTCTGCCCCCTTGTTTAGGGTTCCGTACGCTTTGGTTATTTTATGCCAACGTCTTCGATGAAAACCTTTCGGCTTTCGGTAACTACATGGCAAAAAAATGGTCTGATTAAATAGAATGGGGCCATATAAAGATGTGTTGTCGTTACTAACATTATTATTTAAAATCATACTGAAGTTTTATCAAAAAACTTCGACATACTGTACAGTTTTAGACAATTACTTCGTCAGTTGAGACGTTGTCCTAGAACTATATCACGCTAATTTTATGCATAGTACTGAATCAAAGATCAGAATTTCGACTCGCACTTGGCGTGCCGGACCTCAAAAGCTTAATAGCCTATCTGCTAATCTGACATGCGCGACGCGCCCACTCGTAAAACATGGCCTCCATCTGTCACCCGATTGAACTCTGGTTGGCCGACGCTACGAGTTTTTATTTCGTATGTCTGTCCGTCATTTTTACTGAATACTATAAACAGGGATTTCCTTAATATGCAAATTATAAGTGAAATACCAAACATCCGTATTTAACTCCACAAGGTTATTGACAATTGCGTGCGCCTTAAGTGAACATTTCGGTGGCGACGATATATTTAAAAATATATCAATAAAAGAGAAATAAGACCAAGTGGAATTAGACATTAATTTTGGCGTTTGAAGTATCTAAGTATTGTTCCCTTTTACGGTTTAATGCGTCATATAAGGTATTTAACATTTAGATACTTTTATTTATAGCATTTTTATGGAAAAAAGTAGCTTTCGAGTCACCGAAGAGTAGGTGGTCATCGTCCGTGAACGACGATGACCACCTACTGTCTAGTGTCACACAGAGGACCACGAGTGCGTTACCCTCAGGGTTTGGGTGGGAATAGGTTACCTAATGGAGGGAGGTTCGGCTGATGAAAAGGGTGTGAGGTGACACAAGGAAGAAAGGAGAATTGAAAGGAAAGTGGGCCATCGAAACTCTCACTCTCTGGACGAAACGCAACAGCGGGAGCTGTTATTACACGTCTGCATTCTGTGAGAGTGCGGTTCCTCACCCGCCGAGCCGGTCCATTTTCTTGCTGCAGTCAAGTCGACCACGGCACGGCTCTACCGCTCTAAAACTCAATCGGGCCCGCTCATCGTCTCTCTAAGCTTCTACGAATTCAATCTCCTCGTTAGACGTTAGACCAATTGTAAAGTTGCACTACAAGGGCGCACGAACATGAAAACCAATTAAGGCCGCCATCGATTCGTCTTCCACCGGCACGTGAACGAATTAAACTTTCCGCACGACGACGAGGGCGCGCGGCGTGCGCGACACGTGTCACGACCGCCGCCGACCGCGACCGGCGCGCCATCGGCGATTCGTAGCGGACCTTCGCAAAGTTAAAATTCCCGCGCGTCGCCCGGCGCCCCGACGCATACGAATGAGGCGCGCGCGACCGCCGCGCGGGAGGCTAAAACCACTTTATAATCTCCGTTGAGCCGGTGATTCACGCTTCAATTCAATCTCCGGGCGACGGAGATGAGTCAACCGTCAAGTGAAAGGCCGGCTTAAAGGCGTAGCAGACTCGGAGAGCTTGTGCTGAACCATGGATGACCACATCTGACGCAAAACGTCATGTATTAGGAAACACTTGCGGGATGAAACGCATATATAATATATATAAATGTATATAAAATAATATACACGACAACCTATATGATGTAGAATGCACATCTTTATGCGAAGAAGAATTTTCCTGAATAGACCCCGCGTTGCATCAATACGTTGTAGAACTACGCGTCTTTACAGATTTTAGTGAATCATTCCTATCATGTCGATTTCTTCCAACCGTTAAAGTATACATTTCGATGATATTTCCTTTGCATATGAGTTAGTAAACTGTAGCGAACAGGCACCACGAGACCTGCTAGCCGCTGCACTATTTTTGCATATAGTTATACAGTTCTTCTAAAATCCAACACGAGATTTTCAGGACATCGCTTCCACGCTAAATTGTCTTTCAATGTCGTTGTTAAAATGAATCCAAAAATTGTTAATACCACCACTATTTATGAATATAAAAAAATCTTAATTAAATTAGCATTTGCAAAAAATGTCGGAAACGAATTATTATCAATATTATTAAAATTTATAATAGAATGAAAATATAAAGTATGTTACTAAACTAAGAACGATCATAAAGCCACAATGACACATTGTTTTAATAATTATAATTTAAGTGAAAGGTATACAAATTTTGAGAATTTAATATTTGTCATACATAAATTTAATACCTATTATATCGGCTAATTTTGGCACCTTTCTTGTATCTAATGAAAATTAAATAACGCTTAATTTAAAGGTTTTTAGTGTGTGTTTAATTAATAAAACATTAATGAGTCTACCTTCAAAATATACACATATGGGTGTCTAACACGCACTTGGCCCTCTTGAATTTGAATATACATTATGCACATTATCATTTTAAATGGATATGGTAAGCGTACTATGAATAGCACTTCAAAATTATTGAACGTAGAACGGTTGTGCAAGCGCATATAATTTAAGTCACATCTTTCAAAATATACGACGTTGTACTGCCTTATAGAAAGCGAAGTTTGTATTTTTTACACACCACACAACTGCTGGTCACTGTTCTCTTTACGTTACATAATTAGAATATTGATTATCATTTTATATTTATCCGGGTTCACCGTAATTTAAAATTACATGTGAAGTTTTCAACATCAATTTCGACCAGAGCGGAGGTCACGTATTATATATCTCACGTTGAATAACTACAGATGCTTTCTATTCAGTTGTAAAGTGAACTATCAAAAAAAATAAACACCAATGAAATTGCAGTGTCTTTGCAATGTTATTGAGTTGTTGTATTTTTCTTAATCACTAATCAATCAACAATCTCTTTATTTCAAATTAAGAGACTCAATTTCCACACCGACCCAGAGCGGGTCGGAGACCTCTGACGACCGACGTCAATCATTTAGGCTAATGGTTGAAATTGTTTTCCGAGATGAGGTTTAATTTTTTTAAGTTGAAAACTCAGTAGTCAATTCGCCCTCGATGCGTGTTCGGACTCCGTGCAGTCTAGTCCGAAGGCGATGCTTTCAACCATCGCTCCGGCGCCCACTCACCACCCGCATCTCAAGCTACCTGTTCAAAATGTAAACGACCGTCCATCATGCGGATCGTCACCGCATTCTGTGATAGAGATCGTTAGCAACCACCGGCTCGTATCGTGCCAAGGTCGGAGGGCTTAGGCGTGTGAGCTTGTTGATAAAAAAATTGCACGCAGCGAGGCGACAGCAAACCGAAACAGGAATAAACCAGAGATGTCGCTGCTGTCGCATCTTCAAGGACATTGAACATTGAACGCGGACGCGCGTCGCGGCCGAGCCCGCGGCGCGGCGGCAGATAACGCCGAATGAAATATCGGTGCGTTCCGTGAAAACGCGCGGGAGCACCGACACGGACGGAAGTGCCCTCGTGGAAAACGCGCGGTGGTCATTTTTCACTCGAAAAAAAAAGCGAATATTTTTAAGTGGGTGCATAATCGATGCGCCGGCCACGAGTCAGGAGTTCTTCTCCGGCGTTTCGTGTCGTATTAGTTGCATTGAGCGAAAAGCTTTGAGCCGAACGCCCAGTTTAGGAAAATAAACTTTAAGTCATGTATAATTTGAAATTGAATCTGCAGCGATTTGCGTGCAAAACTAGTATCTAGTTAGCTAAGCCGTAAAGGTAATTTAAATACTTAATAGGTATTTACTGTTCCGTAACCATATTTAAATAATTAAGGTGTATAGAATAACTTCATTGCCTGCTTCACTGTACTAAATGCAATTAAAGGGTGTAAATGTTAAAGTTGATACAATAATGGATTCGAAATGGATCTAAAATTGAACGACCGAATTTCAAAATGGGTTGCATTAAAAATCAACATTAAACAGTACATTCATCTGAATACAGAATAAATTTCAAGTTTCTTTAAACACTTCCTCGTCGAGCCTCGTTCCCGTTTTCATCTCTCGACTATGTTCCCAATTTTAATTTCGCTTTCGATGCAATCCCATACTAAACACTTGCCGATTTTACGCGGAGTAAATATAGTGTATGAATTTTCCCGCTGGCATAAATGACGAAAACAGGCGAACAAGTTGAATTTCGCACTTGTGCTATTATATCAGTTCTTGAATAGTCCCCGAATTTGCTCTAGTAAAGGACTCTTTACACACACATATAACATGTAATGTACTAAGGGAACCCTGATAAAATGACTTCGTTGTGCGTCTATCTGTCTGTCGAGACCCTTTTTCTTAAGGACACCTGGAGGTATCTAGTTGAAATTAAAAACATAAACTAACGTCTACAGTCCCTTCAAATTGTGATAATATCAAACTTCTAAGTTAACGTGAAAAGGCAGTTTACGGCATACGGCAGTTTATGCCGCAAAAAACCTATACTTTAACATCCTTAAGGGAATCAAAATTTATATGGTATTTTCCGATGACCTATAACTATGAAATTTGGCAAGTAATACCGTCTTATACTACAAGTATAGGAAAAATATGAAAATCATACATTTCTAATTGAATCATAACAGTAACTTCGATTAGGTTACCTAACTAATTTAGATATTAACTGTTAGTATAACCACCTTTTCCTATAAGTATTATATGTCATTAAAAGTTTTGAAACTCAATTTCTGGAAAAGTTCGGAAAAAACTGCGAGACTCAATTTCTGAACTATTTGTAATACATACCCGCAAATTTGAACGGAACCCTCGGTGGGCGAGTTCGACTCGCACTTGTCCGGTTTTTTATATCATTAACTTACATATTCAGTAATAGTATAGACCGTGATGTAAGCCGATGTATCTTCTATGCGTGGGGTATGCGTTCGGATTGATATGTCTATTATATGCATATTTCTATGGCTGACTTTGTCTAGAATTATGTAATCAATCGTCAACGACCTCTACACTATCGCATGGCTGAAACTTGATTATGCAGACCAACAGATAATTATATCCGGACCAAACGCATTGATCGACGTAAAAGTTGACAGTATAATCTAGAATACATAATGTATACATTGACGCCATCCTATAGTTTGTAGAATTAAGAACAAACATGGTTGTCGAGTCATAACGGACGACTAAAATGAGATTTTTAAACCGTTTTATTCCGACTGATAATCGAATAGGTAATGCCATTTGGCATAGTAGTACATAATCGGCGATGTACGGCAGTGATAGATTCAACGTTTTCGTTTTCCACATTTAAAAGATTCTTGAACATTGCGCAGGGCGGAGCGCGCAGTGTGCGACTGTTTGTTGAAGCCTTCCGCCCGCCCACCGCAACAGCCTCATGGCATTGATTTAATTTCATTATTTAAATCTGGAACGTCGGCAGCTCAGTAGTCAAGGGCATCGTTTTCGGACCAGAAGGTACCGGGTTCTCTCCGGGACACAGGCGAAGAATGCGGGTATATATGCATAAACAGCAAAACACAAACGCAACAGTAATTTTATAATTTCGAGTTAGAAAAAAACAGGACTTTTTAAAGTTTACTCATTGAGAATTGATTTTCATGTATACCTCGTAGTACGCAAATTACATGGGGAAAGAAAGCGAGTGTTAACAAAATATAAAGTCGTTACTTTGTCCAGTCCTCGCAACATATTTACGCATCTCATACTGAACGCCTGTACCTTTCTTGCATTGGTGATTTACAGATGTTTTTGCTTTCGCCGTATATATACGGTGTTAAACGTTATTGCTACTGTTACCACGTAACGTGTTTCATGTAATATATTTTATAAAATCATCATACAAGAACATGTATTAATATAAAAATATGCATGTTTTCAATATTACAATAAATGCGTTTATTTATCCCCTTTGCGTATTATATATCACTAACAAAGCAATCAATTCTAAGGAGTGAGTAAGTGTTTTTTTTCTATTAGATGTCGCATTCACGAGAACTTTGTCCCAACTCGCATTCACCTCGATAACGTTCACAGCAGGTGAACAGCAAGCGTCGTGCATACACCTACATTGAAACGAATACGTCTCCAGTCGAGGTTTTTGGGCGGCGAGTGTAGCTAATCACCCACATGACAAACCCGATTTACGATCTTATTCACGGCACCGGTTTGTTACGGGCAGACGACGATGTCGATGAGACGCATTGTTCTCACGTCAGTCAGTCAGTCAGTCATTGCGTCGGTCAGGGCACACAGCGCTGCGCCTGCGCCGCATGCGGCTCAGACCGGTTTTTGACATTATTTTCGAGTTTGCTTTTCCACAGCGCTAACCAAACCAGTAACAGGCGCTGCGGCGTCTGACTGACAACGAACGTAAAGCGCTCTATTTGCATTTCATTAACAGAACACATTTTCCATCTGCGAGAATATATATTTATTCTTAATTGACTTAACACCTGCCTGTCTCGTTTCATAACCGGACACAAAGGCGAAAACTTTTATTGATATTCCAAAGCAATAAAAACGTACCATTTGTTTTACCAGAATGCCCTCTATGGCATGTTTGTTTATAAAATAAAAAAAAACACAAGGGTACCGTTTTAAAGTTTGACGGAATTATTTATTAACAGGGATTTCTGAGTACAAGAGTAATATATATAATATTAAACATTACACATAGGAATCACCATAGCCATAAACAAACTTCAGGGTTTTATAAACGCAGACGATAAAGAAAATAATCGTATTTGTATTAGTTTTTAGATTATATTTTATACGCGTTAGCTGGATTTAAGAAGGTGGTGAAAAATCATGCCGACACAAAGCAAATCATCAAATCCTCTACGAGTGTGCTTAGAAGAATTGGAAAAAAATATTTATTTTCGTTATCCCGGCTTTTACCAGCTTTTCAATTAGCTTTTTGCACTTGTACTAGTTCTGAGTGACTTCAAACAAGTGAAACGTTTATTTACAAGTGTAACTGCCTCTACCGCCTATCGGAGATTTTCAACTTTTAAACGGCCAACTTAAGCATACAGATGCATGGTAAATTGTGACGCTTTCTTAGACTTGGGTGAACTTGAAGCATAATTTCATTAATTTCGCTACTTGAGTTAAAGTGTATAAAAATATATACACATCTATATATGAATACATATACATACACGTTCTTACACAACGGCGGTACCAAATGTAAAATTAATCCAATAATTACCTGTCTACACTTAGAAATTTTTTTTTTTGTTTCGAAATACACTAATGTAAAACTACAAAATCATTTAAATGTGAAAATTTCACCTGAAAATTTGTTTGTTTTTAGAGAAGATTATAAGCTTCTTCATCTTTCATATCGATTAACATCGCTCATTAATCATTATGAAAGGTGAAGGAAATTATTATTTTCTTAGTTTAGAACCTCCGAAATTGGACAAGGTTTTTAGTATAATATTCATGTCTAAATTGTTAACAGCTTTTACATTAATAAATACATGAAAAACATAAACTCTGTTCATATTATTATGTACATACAAGCGAGCGAAATCGCGGATAGCTGCCCCAAATAACGGTAATTATAACGACTTCCTTTATTACAAATGAGACCGGAATGGGATCGTGTTGTTGGGTGGCTGAATGAGTGCATGATTTTCTATCGAACAAAAGGAATTATTTATTTCTCACTAATAACAAAAAAATAATTTCCTCCAACCAACCACACATATGTACCTACATGACAGGAGTGACTCACATGGTAATCATAGAGTACATATACAAACTAATTCTAAGCAGTATATTGTTTTCAACAGGTCGAAGTCGAGAATGGGACTTGAATTCAAACCGCGGTACCAACCAAAAAATGGGCTAGGAATCGTATTCACAATTGTAGGGCAATATGGAGAGCAACACTAGATCACATCGATATAAAAGATGAAAAATGTCATTGTGGGTGAAGCCTTTAAGGGGCAAACGAGGATGCGAGCGGTCTTCACCGCCGCCCATGGACACTCGCAAGCCTAGAGTAGGCTCTAATGCGTTGCGGGCCTTTAAGGAAGGAATAGAATATCTGATTGAGAGGAGAGTGGGCTCTACACCGTGGACCTCGCGTTTATTCTGCAAAACGATACTTACAAATTAAGATTAAACACGACCAAAATGCCATCACTTTAATTATATGACAGGGGGTATTTTAATAATTGAAGAGTTATTTAGAACAAAGTAAAAAGGGACCCTAAAAGTTAAGAATAAAAGGTTCAGTAGTCGCTCGTACAGTCATCCGCGTCGAGGTATCCACATCGTCCAAAGTCGATAACTCCCAACGGTACAACCGCCTGTGCAAATTGAAATGATTGTGGTTTACCTTACTCATTTCCTGCGCTGTGATTGTGTTTTAATTTTATTTTTTACCATTTCGTCTTCGGATCGAAAAATGTGCATGTTTTATAGAATAAATTATATTCAACTGATTTAAAAATTTTAAAGCATAATATAAATAGTCAAGCGAAATTCGCGTTATATCCACACAATATCAAAGATACTGAATTGTAATTATTTGAAACTTTCTTATTAATTTAAGTGGTTCGGTTATCAGCAAGAATATAAAAAATAAATCGAACAATTTCTACATGAATGCTTGTACAATAACATTATGTTTATGTCAATTGCGTTCTTACAATTTTGATATTTCGTTTTCTTTTTAATGCATAATTAAAACAGATTCGAGCTCCGGCTACCGTGCGGGACGTACCTACGTATATTCACGCTTGCTTCACAACCGATCGGGAGAACTCTAAATAACTAATTTAATTATTTGTGTCAATAATTAAGTGCATAACCAAAAATTTTACACAAATGGATTGACTAATACATAACTAGAATTGAAGGCGTCCAAAGAAATGTGTGATTGCCTTACGAGCGAGTGCCATGATCTCGAGACTGAAACAGAATCGGTCGTATTTATAAACGCTAAACTAAAGAGTGAATTGGCCTAAATGGATATTAAATATAATAATCTGCGTGATCAGCGCGATCGCTTGCGAGTACTGGTAAGTCAAATGGACGACTGCCGTAACCAGGACGAGCAATCGCTACTCCCAAATACAAGCTCTTTAAAAAGAGCTGCACAGTAGCAGAAAAAGGACGTATAATTACAACACCAGTTAGAGAGGAGCAAAGAGGACGAAACGATCAAATTGTGCGACTCGATGTTAAATAATACGGCACGGACTGACACGTAGGAATATGTATTAATCTTAATAGTGCTAAAAAAATTGGGTAATATTTTAAAATTAATAAGTTTATAAGATGTTGAAAAAAAATTATAAAACAAATAAATATTAGTAATAAAAAGCTTAATTGAAAAAAAATGTGAGCCGTCACGGGACGCCTGATAGATGTGAAATATCGAGTTTGTACAAGTAATACGCATTAAAGACAAGATTACGATACGAACTAAATATAGCATAATGAAAAAATTAAATATGATGGATTTTTTACAGAAAATGATGACTATTTATTTAATAAACATTTATTTTCATTAAATACAAAAATTCAATATTAATTTCAAGTTCCCACATTCATTTCATCTGTGACTTTAGTAATAGATAAATTCAAAGTTTCCTCTGACGATATTACCCCTTTATCGACTGTATATATCTATAGTATAACGTGACGACCCGTCGCCACTCCGTACACATTACTACATTTCGACTATATATATATATATACCATTGTATAGCGTGGCGACCCGTCGCCACGGCAAGCGTCGCCACACCAACAATCCGGTTTACCCTGCGCCTATAAATGTTTCACATCAAAACTAATTAGAATTACTTAAATTTATAAAATTGTATCAACAAAAATTGAATGAAAAGGATTCTGATTGTCCAAGTCTGCTGCAACAAATGCAACGTTTGTAAACAAATTTAATTGAATTAACTGCACAGGTTGAGTCGCGCAACTTCAATTAAAATTTGGATGTTGAATTAAACTACGACATTTTGCCGAATAGAAGTTTGGATTGCACAGGGCCCACACTAGGAACAAAGCACATAAGTTAGGCAGTCCCCGCCGATGCGCCGCGCGCCAAGTCGGGACGCGTGTCCGCGCGACACGCGGCGGGCCAAGGTGTAGTAATGTACAGCGACTATGCCGAAGGCTTCATACCGCAATATAATGGAGAAAATTGTTAAGACAAATTACCATTCGAATACCATTATTATGATTTTAATTGGTAAAAGGGAAAAGACTGACAAAAAAGATATAGTTAATCGTTTCTCAAAACTAAATAGTATAGAAAATGTAAATAAAGAAATTTTGTTCCCCTTTCCATTCAACCAAAGCTTGTCACAAAAAGAAAATAATTGTCGACATAAGTTGAATATTAATATCCATACAATGACATGTCGTCATTCCAATAAATTTCATTTTATTGACACCAATAAAATTATTAGTATTTTTTTTAACAAGAAGGAAGTATTTTCCTTCAAAATTTATTTTACAACAATTAGCGAAGTCGCTAAATTATTTTATCGTTAACATGTCCAGTTCCATGGATAAACAATTATGTGCTTCTATTGAAGCATTTGACATTGATGATAATTTAAATTAGTTTATAAGACAATAGAGAATACCTCTTGCAATTTTTCGACATTATTCCAAAATTGTAATAACTCGAAAACAAATGAAAATAATAATAATATTCTACGAGCATATGAGAGTCAACCCATAATGATTGAGCGAAAAAATGCTAATAATAAAATGTACACTCAATCTGGTGCATCAAAATGTACAGGAAATGTCAAACAAGGAACTGGAAATTGAATTATTCATAAATTACAATAATATTGACATATTATGTATAACAGAACATTGGCTTAGAGGTCACCAGTTCATGTTTAACTTCAGTATGCACCAGGTAGCAAGTTCGTTCAGCAGAGAAAAAGCTATGCATAACGGCTCTCTAATAAAGTTAAAAACAATATAAAATACAAAGAACGTCCAAACATTGTGAGCCTATCTGTTGAGCGAACTATTGAAGTGGCGTGCATGAACTAGAGCGGCTTATTGTATTAAGTGTATACAGACCCCCAAAGTCATCGTATGACAATTTCTACAAAGTAATGGATGATATTTTAAACAAAATAAGTGATAATAATAAATTTATTGCTGTTTGCGGAGAATTTAATATAAATTTATTGGAAAATTCTTGTCTATGCACTAGAATTAAATCTTAATTCCAATGTTATCATTTAGAGAATTTATATTTGGAACCGACCAGGTTCACAGCTACTTCGTCATCCTGTCTCGATAATATATTCACGAATATTAAACCAGAATTTCAATCGGTTGTAAATAAATATGACCATTGCGGACAGCTGGTTACGTTTGAAATTAATTCTAAAAAAAATAAAACATAAGGTCAAAATTGTGCCTGTGAACACCGGTCGTCTGGAGCAGTTTAGAAATAACGTACTAAAAAAATTGTCTAATTTGTCATATTGTAAGGATCCTAATAAATTATATGTTACACTGTTGTGTACCAGGTCTGAATGCAGCAATCTTTTTAAATCAAAAAATATTAATATTAACAATACTTTATCATTTAGTGATTGGGCGACTGTGGCCATTCATACTAGCAGGCGTAGATTATACGCACTTTATGAAGAAAGATCGTATAACAATTCGGTCAATTTTGTCAATTAAGTAAGAAATTATTCCAAAGTATTTAAGCGTGTATGTACAGCCGCAAATCTATGTTTGTCAGTAATAAAATAAAAAATAGCACACATACGATAAAAACTACTTGGAATACAATCAACAATGCAACACACACCATCATACAAAATTTCAATTAAATATGGATGATAAAATTTTAAACAAAGACAAAGAAATTGCTCTAATATTGAAATATTCTTTGCTATCATTCCAGTTTCAACTACACAATCTCTAAAATCATTGCCCGCTCTCGCTGCATCTCTGTTGGAGCGAAACGTTAACACTTGTAATATTATGTTTGAATGTACTCATGTCAACTACAATGACGTTATTAAAACATTCAAATATACAAAAGTGAAAAAAATTGCTGATATTGATAACCTTTCTGTAAAAATAATAGGTTCAATAAATGACTGCATTGCTCCATGCTTAGTAGTGATATTTTACGTTTGCGTTGATTGTGATGTGTTTCATGATCTAATAAAACAAAGTAAAGTAATTCCATTATTTAAATCCAGTAGTACATGTGACCTTTCTAACTTTAGACCGATATTAATACTACCGACACTCCGTAAAATTTTTGAAAAGCTTATTCTAAATCAATTATTACGGTATTTTTACAATAATAATTTGGTGAACGTTAAACAATTTGTATTCAAAAAGGGACGCTCAACAATTGAAGTCGGTGTTGAGCTTATTCAACAGATTCACGCGACACAATCGGTGACTTTTGTGATTTATTCAACGCTTTCGATTTCGTTCATTATGAAACATTGATCAGGAAACTACATTATTATGGTGTCACGGATCAATTACTAACGCTTATAGAGTTTTATTTAAGAGATAGAATTCAAAGAGTCGATGTTAATGGTGAAAAGTCGTCGGGATTTACAGTCAATGTGGGTGTACCGCAGGGTTCAGTTCTTGGACCATTTCTATTCCTAGTGTACAATAAAATCTACCACATCTTGTTAAAGATGGTCATGAGATTGTACTGTTCGCAGATGATACTTCTTTAATTTTTACGATGAATAGGCAACAACCAGCTTTTGAGGAAGTACCATCTTTAAAATTGTTAAGTGGTTTAGTATTAATAATCTTTTACTTAATGAGAAGAAAACAAAACTTGTTCAATTTTCCTTGACTAGTGCTAAACCGGTCAACGGTAACGTAATGGTCAACAACGAAACACTGGATATTATGGACATGACTTTATTCCTTGGTTTCACTTTAGATGCTAAATTGCGTTGGAATTCTCATATCATCAGATTGATGAAAAAGCTTAGTTCTGCAGCATATGCAGGGAAAATAATTCGACGACTTACAGATGAAAGCACCGCGACACTAGTTTATTTCAGTTTTTTTCATAGTCTCATGGCCTATGGAATTTTGTTAAGGGGTCACGCAGCCGTGTCAACACAATTTTAGTACTGCAGAAGCGAGCTATTCGTGCTATTTATGATTTGAGACCAATGGCATCTTTCAGAGAAAAATTTAAGGGACTATATATCCTAACTTTCGCGTCATAATACATATACGAAAATCTGGTATAGTCAAGAGATATATAGAATCGTTCCAAAAAAGGAGCGACATCCGTAAGACTAACACCAGATATAAGAACGATTTTGCTGCTCATAAGACCCATTTAAGCAAAGTTAATAAACCGTTTAAGGGGGCAATGTGTGCGCTTTTATAATAAGATCCCAGCTGAAACTAAAAAATTGTCATTCTATGAATATAAATGTTTCGTTAAAAGAAAAAAAACCCGACCAAGTGCGAGTCGGACTCGCGCACGGAGGGTTTCCTACCATTATGTATAAGAATGGTACATAAATGTATAACAAAGTGAATATATAACTAAATATTCTGTGAATATTTCAAGTGTCAACCCATTGCCGTTATCAATATCTAGCCAAAACGAGCAAAAAAATCACGTGTGTTGTATGGGAGCCCCCTTAAATATTTATTTTATTCTGTTTTTAAGTATTTGTTGTTATAGCGGCAATAGAAATACATCAATTGTGAAAATTTCACCTATCTGACTATCACGGTTCATGAGATATAGCCTGGTGACAGACGGACGGACGGACAGCGGAGTCGCAGTAATAGGGTCCCGTTTTTTACCCTTTGGGTACGGAACCCTAATTATATGGCAAGGGCTATTATACTGTGTTTAAATATGCTAATGAAAAAAAACCCATGGGATTGAACTGCTCGGCTATCAGGTTGCTTCATGTTATTGTAAGTTAAGTGTTGTACTTTAAGTATTGTACTAAATTATTAATTATTCAGTATTTTGTATCGATGAGTAAAAAAGAGCAAACCTTGGGCATTGGGCAAGAAACTTGAGTTTCTTGCCCATTCTTCTCATGGTGAATCAGCATTTGGAATGGGTGATAATTTAAATGTCGAAAATAGTTGTTTATGACGCATTTCAAGTGCAATTTATTTTACATACGAAATAAAGATATTTCTGATTTGATTTGAATATTTTTGGTATTTTATTACATCCATTTGAACTCCTAAACAATCGGTTCTTTTTCATCCTTTTTTCAACATTTATTTATAATACAATATCAAAAACGGCAAAAATAATTTTTGATTCAAAAACCGGCTATCGATGTAACTAAAAGAATGAAGATTACCTCATATTTCTATTTCAAACGATGAAATACATTCGACGGATAAAAATCATAAAATAGCTATAAGCACATAAGAAAATAGAAGGTATGTTAATCTTAGCCATCATTAGTCTAAGACGTAACTTTCACGTTTACAGTACATATAGCATTTCGTTTGAAATAGCAATACAAAATAATGTAATACAATTATCAAATTTATGGAATATATTAATGTTTTAATTTCAGTCTTTAGATCAAAATTGAAGCGTGGTAACGTAACTAAAATAACAATATTAAATTGGTTACGATGTCCGACTTATATTGAACCAGCACGAAGGCCTTAAGGCCTAAACCGGTCAATAGGAAATGTGACTGAGCAGCGGGATGATTGAAACGACTGAGCTGTATGGGGTGATTGAAATGACAGCGGCGGGGTGGTTGAAATCATCATACAACAATCTGTGTATAATGAGGTCCAATCTTATGATCACACCTTGCATGTACTTCCAAAATGTTATACTACAATAAATATGTTTACCTTTCAAGACCACTGAGTTACGCGGTTATCGCCTTAACACGACATCACTCGCCCGCAAGTAAACACATTTAATACCTATATCGAATTGTAATAAGAAAATTCAATCACACTTAAATTCTATACGAGTGACATTCAATTATATCAGATGTGATTGGTGTATAAAATGCGTGAAATTGAAAGCCTTAGAAAACTATAACACGACTGTGTTATAGTTTTTTGTAAGTATTCATTTGATTGTCTTTTTTGTAAGTATTCATTCACCCACCTTAAGATAAAAATTCACTATGTAGCAATAGTTATATTTTACAAGCATAACACATTTATTAACATAATATCGCTTTACAATCAAAGACAAATATTCGGGGTTTCGTTTATTTTTTTTTATCCAAATATTAAGACAGATTGTTGTTTATCAGAATATTTCAATACCTCGGGATGTCTTCGGCGGGTTAATGTGTCTGCCGCATGTCGACCAACAACTTAAGATACTCTATTATCAAATTTATGCTTTATCAACTGCATGTGGTGGTCCATTGAATCGTACAGCGAGATAATCTATATTTTATAGTACATATCTTCATAGCGTGGGATGCATTTTTACGGGTTGATGCATTTCAGAGTCCGTATCGGAGTGTGAATAAACTATGCCGACCCGTACAACTTAACTCACCACCCGAACCTTCAAAGTTATATATTAAGTCGGAGTGAAAATTTTTTCGTATTTTGTAAATAAAAAGTACTAGTAAGATCTCTTTGGTTGTGTAGTTTGTATCTGGCTAGTTTGATACCATTAAATAGACTACATAAAAAAAAATTTTTGAGTAAAAATGATATCCCACTATTTTTCTGTAGTTTTTCTGTCTGACGAAATGAGTGAATATTATGTAGAAATTTATATATTTTGAAGTTTTGTTACAAAATAGGGAAAATGCGACACAATTAGTGAAAAAGAATTGTGACGTTTATGGACCTAATGCAGTGTCGGTAAGAGTAGCGCAAAATCGGTTCAAGCGTTTTCAGTACGGTAATTTTGATGTCGAGATGAACCTCGCTCTGGTCGACCTGTTACGGATAAAGTAATTGCCATTAAGGAAAAAGTAGAGCAAGATCGGCATATTAGTTCTTACGCCATAGCTGGAGACCTGGGAATTGACCACAAAACAGTTTTGGCCCATTAAAAAAAAGCTAGATTTACAAAGAAATTCAATACTTGGCTCCCCACACGAGCTCACTGAAAGAAATCTAATGAATCGGGTATTCATTTGCGATTCTCTATCGAAACGTAATGAAACCGAATCGTTTCCGAATAACTGGTCGCTGGTGATGAAAAATGGATTACCCACGACAAGAACCTGTGATCATGGCCAAAAGGCAAGCAAGCTCCACAGACTATAGCGAAACCCGGGTTAACTCGCAATAAGTTGATGATATGTGTATGGTGGGATTGAAAGAGCATTATTATGTGGTTTTTCACCTTAATAATGCCAGAACACATACATTTTTAGCAGATTCATCAAATATTGAGAGTTTGCTTGTGAAGTGTTAATATTACATCCACCGTACAGGCCTGACCTTGAACCCTCAGATTTTCACCTATTTCGGTCCCTTTAGAATATTTTAGGTGTTAGGTTGACATCAAGAGAGGACTGTCAAAAATTACTTGTCGCAGTTTTTTGATCAAATCCCAAAAATTTGTGCAGAAATTGAATTACGTCACTACCTACAAAATAGCAACAAGTTATTGAACAAAATGGCACATATATACATATATATTTTAATTAAATATAAATAAAATATGATGAAAATTTATCTTGACTTTGTATATAAAATACGAAAAAACGTTTCCTCAACTTTATATTTAAATATAGTCGAACTCCTCACGAGATATCAAGTATGTAAGTGGCACTCGTAACAGACCGCTACACTTTTCGTGTCGTAAAACTATAATAGTGGTTCTTTAATCGGCGTAGAGGCATAACGAATTAAAATTTAACGAGCGTGAAGACATTCCTGGTTTGGGAGTCGGCGGCGCAGGCGCGGCCGCTCTGAGAGTGCGCGCACGAAAAGACGTCTGTAGATACGAAATTTTAATCGACAAAAAAAAGATGAAATTAATAGACAAGGAAGGGAAACCATAAAGACGAAGAGACGAGCGCATATGGAGGCCAAAGGTAACAAACGTTGGAAAAAAAAATTGTAGCTACCCATCGACGCCAATAACCAGTAAGCGTTTATTTGACTCCACATGTCAATAGGTTCGTTAGATTGTATTCATGTTAAAGTATAACTTGATTCAACTCTTATAATTTTACTTTCACCAACTTCCACTACTTATGCTCAAAAGAAAACCATAAATCTTTGTTCAGTGACGCAACCAAGAAGTCTATGAAAATTTTAGACGGCAAACAATTTATAGGGACAGAGCGTGTTTTGACTCGAGCTTTTGACGTTGATGGGCCGTCAGACGAGGCGAGTTCAAACATCGAGTCATAGACAAATACGTCAAATACGTATGTAGATATTCTTTGTAATATATATAGTTATATTAAAATCTATATGCATGCGGTTTATAAGATCAACAAAAAAGTGAAAAAATCAAGTTCATACCAGAGCCAGTATGTGTTTATGAGATTACACATTTAAAATAAAATATTCATACATAATATCAACCCAACATAAGCATGCATTTAATTGTTTTATTGGTGCTTATACGTTTTTCAACAACAGCTGATCAATAAAATGTTTCTTTTAAACCGAATTTAAAAAATGAGGAGGTTCTACATTCGATAAGTATTTTTTACGGTTCCGAGCCAAAATGGCAAAAAACGCAACCCTTATAGTTTCGTCCCGTCCTTCCATCTATCCGTCGTTCGTATGTCACAGGCACTTTACTCAAAAACTACAAGATGTATATTGATGAAATTCGGAGTATAGGTGTTTTATATAAGCGGCTATTTAGTGGTTGAATAACAAAAATAAATATTTCTAGAGGGGGGCGCTCCATACATGTAACAGAAGCTAAAAAAAATTATTTTCAGCAAAACTTCAACGTATAATACATTCTTCGACAATCCTTTTGAAAATACCTTAACGTTTCTAAAAAAATTTTCTGATTACGTTAATAATTTTGGAAATAATCGCTCCGAAAGTTGTAGAATTTGTGTCCCCCTCTATTTTCTAAAACGTATGTCCAAAAGGTATGAAAAAGAATAACAAAGGTAACGATTAATAAATATTTCCAAGAAAATTGTTTTCAAAATGACCCAAATATACCGTCTTTGAGTTATTTTCGAAAAACTGCGCATCTCAACAAAAAGAACGTAAGTCCTATGAACATACGCTCTTTTGCTGGTGCACCTTACTTTACACTAGTTTAAGCGTAACGTTTGAGATACGTATTTGTTTCTCTAGTTAAAAGCGACGGAAGTGCTTACACCTATTTTGTGCGGGAAACATGGAAAAAAGTGTAACAACGTAATTTTTTTCATCTGTGGTGTATTTCTTTGTAATAATGGCTTCGGAACCTTATAATGAGCATGGTCCAACGTGCTCTTGGCCGGTTTTTATATATGCTCATAGATTTCCCATAAAGGGCTTCAAAGTTTTAGATGATTTAAATTGTAATGTAGTTATTTACATATATCGGAGACATGGGATATGGAAAAAGGATAGCCTATTTAAGTATTATAGATTCTGAGTCAACCCCATATATTTTTCTATAACATAGAACATATCGTTTGCATAATTTGAAAAAAAAAATTATAGACGATGGATGCTTTTCACGCATTTAATGTTCTCTTTTAAAAATATGACAGGTGATTACGGTTGTTTATACTTTGTTATATTTACAAAGACTTAATCATACATTATTTTTTTATTGAAACAGGTTCAGGAGTTTCTTAGATACATAGTAATACAGTCACCACACACTTAAATTTTTCCACTTTCCGGTGAATCGGGGAAAAATTGGAAAATTCAAAAGCTTTGGAAAGATACCGGTCTGATTAACTGCCCGGCGGAACTATTAGTCCAAGGGTGATAGCTCTCCAACTAAGAATGTAGAGGTCCTGGAATGATATCAGCGTCGTCTGAAAATTTGTGATAGGAACTGGTTTATCATTTTTTCCGTAAACAAAGGCAACTGTTTGACCAGTTCTGTATACATCTATAATACAATTGCATGTGATTGTGATGAATAAAATAAATTAGCCAATCACTAAAAATGCAGAGCGAAATAACTTTGCCAAATAAGTAAAATTTGTATACGGATCAAATAAAATGTGAATTATTGAGACGAACGGATGGCGAATTATGAAAATTGGAAGAAAACCGTGCTCGGCATATATTAGCTGACTTCAGAGAAAAATACTGATTATTTTGCAGACGTTTGTTGTAAAAGATATTGCATTTCTTAGAAATTGTATCGTGCAGCGTCGTGCGTCATAGTAATTAAAGACAAGGTAATGTGTGGATGTTGTACATTGTAGTATATGTACTTATAGTATTAGTAGAACTCGAGCGGTAAACGGCGGTTACGGGAACCGGTCCGCCGCGACCAGGTACTGCTTCCGTCGGAATGCTGCGAGCAGCACTTGGAGCACTGAGCTATTCTTCTGATCTATCTCATAGGATATGGCGGTGTCGATGGTACAGAATGAGAGGAATTTCGCAGCAAATCGAGGATAATGAGAAATACATCAGAAATAAACATAATACTTCACGATTTCAATTATACTCGATGTTGGTATCTTTTCACCCTACTGCGGGGAAACTAAAAGGAATGTTATTTTTTGGCCCGCATGCATGTATATATGATGTGCGTGTCTATGTTTCCTAGTAGCTACTAATGTTATAAACCGACTTCTGAAAGTTATACGTGGTAGGCAAGATTTATCTTGGTGACGCGAGTGTCAATGTTGTTAATTACAGGACATAAATTTTATTAAACAAATGATATCGCCCAGCAAACATTTTACCGGTGAGTTTTATTACAAAACAATAGATTGTAATAACACTAAATTTTATCTTAAACGTCTCGGGTGAGAATCAATTTGCTTGGAGGCGGCAGTCCGCGGTTTACGACGCGTAATTGGCGGGAAGGAGCTGCGCCGGCGCGACACCGCGGGCCGGCCCGACGTCGATCGAGATGCACGAGTTGTCACACCTGTTAAGTAATCACTACGATTAAAATCTTGGTATTTTATCATCGATCTATATATTAATAATGAAGCATTACTAGATCAATGTCATTTAAAATAAACTCCGTTGTAATCGTTTACTTTAGGAAGGAAAATATTAAATAAAATAAAATATTACATAAAACTGTATTGACAAACTAAAAGTACATTTTAAAGTCGACCTAAACGCAAAAAATTAATAAAAGATTTGATTTAAATTTTTTTGGTATAATCCAATAAAATCGCCGAATAAAGTTTTTGTAGAACCAGTATCGTATTTTATACGTGTATCTTGTACGTAATATTGATTCAAGCTTCAACAAAAAAAGGCAGTGACCTTCTGCATTCTCAATAGCGACTGTACACGAAAATATTCCTGAAATCCGATAATGTCGGTGGACACATCTGAGTTTTATTGTCTTTTATTGGCTTCAAGATTTTAATATCGGCAGTTTTGATTCGGGCTATAAATTTCGTTCCATATTTCTTTTTCTTCTACTGAATAAAAATAAATTAGCAAGCTTTATTGTTGCAAAACTGAAAAAAATATCATAAAAGAAAAAAATAATTACAAACATTAATTATATTTATAGAACGTATGCAATAGTTATTATACAACAATATACATATACGAATATGTATAGTTGTTGCATAATACATATATGAAAACCCGGTATATGTAGAAAGAAATAAATTGTTCCAAAGAATAAGCGACATTCATAATGTTAACGCTAGACTTAGCTTCTCATTAAACCAAACAGCAAAGTTAACAAACCAGTCAATGGGCAATGTGTGAGCTTTTATGATACGGTCCCATTTGAAAATTTGCTATTTCACGAATTCAAAACTTTCATTTAAAAAAGTTATATGGTAAGGGCTATTACGCCGTATCTGAACATATTAATGAAAAAAACTGTAGGATAATGTTACTGCAAATCATCATATACATGATGACGAAGTAGTGAATTAAACTGGCATGGGAGAAATGAAAGCAGTGATATGTATGAAAGCTGAAAAAGCTGTCGGGTACAATAAGGTATCGTCAAAGATGCTGAAAGGCAGCGGGAGACAACCTGCCACCGTTCTACTGCCGTGCCAGCTCTTTAATAAGTGCTGGAAAACTGTAGCGTACCTTATGACTGGTGAAAAGTCGTCATAATGCCCCTATAAAACGAGAAAGAAAAGTTTTGGGAACAGGCTAAAAGATCTTCTGTACTTCATAGATCTGGAAAAATTGTACGACAGAAAAGGAATGATTGATGGAAAACACTGTGTATAATTGTGTAAATGGCGAATTGATAAGGGCGATGCAATCTCTATGCAAAAGCTCTAGTACCTGCGTCGGAATAAACGGGCGTACACTGACTACGGTTTGATATCCGTAGAGGCGTCATATAAAGATGAGCAGCATCACCACCAGCCAACCTATACATGGATAACTGCCTGTTCAATATGAAAAAGTATGAGCGTGGATTAAGAACAGATGAGCTGTCTGTCAAATACCTCCTGTACTATGACGACCAAGTAATCCTTGTGCCGTCGACGTGTGAATTGCAGGTGATGATTAAAATCAATGATTTTGTTTGAGAAAAAAAATATCAAAATAAATGTCAGTAAGACCAAGTTTATGACGTTTTAAAGAGAAAGTATGATTGAATGCAAGTTTGTGTACTTGAGTAATTAATATGCAAATGACGTTAAAGGTAAGAGAGATATTGAAAGGAGTAAACACGGGAAATACAAGCAGAATAAAATCGGGAAATATGAAAATGGGGTCTTGATTGCTGTAAACAGTAAAAATGTCTCACGACATGCTCGTTTGACTATCCATAAAAGAGTACCGATTCCTACAGCAATTTACGGGAGTAGAAAAGTTGAGTACGACAGAACAAAAATGAAAGTAGAATCAATGCGTGAAGATGATACCTGCGTGATATGTTAGGAGTGTATTTGAAACATAGATGAAGAAAGATTAACGTCAGAGAGCGGTGATGTTTGAAGGAAGATGTAGTGACTGGAGTCGAATAAGGTATGTTGCGGTGATTGAGCGATCTGCAAACGATGAATGAACGTATACTAATAAAACAAATAGAATTACAGAGCAAATGTTGTGATGGAAGGGTCGACAAGGGTCGCCCTAGAAATATTTATGCGGTCCAAATTCGTGGGATATTAAAGAAGGCCCAAACTTTAAGTGCCAAAAACCGACGAGCTCGCATAAACGATTGATGGATATTAACGGAGCAAGAGAGATGTGCGAAGATCGTGCCATGTGGAAATCTGTTCTGAAATTCTGGAAAATAGGAATGAGTTTATAACAATAAATAATGATAAAGGCTAAAATGGAGTAGCAATAATTAAAAATTTGCACTCGACCCTCATAGGGTTGGAAAATGAAGAAAAAAAATTTGTAAACATCTAACGTAAAACGACCAAAAAGGAACATAAGAAACTAATTTAATTATATATCTAAGAAGTTAATTTCTTCAATTATTATTCTCATAAAAATATCTAATGTCATTACATACATTAGACATGAAATATGCAAGCCACGATAATAAAAACACTGGTTTTCATTCGCACGCTATATAATCTGCTCGTGCTTACACATTGTTAAAGCTGTGATTTGCAATAGCGCGTGCATTTATGTTAATAATTTCTTCACACCTTTTAAGACTATTTAGTTAACTGCACAAATTTTACATTATTAAATTGGCAGAGTCCCCATTTTTGCATCAATATTTTACGTTGACTGCTCAAAAAACAATTTTGATTCTCTTTTACCCATAAAAAGGGAGTTTATAGAAAAATTTTAAAATTATGCTATATTTGGTGCTCGATGAATGCTCGTGTGGTGTTGAAAGAAATTTGATAATGTTTTAGATATAGAAAAAATCGACACAATACTAACTGATAGTTAAACTCACAATTTACTCGTAAAAAATAGCTATCCGTGGGAAATGATAACATATTTTCCTCAGTGATAATTAAATGTTTTAACGCCTTAAAATGTTGCTAGTTTAAATAACGATAAATTCGATACATTGCTTGCTTTTGTTATGATTATAAAACGTTTATAAGGGGCAAACGAGCGTGCGGGTATTGGAAAGAAAATAGTGCTGATGGTGAGAAATTGCCAGAGAAATCACTAGTACGTTGTCGGTTTTATATATTTAAATTGACATTGCGGTCATAGAAAAACCTAAAACACGTTGGCAAGTATCGAGCCTTCACAATGACGATCAAACGATCAAATTAAGGCTGTCGGTACGGTAGATGAAGCTATATGAAAAATTTATTTGTAATTTTCAGTATCTCACAGCGCTACGAGTAGTAAGACATGCCGCGTCGTGCTCCTCAAAAACAAACATTTTGTTCTTCGAGCAGCTATTCATGGTAATGATGATTGAGCGCTCAATCAGTGCTGTAGGTAAAGCTAATAATTTCATTTTCCACTAGTACTGTTTGGCTTTTTTCTTAGACTGCATTCGCGAAGACAGCAGCCATTACACGTTATGCTGCTAAATTACAAAGATGCATACATAAGGGCTCTTGTATGGACGCACAGTCCCACACACAAACCAGGTACACACAACCGGCATGCGCACCAGCTACGCATGTAACAAAACTTTGTTTAAATGGTTAGGGCTATGGTTAGAACAGCTGCTTTGTTTTTCAACAGGTCGCCGACATTTGATAAAACACGAGTTAGGAAAACGGGTTCACTTTTTGAATTAAAATTTCCGAAAATTTTATCTTTGGCCGGTTATTATAAGCCTAATCATATAAAAACATACAATAATAGTAATATTAGCACCAAATTAAAAGCTGGCCAAGAGCATGTCGAGCTAAACTCATTCAAATGTTCCGAAGCCATTACTACAAAGAAATACACTACAGATAAAAAAATTACGTTGTTACCCTTTTTCCATGTTTCCCTGACAGTATAGTTATAAGTACTTTAGTCGCCTATAACTAGAAAAACAATTAGGTATTTGGACTATTATTTTTAAACTAGCGTAAACTAAAGTGCATCAGCAAAAGAGTGCATTTTCGTATTTTTGTTATTTAACCACAATACTAAATAGTGGCTTATACAAGACACCTTCACTACAAATTTTATTCATAGATATCTTATAGTTTTTTTTTAATAAAATGCCTATGATATGCGGACGAACGGACAGACGGATATAACTAAAACTATAAGGGTTCCGTTTGTGCCATTTTGGCTCGGAACCCTAAAAAAACATCTGCTGATTTCTATTTCCAAGAATAGATTGTGATTCATTTTATTATTTAATTTACGAGTGTATACATTGTGAAATATAAAATATAACAATTAAAACCAACCAAGTGCGATTCGACTTGCGCACTGTACTAAAATGTAAATTCTTAAAGTATTGTGACGTGTTTCAAGTGTTATTCATCACCTATGAAATAAAGATATATTTGATTTACATCATTAAAAAAAATGCCATTCAATAGGTATGACATTTGTAAATGCAGTATGGAGAACACTCCAAAGACAGACTATACTAGACTGCTTTTTAAGAGAACATTTTTTAACTTCCCGTTATTAAAATTTTGTGTGCTTTAATGTCAACATCAATATTCTCAATAAATGAACAATTCAATTACCTACGTTTTCCATTTAAAACTTTTTAATCAAAACAAAATAAAAACGGAATCTCCAAATATTACATGAAGAGTTTATCTCGCATCGTTACAACCAAGAGGTAGATACCATCAAGTGTGTATGGTGTAGTTATAAAGTTGTCGTATAATAAGAGCGTAGTGAGAGAAACGGTTTACGGCACTTGCGCATGCCCTCACGTGCGCACGCGCCGCGCCGCGACGCGCCCTACGGCGATCGTCTGCGCCTGCGCCGTCACGAGCTTCAATCGTTCTTATTCACGACAACGGAGAGTAACGAAGAGGAAAAGAAACATCAAGTGAGAATCGGAATAGTATGATAGGGGTTTCGTACTATCATATAAATCAAGAGATTAATTAGTACTCAGTGATTTTAACACCGACAATTTGGATAAAAAAGTTACAGTTTCGAAACAGTTATATGTTATCTAAAGAATTACAAATAACGTAATTAACTCCTTTCATATTCCGTGCCCAAAGACAATTTAATTTTTTAATTTGCAAAGATGATGGACTTAGGTACATCAAGTGACGTGAAAACGTGCATTACTTAAAAAGGTTTACTTAACTCTATCGGTGATTTAGGGTATAGCGGAAACCTCCAAGTACGTTTGGACACTCTTTCCGAAGTCCGATTCAATTGAAATTGTGCATGCGTATGTAAATTCGGTGACATTGCAGTAATCTGATCACCCACGCTCAATATTGAGCAGGGGAGACACATAAGACAGTGCCACAATCTTCATCAATAATCTAGTTTTTTTAGGTTTCTCATTGATCTAATGTTGGTGTTATTAATTATTGTTTTCAATTTTTGATTGTTTTTTATCCGACTGCCAAGGAAGAGTATTATTTTTGCATAGATTGTTTTTTACCGGACTGCTAAGGAAGGATATTATTTTTCGCGCGTATCTTGTATGTATATTTGAAAATTTCTTTATTGCCACGTATTTTGCAAACAGCTGAATGAATTTTGACAATTAATGTTTCGTCAGGTTCATCTCAAAAACCCAAGTATCCTTAGATAGGTATTAAAAAAAAAAAAACAAAATGGCGGGTTTTGGCGACAAATTGGAAGTAGTTCAAAATTTTTTATAACCGATCTTATTGAGTAAGGTATCAAAATAAAGAGAATTAAAAGGAGATTACAAAAATATACATATGTTATGCATTTAATTTAATCATTTTTAATTACAATCATTTTAATTCAATAATTCGAATAAATTTCTAATCAATGCATTCAAATGGTCGTATTTTGGCTTTAAATCGTTTTTAATTTAAACATAAATATTAATTATGGTCGTGCGGACGGTGCTATGGGAGCGATCCGTAACATAGAATAGCCCGCTTTACGCAAAGCTGAGCTAGAACTGGGAGAACTGCCTCAAGCTGTATTTTTAGAGTTTGATGACTATAGTGTGACTGGCAATCGACCCCGCACTGGTGTACGTATCGAGCTGTGTACTACTGAATTCGATGCTTTGCGTGGTAAAGAAAAGATCGAGCGATGTATGCTTCTGCTAATTTTGAACTGGGCAGCGACAGTTCCTTAAATTGCAGGGCACAACTTTAGGCCGGGCGATTATTGATTTAAGCAGTAATCTTTTTGCGAAAGTTCAGGCGTACGTGGCTTTGAGCCGAGTCAGATCACTCTCAGGTGTAGCGATTAGTTCTCTAAATCCTAGAAAGCTATTACATCAACCACACGTCCAAAACTCTCTTGAGGAATTGAACCGCTTACACCAATTATAATTTTTATTTGTGTTTTGTTTGAGACGCTATAAATAGTACTTATCAATCATCTCTACATTTTGCCCGATTTACAAAAGTCATAAAAGTACACGCTTTCATTCATAGGAATGTGTCGGACGGAACACTAAAAAGTCTAAAACACTAAAAATCAGAAGATAGCAACGCACTAAAAAGACCGAAACAAGATTGAGAAAACAAACAGCTAAAACCTAATAAACTGCTTTGGTTTAACAGACTACATTATGAGCTGAAAGCCTAAGTTAAATAATTTACATTATGTTTGTTAGTAGGCGGGACCCATTAATTTTCTTATGATTTATAATTTGCAAATCGGCGCTAGTGCTCTTGAGGTCGGAGCATCTAATTAGCAATTAATTCATAGGAGTTATTAGAGCTGAAAAAATATGATTTTTTTCCGTGAGTTTAGCTCTTAAAACACTTTTGGATTGAACTCTAGGTACTCTAGGTACAGTTTATAGAGCTAAGGTGTGCTGAAACACAACCAACTAATTCTCGAGAGGTATTAGAGCTGTTAAATACAATGAAATATTTTTATTTTATCAGTACTCTGTTCTGAATACTCATGGAGTGAACTCTAAATACTATAGTTGCAGTTTACCGTGCTAAGATGTGCTAAAACACGAACAACTAATTAGTAATTAATTCCCGAAAGGTATTAGAGCTGTCAAATATATTTAAATATTCTTATTTCATCACTACTGTGTTCTGAACTTTCCAAGAGATAACTCTAGGTACTCTAGTTGCACTTTACAAGGCTCAAATATGTTGAAACCGGAGCAACTAATTCCTGAGAGGTATTAGAGCTGTTAAATACAATGAAATATTTTTATTTTATCAGTACTCTGTTCTGAATACTCATGGAGTGAACTCTAAATACTCTAGTTGCAGTTTACCGTGCTAAGATGTGCTAAAACACGAACAACTAATTAGTAATTAATTCCCGAAATGTATTAGAGCTGTCAATTATAATGAAATATTCTTATTTCATCACTACTGTGTTCTGAACTTTCCAAGAGATAACTCTAGGTACTCTAGTTGCACTTTACAAGGCTCAACTATGTTGAAACTGGAGCAACTAATTCCTGAGAGGTATTAGAGCTGTCGAATACAATTTCATATTTTTGTAGTCAAAAATTATATGACAAGGTTAACTTCCAAAAAAAGTTAGCCTCGTCAGGAATATTTCGGTTTCTAAATGAGCAACAAAATTCTAATTAAAGTAACTAATTAGCATATAAAGAGCTCTATTTCTTCAGCTATTTTTTCCTCGATTCGGACGGGTTGTTGAGGCTAGCTTCACGAACGTAATGCACTACGGTAACTTGAGTTATATAATTTACGACACATGGAATAATTGTATATAATATAATGTCTTTGTTGTCGTTGACCATGCCGATGCAAACCTAAATTTTATAGTTCCTATACAATAATATCTAAGTTTCATATTTCAACGATAACATCAATTTTGAGAGATCGATTTTGATAAACGATGCGAGAATATTTTTGGATGTTTGATGATTTGTATATGTCATTTTACTGAAGTTGTGATATAATAATGAAAATTGGACACACATCATAACGTAGCTATAAAAATGTTTATAATTCTACAAAAAAGTTGGTATAAACCCATAAAATTACAAAGAACCAAAACCCGTTTACTCGAAAGAATTAAGCAGTTGTTCGGCTACGGACTTATAATGAATAATCAATAACACCGATATATTAATAAAACACCAAAATTCGTCGTTGACTTATGATTAATGAAGTTTTAGATTTCTTATAACTTTTTGCATAGCTTATTTACACCCGTGCAACCCATGTCACGGTCTAGCAGCAGGCCTAGCATGACACCCCAGAGAGGAATCTCTTTATACGACTATCCTCTTCAATTATTATGTTGAAAATGACAATCCCGTAGAGATATACCTACGTAGGACTACGCCGGCAGGACGCGATTTGAGGAGTTCACACATCGATGAAGTCTCTCATCGATTTTCAAACTTCGACTCGTATCATACAAAACATTTTCGATTCAAACACAAAAATAAATAAGTATTCATTTTGTGCTTCGAGCACAAGTCCAAGCTCGCGTAATCATCTGGCGGAGACGCGTGTAACCATTACTGTTCTTATATTGATAATGAATAATATGTAAATGTAAATAAAACTACCTATAACATGTTGATTACTGGCCGTTGTCCGCTAACTTTTTTCACGGCTCGTGTCGCATTTTTCCCTTTTTAAATAAGCTTTAAAATGTATCAAACTTCTACGTTATATTTACTCATTTCGGTCAACAGAAAAACAATAGGAAAATGGCGGCATACCGCTATTACTTATTATTTATCTTTTTTAAAAATGTCATCTATTAAATGGTATCAAAACTAGCCGGATACAAACAGCATGACCAAACAGATTTTACTGCACCTTTTCACTTATAAAATAGGAAAACCTTTTCCCCCGACCAAATATATAATATATAATTTCCCAAATATACAGGGCGTTGAGCGCTACGATACGTCAGTGATAACCTAGACTTCGTTCTAGAACGACCGGATTTTATTAAAAAAAAACAAGCTCCCATTTTGAGTGGTTGCGATGTAACCCAAAGCATCCTCGAGAACATTGCCTTCGTCGAAAATCCAGCTCCCAGCGCGATCGCTCAAGATATGAGCGAGAACTGGTTGCGGCGCCGAGCGCGCGGCGAGCGGTGCGGCTAGTTTTTGCTGCGCCGACAAAGTTTCGGAATGCCGCGCCCCGGCAGCGCCGCCCGCCGGTGCGCGTGCGCGTGCAGCGGCGAAATGACGGCGGTGCATCTCGTGTTGGGTGACCAGTTTAATCACACGCGGAATTTGGACGAGCAGTGTTCTTGTTGAACGAACGCGTACGTGTATATATAACTTAAAATTTTGATGAGTACCTTTCGTTTTACGAAAATTTGTTTTTCCCTTAAATTAATACTAATTTTACAAATTGCTGAATCCTAAAGGTATGACAGGAAAGTATCGCCCTTGGGGCTAGATTATTATACTTAAGAAGTTAAAAAATATACAATAAAAAACCTAACAAGTTTCACTACGAAATTGCACAATGTTATAGGTATATACTTATAGGTTTACGACATATTTTTTTGTGTTCCACAATTGCAAAATTTTAATATCAACATGACAAATAAAAAGATTAGCATTTAAGCTGTAGAACTGGAGAAAATATGGGTGTGCACAAACAAGTACTAAGAGATTCATACTCCTTTACCGCTGTTCGTGAATTGATTGATAGTGGTAATTAATGAAATAATCAGTATCAGCTGTATATAAAAATTAATAAGGTAATGAAAATGTATCCAGATAAGGATTCGTTGGTTATCGTCAATTGATTATTTTTGCATATACTAATCTTGATTATCACTGTTAATAACTTTACGAACAGCAATGAAATTGTATCAGACACACGGTACGTCGTGATCGACATTTGTGAGTTGTTAAAACATGTAAAGACGCTTTTTGTTTGCACATTGTAAAGTCTTGTATTTTTTAAATATATTATTTATATATATTTATATATTTCATTAGTATTATTTTAGTGCAACGAAATTACCGATTAAATAGAATTTTGCATGTGTATCCTAGAACTCTCCTATTTTTCTCTGTTTATTATAAAATGTACAAAGACATCTCGGAATCAAACGTATCCTTTCTGAATAATACTTTTTCAAATCATATAATGTGAAGGGCGCCTATCTAGTTTAAAGGGAAAATTGCTGATGTTATTCTGTCAGGTTTTAATTGCCCTACTGCCGAGGTATGGATGACGCAATAATTTTACTCAGGATCGAAGGGCTTACGTCGACTATGCTATTCCAGTGAGGACTGGGAGCTTTTAATAAGCTACAACGGTTGGGACTGCTTACTCGTCACCAGTGCGGTGACTACGCGTGAGCGACGACGTAACGCGCTTTTCGATGCACGTAGAAACTAGCTTTTACTTTAGGTTAAAAATTCACCGATTAATTCGCGGATAATCGGAAATCAAACACGACAATATTAACACTAGACATAAGAATGACCTTGCTGCTCATAAAACTGGACTCTGCAAAGTTAGCAAATCATTTAAGGGGCAATGTGAGAGCCTTTAAAATAAATTCCGAGTTGAAATTCAAAATTTGCCTTTTAATGAATTTAAAACTTTCATTTAAAACAAGCTATATGGTAAGGGCTATTATGCCGTATCTGAATACATTAACGAAAAAACCCGTGGGACTGAACAGCCCGACTATCAGGCTGTTGCATGGAATTTACAAATGTTGTGCTAGTTTTATTGACCACGTTTAGTGTATCTTTGAGCGAAACCGGAAAATGAATCGGCATTCAGAATGGCTGTTAATGTTAATACCAAAATAATACCATGATAACGCATTTCAAGTGTAACTCTATTATCTACGAAATAAAGATATTTTTGGTTCGATTTTACACTATCTGGTAGGATTGCATCGTTTCCGACCGGGCGGCCATCGCCACTCCGCCAAAATGAAGGTAGACCCTATTCGCTATCCACACCCTACGCGGTTTTGGCTAGCTCGCTGTGGTTGCGAGATCGAAGTTATTTCGAGATGTTTTCCTTCGTCTTTGAAACAAAATGGTAAATAATATACCAATCTAAGTTACGTCAATACTCATTATCGCAACCCCGCTCGGCGGTTAGGCGGGCGGACGCTAACCGCAAACTTATGGTTATATTGCAATGTCTATAGTGGTTGTTGACCACCTCAGATAAATTAAAGTGGTTAGTGAGTATCTCGAATAAATTAAATCTTTTGACCTCAAGTAATAAAAGTTTATACGTTGCGTATTACTAACAGATTTTCTGATGAGATCATATACAAACGGTACAATTAAAAGTATACAGATATCGAAAGGTGTAAATGCGGGAGAGAGATTGAATGGGGCCTTGCTTGGATTTTTCAATCTCATCACTGATCGATTGGGAAGAACTGTATTGAAAATCACAGCTTGATATAGTACCGATTAGCTGTAATTGAATTTTTCAACTGGTAATTATTCATGTTTTGATACACCGTTTCGCTCAAATATCTGAAATAGAGGTCGAGATGAATATTTTATATTATTACCGCCATCTGTTGGCAATTACAAAATAAATAGAGTGTGAAGTTGTTTATTTTTGTAATTGCCAACAGTTGGCGACAATATTATAAAAAAATCTTGTTAAGAGTAAAGGAAAATCATGCATTAAACTACATATATAATTTTGCATTATGATGTCTAATAAATATGCAAAAATTGCCTATCCTTTTTTCGATTCAAGTTTTCTATAAAACTATTTGAAATTCAAAATTAAAAAAAAAACGATTTTTGGTGAAAATCTCATATGTTATCATAAACCTCTAATTTAAATAACATACGTATGGCGCAAACGCTTAAGGCATGCACATTTGGTTTTACCAAATTTTTGTTATTATAATATGTATTAATGTTATAATAAAATGTTATTGTATTACTATCCAAAAAGCATTTGTCCCGTCGTATTAAATGTGCTAATTTTTTAATAAAATTCAGCGAGTTTAATGCATTTAATTCACCATTTTAAATTTACGACCAAGGAGATTAACAAGTTAATGTATTCATTTTGTATATGGTCTCATTTTTGTGAGCTTTAAAACAGAAATGTGTTGTACGAATAGAATTTAAATAGTTGGGACTTAAGCCGGTTCATTATAACCTCCAAACGACAGACGACAAAAGTGGTAGCTATAATGGAATGAGGCAAAATAAATATAAATATTAATAGGGTATAACTGAATGTGCCTATTCAAATTATGTTTACATTTTTTAATCACGCTTAACATATTTAAACCTTTAAAAATATTCGTTGAATGTCCACCATCCCTAGTTATTTCAAAAATCTAATGTCACATAAAAACATGCATCTAACAAAGCTCTAAATATTGTTTAATTTTTTTTTAGTCTGATGCATCGATAGATCTCGATTTAGTCAACAGTACTAAGAGCGAGATATCACTTAAAATCAAGAACAGCGATTACTAGGTGCTACGTCAGGTATTCGAATATAATAATCATATTTTATTTGTTTCAGGATTCTAGAAGTTAGCTACTATATATTTCATTACGTTCACTATGATTGTTTATAAACGTTGTTCAGTCAACTTGCGGATGAAAAATTTTTGGAAAATTTCATTATAAAAATGCCAATTTTAATACAACCCTTTAAAAAGTCATGTCAAGATGTTTACCGTGGCACAGGTACCATAACCTAGTCAAACTTTAGCTAAGTTAGTATCGAATGATTACTTTCTTTTCTCTTCGATTTAAAAATATATGCTATTAGTTAAATAAAATAAAGGTCATTAAAAATGAAGAACCAACAAGATTATGGAGCCATACAGTTTGCAGTTAGGCTGTCGTTTGGATGACAGCGAGAACACATCCCCCACTTCCCCCAATATTACAGAAAACATTGTAATTATTTTCTTGTACGTAATTATGAAAATTTTACAAATTGTTCGTGCAATTTATACATCACCATAACATTTTTCATTACCCATTTGAATCGCAATAACTAGTATCAAATTGCTTTTGAACGATTTAAAAGAATCGTTGTATAATAACAACAACGACTGTGATGATATTCCTCAACATACATTATGAGGATATTATGACGTATGCTAAGAATTTGAAACGGCGCAACCGCTTTCGTCTCTGATCAAGGACCTCGAGCATCACGCAGCGGATGAGCCACAAGTACCTGACGGGGTTCGCGGGCGGAGGCAGCAGGCCGGGCAGCCGCGCGCGAGCTCGGCCGCGCTGCATGCGGCGACGCCACACCACCTGCCGAAGGTACGCGACAACAATCATAGAGAAATTAATGAAGTGTAACTTCTTAGACGGCGATTCGAGAATCGAATTAAAAATAGCTTTATTACGTAGGTAATAGATAGAATTACACTTGAAATAAGTCGTTAACGAATCGTTTTCAAATTTCACATTATCACCCATTCTAAATGTTGATTCCCCTTTAGAAGAATGGGTAAAAAACTCGAGGGTTGTTCTTTTTTACACATCGATATTTGTACTAGAATAGAGAGTTGAATTTCAAGGACGAGTCACGTTTAAGCGCATTTCGTTACATGAAAGAGACGTAAGATATGACGTAAACAGAAAGAGATACACAACTATAAATTCCGACACCATGGGAGTGGAGCAAAAAAGGTCGACGTATACACGATACAAAGCCATAGAATGAGGTAGCATCACGCATGCGCGCATTGTAGATGTACGCTACATAAAATAGCTAAGGTACTACAAGTTGTGTAATTAATATTTATCATTGTGCTTTGTAATTATTCATGTTTTTTATGTTTATGTCCTGTGGTTATTTGATTGCATCCGTGAAGAAGTATAATGTAAGTATATTTAATCTATTAATACTTTATAAATAATGACGTTTTTAAGTATACGAAGTTTCACTTCTATCACGTGTACAGCGCTGCACTCGCAATTCTTTGTTTTATATTTTCTAGTTAGATAGGCAGAGACGACAGATTTCCGTAGTGGTTCTTTGCATATCTACCTTGCTTCACCGACATCCATCATTCTCATCCAAGGTCATCAGCTTTGGATGTTTAAAATCTGGCCCTTTTTCAATATGTCGCCAATTTAGCCTGTATAAGATTTTCTAGGGCGACCCTGGTCAACCTTTCCAACAAACGATTACAACGAGTATAAGTTAACATCACCACAGACTACACGCTCGTAACTGGTTACAATATCCATAATGGTGCTTGCGCGCGGTCTGAGAACATTGAATAATATATTGTACCTACGTTTCTCAAACTTCACAGCTTTTCACATACCAGTGAACAGTGTTTACAGGTATGTAAAAAAGGTTTTTCGATTTCGTAGCTATGTAAAATCAAAAGCTCAAAATATCATACAAGAGCCATATATCGTATATCGATCGACAAATGTAGCATGTAATATTTATCATACAGCATATCTATTAAACTATCACATCTGTTAGCTTAATATGTGACGTTGTGTATTAGTATAGTAACTAATTAGTAAAAAATTCTATAGTTTTTAAAATATTGCAAATAAAGATATTTCACATGGCGTTTACGAGTCAAGAAAACATAAACACAGAAACTAATTTACCAAAGAGCGTGTAAAACCGTTTATATCATAATGACTATTTTGTAATCTTTTTCAGAGCAGCAAAACAGATCATGAATGAATTCTAATCGTTATATTTCCCACTCAATTTTAATGAAACATCTTCGAAATCATTTATTCACTATAACAAAAACAATTGTTCACTATAATAAATGGCACGAAAAGTGACAGTTATGATATGACAGTTCATAATTTTATTAAAAAAGATAGTCTGTAGGAGAACTAGCCTGCAGATGGAACGACACACCTTTATCGAGAAACGGAAGACATGATTTTAAAATGATTTCATACCACAGGGAATATATGGAAAGCAAGCCGTCAGGTTAATAAAATAAAAATTCCTAATTATGTGATAAAAAAGATTGCATATTGCATTTGAAAAAGTTACAAAAAGAAAAGATGGAGTTTCTTATCATCGGTCAGTTATGATTTTCTTATATTAAAAAAGAGAATTAGAAAATAATTAAATGTTGAGCGGATACACGTACGAGGTCTTGATAGTGAGCGCAACCGACATTGGGATCAGAGTCCAGATCTAATCGAGATTAGAGGCTTCAGAAAAATTATACCTACAGGAAATAATAATATTTCTTGATTCAAGTAAAGACCAGGAGATTGATATTAAAGAAAAATAGTTTATTCAATGGATAATACAATATTTTGATAAAGAAGAATTTAATTTGATGCATAAAGTTTTTGTGATAACCATAAAAAACTCGGGCAATAAAAAAGTGGCGCTTAGTATCCGGTATTCTTGATGAAGCAACATGTTATCTACCAACTTTAAGACACAAGCAGCATTGAAATGATTCTTATTATATCTCCTTAATGCTTATTGGATTTATATGTCTGAACTCTAAAATACACACACAAAAATCCAAATATGAGGATCTCGACGAATAGATACTCGTATATCTAACTGGATAATGAAACCTGTTTAAGTCTAATGGATCTGAACTTGTCGAATTATATGAACAATAAAATGTCTTATCGAGTATGTTGATGGTTACTTTCCATTGACGGCTGTGTTTCACAACGATCATAGACAACATTGATTCCATTGATTTCTGTGTGAACCTAAATGTATTCAACTTTAGGAAACTTAAATACGAAATTAAATGGTGAAGATACATCGATGGACGTACATTGTATTTAATTGAACAAGCCCGATTCCATAATACATTTAAATTTCCAAATACATTTTCTTTATTTAGTTACACTTTAATCGTTCGGTGTTCATCGACGGCTGTTTTTAATAAAATAAATGGTTTGTATCGGAAACAGTAAAATAAACGATTGATCGGCCAATCATGAACGGCAATCGGCAAAAGTAAATGACTGGTGGACCAATCGTGAACGACTTTATAAGCGGTAGAATTTTTGTTCGCTTTGATCTTCGGCCGTATTTTACAATACAAACAGCATATTTGATCCGATAATTTTTATTCACAGTAATAAATAACGATGTTTGTCCGAAGTATTCCATGCTTCCGAAGTACTTAGAAATAGAACAAGAAATACTTATACAAAATGATCCAGTTGACTGATCAATGCAATTTTCCCTATATTCGTTCTATCATTATATTATTAATCGTTATACAATAGGCCTCTGAGATAGATAAATTCAATCTCTCGTATTTTTTTATTATTATAACTGTTTTACCTAGAAAATCTGTAAAAACTGCTTTTTCGTGATTAGCAAAGGTTGTCTTGCATAATTACCTTGTGTCCGTTTTTAACTTCTGTCACTTCTATGGATTTGGAAATAAATGTTAATTTTATAGAAAAAATTACTGTATTATATGTAACTATTCTATAAGTACAGCCTGTGTGTTTTCACAAACAACATTATAGAATCTAATGTGAAACTTGAAGCCCAAATTGTAAAAAATTAGACCGTAAGGAACCATTTACTTATACCCGTCAAGTTAAAAAACAGCAACAAGAAGTTCATAAAAGACTATACTACCCATAACTGGAACAATGAGCCCTTTTTTTCAAATACAGTAATTTTTGCAACAGGCTATTTTGCGCCTAGCTTACTTGAAGATGTTCAATTCGTCCCAATCCAAGTGCCAAAGAAATGAAAGAAGTAGATTTTTATTAATTACTAAAATAGACGTTTATTATTCAATAAGTTTCTACGTTTAACCATCTAGTTTATTAAGAGCTATTAAGACAGGTCTAAATACAGATAGAATGTAGGACACGTATGGTTAATACATCAAATTTTTGTACAGCGTACCTTTCAATAACCATGATGTCTAGGTAAATAAGTAATAGTTTAATTTTTCTAAATAAATAATGCAACAACGTCTAAAATATTATTTTGTCATTAATTATCTTTCAGCCTTATTCGTGAGCGTAGTCCTACAATTAGTTGTACATATGCACATCATTACACTTAAAAAACTTAGCCAGCACTCGCAAAAGTATTAAAGATTCCAGTAACGTCAGTTCGAAATATTAAATTATGTCCTATAAGTCATAATATTATCTCATATGAACATTTACTAAAGAATGCAAAATATATATATTTGTGCATCCATTTTGGTTCCATACATTACTGTCAAAAGTTATCCATAACAGGTGTATAAGCCTGCATGATTCTCAAACTAAACCATGAGTTTTTCATGATCGAATATGGTACGCCAAGAGAATGACACTACGCTCCCGCTATCGTACGACGTTTAGACTTATAGCTTTGGAAGTGACAAAAATAAATGACATCTACTCTGTCAACATCCACAGACATATTTTGTATTGTGTCCGTTATTTTAAATGGCACAAGCATTAAAACTGTTTACCGGCTACCGAGAACATTATATTCGGAAATGAAAACTGACAAATACCATTCGATCAATAATTGTTTTGTTGAGAACAAGCGAGATATCGAAGATTCATTACGGTTGAATTGGAAATTCGAACTAAGGTATTGTTCGTTTCTCATCAAAAGCTTTCAAATCTATTCTGTGGTAAGCAGCCAGAAAGAAGCATAATCAATAAACAATACTATCTCATCAGCATTTATCTTGTACAGTATATGACAGGCCTTGGGTGTGAATCAGAAACAACAAAGGGCCTAAAATTATAACCTTACAGATCGAACTTCGACGTAGGAGCTTTTACTACAATTTGTATTGATTGATCAATCGAGTTTTTGATCGACTTCAAATTGATGTCTTTATTTTTATGTGACTGTGATTCGTCGTTGACGAGCCCATTTAGATGATTCTTTTTGTTTGAAAGCGTATTTATTTTATTTGTTTTCCTATAAATTCTATTAATATCTGATCTTGGACTCGGAACTCGCAAACGCTAAACGACACACTTATCTTCATTAATTTAACGAATCGAATGTGACAGTGACAACCGGTTATTTTCAATTGGTAGCGAAAATGTAATTATTTTTATCACCGAAGATAAATACGCCATGAAACTTTTAATCGAGAAATTGCGGTATAATCAACAACAATAGCACAATTAATAGAAACTTTAATAAAAACGCTATATTTTTTAATTTAATTTTCATGTATAATTTAAACTATAAATTCTTAACTTTTTGAAATCGCGTCTTATTTATTTATTAAAGCTAAAACACAACGTTTTATGCGTAGTTTTTTTTGTGAAAACTTGTACTTAAGAAGCTTTTTTACTGATTATCGCGACTATTGGTCAATATGAACAAGTAAGACCGAAAGTCACTTAAAAATATGAAACTTTTTTCACGTTAGATTTCTTCTTACTTATAATAAGTAAATTGCGATGTGAATATAAAAAAGATATAATTCCCTGATGGCCAAGTGTATGGCGCTTTGTCTTCGAATCGCAAAAATTGTACCTCTGATCATAAACAAATTAAGAAATTATTTTTCTGACTTGACTCAAATTAGATCACTTGCTTCTTAGGTACCCTGAAGAGTAGTCAAGTGTAGTCAAATGCCAGTTCCGCACTTTGTCTCTTGTATCTCAAACACAAGTATTGAGGTACAGCTCTCAGTCAACCGTAAAAAGCGAAATAACAATTTATTCTTTAAATACGTAATTAAATTCTAAACATATTCCCTTCATATATAAAAATATTTTAGGATTTAATATTTAGGCTACACAGACACATTAGACTACATATTAAATGACTCAACAAAAAAATAGGGAAATTAAAAAAAAAAACTAAAAATTATTGAACACAATTGTATGTTATTGTCTTATTATTTACTATAGCTTGCTCGAAAAAGTAGAAAACAATCAACGGAATGTGGTAAATTTTGAAAATTTTCAATTGTTTAGTGTCCACCAAATTAATCACATTAATTCATATTTTTAAGTACATAAGTAAATTATGTTCATAGTTCATTGAATAATACGACACGAAAGTGTAAACTTCGTAAAAAAAACAGAAAACATATTTTTATTTTAATAGAGCTAAACAAAAGAAATATTTTTTTTTACACAAATAAGTCTACTTCTTTTCTTAGTTTTTTAAAACAAGTGTTACAAAAAAAAAATTGAAAAAAAACAGAATCTGGAATTAGTTACATTTATGAAAAAAATATAAACAAAAACTCGTTGAAAGGGAGTTTAGAGTGTCAAAGTTTACAGCAACAAATGCAACATTTGCAAAATAATTTAGCAGAATAAACTACACAAATCGAGTAGTGCAAACTAAATTTAAACTCAGACATAAATTTCAAATTAAGCCATTACGTTTTACCGAGCGGAAGTTTGGATTGTTCGGCTTACATCCAAGAAACGAAATAGATGACCGGCGCCAGTCCTCGCCGCACTGGGAGCGCGCCTGTGGATACCACACACGGCACCAACAGATGGCCAAAATATTGTAATGTACAGCGAAGAGTTCGGAAGGTCGATGGGCTTACAACTCGACCGTCGTTTAGCCGGAAGAAATATACTGAATATTTGGATGCCAGAGGCTCCACATGACATTATATTGAAAAAAATTGTTAATATAAATTTCCACTTGAATAGCATAATAATAATTTTGATTGGCAGAAGGGCAAAGACTGACAAAAAAGGTGTTGTTAACTGCTTCTCAAAACTAAACAATATTAAAAATATGAATAGAGTGATTTTGTTCGCTTTTCCATTCAGGCAAAGCTTGTTAGAAAAAAAAAATAATTATAGACGTAAATTGAACATTAATTTCGTACTTCGTACGTACTTCGATATGTCGTCATTCAAACAAACTACAGTTTATTGATACCAATAAAACTATTGGTAAATATTTTTAATCGACAATAAGGAAGTATTTTCCTTCAAAATTTATTATACAACAATCAGCGGAGTTATTGTATTAACATGTTCACTTCCATGGACAATAAACTATGTACTTTTATTGAAGCATTTGCCATTAATGATCATTTATATAAATTTGTAAGCAATAGAGAGTGTTTTTAGCTATTTTCCCACTATATTCATAAATTATAATGACTGGGAAACAAACAAAAAGAATTATTGTATTCGAGAGTCAACACATGATTGAAAAAAAATTCTAAATATAAATGTATAATCAATCTGGTGTATTAAAATATTATATACAGGAATTGCTAAGTGAAGAACTGGAATTTGTTTTGTTAATAAGATTGACATATTATGTATAACAGAACATTGGCTTAGAGGTCACCAGTTCATGTTTAACTTGAGTATGCACCAGGTAGCCAGTTCGTTCAGCAGAGGAAAAGTTATGCATAACGGCTCTCTAATAAAGTTAAAAACAATATAGAATACAAAGAACGTCCAGACATTGTGAGCTATCTGTTGAGCGAGTGATTGAAGCGGCGTGCATAGACTAGAGCGGCTTATTGTATTGAGTGTATGCAGACCCCCAAAGGCATCGTATGACGTCTTCGACAAAATAATATATGACATTTTGTAGAAAATCAATAATAATAGCAAATATATTGTTATTTGTGAAAATTTTAATATAATTCTATTGAAAACGTTTTATTTATATACCAGAATTAAATTCCGACAAGTTCACAGTTACTTCGTCATCCTATCTTGATAATATATTCACAAATATTGAGTCAGGGTATCAGTCAGTTATAAATAAATTATCATCTGACTATTAAGTCAATTATTAACGACATTAACCAACAAATAGTTATATAAAAAATACAAAACGGAAGATCAAATGCGTATCGAGCAGTTTAGAAATAATGTATTGAAAAAGTTGCCTAATTTGTCATATTGTAAGGACTCTAATAAATTTTATCGTTCACTGTTGACTTTAACCAGGTCTGAATGCAACAATTTGTTTAAATTAACAAAACAAAAACACCTTATCGTTTAGTGGTTAAACGACAGTGGGCGATTATACTGTCAGAAGTAAAATATACGCACTTTATGAGGAAAAACGTATAATAATTCGGATATATTTGTCATTACGCTAAAAAATTATTCCAAGATATTAAAGCGTATACGTACACCCCCAAAATCAATTTTTATCTGTAATAAAATAACAACTGAAACATACACGATAAGAATTACTTGAAATATAATCTAATAGTGAAACTGAAAAACACACGTCTCGACATTTAGAATTTAATTTAAAGATTAATGACAAAATTTAAAATGAAGATGTAGAAGTTGCTTTTGGTTTTGAAAAATTCTTCGCTAGTATTCCAGTTTCAGGTACACTGTCTTTGAAGCCATCGCCCACTCTTGCCGAATCTTTGTTGAAACGTAATATCGATATTCTTATCGTTTCGTTTGCATTTACCCATGTCCATAATAATGACGTTTTTAAAGCGTACAAATGTATAAAGATGAAAAAAAAGCCTGCCAATATTGATGGCCTTTTCGTAAAAATAATTGACTCCATTAATAATAGACTGCATTGCTCCATGCTTAGTACTGATTTTAATGTTTGCCTTGATTGTGGTGTGTTTCCAGATCTAATGAAACAAAGTAAAGTAATTCCATTATTTAAATCCGGTAGTATATCTAATCTTACGAATTTTGGACCGATATTAATAGTAACGATACTCAGTGAAATTATCGGAAAGCTTATCTTGAATCAACTAATGCAGTATTTTTATTACAATAATTTGATGTACCTTAAAAGTTTGGATTCACAAAGAGTCGCTCAACAATCGAAGCCGGTATTGAACTTATTCAACAGATTATTGAAGCCTAGGAGGATTCATAGAACGTGATTGGTGTTTTCTATGATCTGGCCGAGGCATTTGACTATGTTCATCATGATACATTGATCAGGAAACCACATCATTATGGCGTCACGGATTGATCCCTTGCACTTCTGGAGTCTAATTTAAGTGAAAGAATTCAAATAATTGATATTAATAGTAAAAAAAGTCGTCGAGATCTGCAGTCAATATGTGTGTGCCACAGGGTTCAGTTCTTGGACCATTTCTATTCCTAATATACATTAATATTCTAACACATCTTGTTAAGAATGGGCATGAGATTGTATTGTTTGCTGATGACAACTATTTATTTTTTTAAGATTGATAAACAGTTACCGGCTTTTGACGAAGTAAACAGTACCATCTCTGAATTAGTTGAGAAATTTAGTATTAAAAATCTTTTTCTAATAATCAAAACAAATTTTATTTACAAATTAAATTTTCTTTATGTAACTCTAAATTGATCGACGTAAGCGTAATGGTCAAGAACAAGCTTCTGGAAATTGTCGACACGACCTTATTTCTTGATCTCACTTTAGATGCTAAGTTATGTAGGAATTCTCATATTAAGAGTAAGATCTCTATATAAGATTAGCAAAAAGGCTTGATTCTGCAGCGTATGCAATCAAAAGAATTCTCCGATGTACATTTGAAAGCACCGCGAGTTCAGTTTGTGTCAGTTCCTTTCATAGTCTGATTACCTATGGAATTTTATTATGGGATCATGCAGCCGATTTTTGTGCTGCAGAAGCGAGATACTCGTATTGTGTATATTTTGACCAATCGGAGAGACGATATGAGACCAATGGCATCTCTCAGATAAAAAATTAGGGAAATTAACATCTTAACTTTTGCATCAAAATACATATACGAAAACCTGGTATATGTCAAGAAAAATATAGAATCGTTCCAAAAAATGAATGACACTCATAACATTAACACTGATATATGAAAGGCCTTACTGTTCATAAAACCCGACTCAGTGAAATTAAAAAACCATTCAAGGGCTAATGTGTGCGCTTTTATAATAAGATCCCAGCTGAAATTCAAAACTTGCCATTTTATGAATTTAAGTGTTTTTTTTTTAAATTAAGTTATGTAATGAGGGCTATTATCGTGTGTCTAAATATCTCAACGAAAGAAACCCATGGGACTGAACTACTCGGGTTGCTTCACGTTATTTCCAAGTGCTGTACTAGTTTTATTCATGATTCAATATTTTGTGTCCAAGAGCAAAAAAGAGCAGTCCTTGAGTTTTTTGATCATTCTTCTCAAGGTGAATCAGCATTTAGAGGAGATGGTAATATTAAAATTCGAATTAATAAAAAAAAATAGAATTAATTAATGACTTATTTCAATTACCTACTTTTATTAGGTACTTCCATTACCTACAAAATAGAAGATATTTTTAATTTGATTTATCAAGTTTATTAGGTTCGCTAAGTAGGTAGGTACATTTGCTATGGATTCATAAAATCTGATAGTATTAAATTTTTATCACCCCTAACACTATTTTATGTCAAGTATTGTACAATACTTTGATTGAATAATTGACATAAAACAATGTTAAAGGGTGACATGTCACCCTTTAACATTGTTTTATGTCAAGAGTTTAACACCTACTAACACTGTGTTGTCTGGGCCACTTTAGGTTATACATAGACCCTTGGTGGCATAGAGCCGGAACCCTTAGGGATAAAGAACTGGGGCCCTTCGGTACAGACTTCAGGACCATTTTAGAAAGCCAAATGAAACGTGAATGAAAATGGAATGAATTGCACGTAGTTAAGCGACAATGACGGCATTTGCTGTCATCGGACCGGGGCGGGACTCCAGAACTATGCCCTGGGTGCCGTTATAGAAAAGACAGAATTGTATATGGTTCTAGGTTTTTATCACTCCTAGTAAAGTTTTATATAGACTTTTTCTTACTCCCTGGCGTGTGTTGTGTCAGGCATTCATCACCTCTTAGTTATGTTTTGGCGACTTTTTATCACTCCTAACATGGTTTTATATAAAAATTTTATAACCTCCTAACATAATGTTATGTAAACTTTGTATCACCTCTGATACTCTGTTATATAAACTTTTCTCACCCCTAATACTGTGTTATATAAACTATTTATTACCGCCTGGCACGTGTTGTGTCAGGTTTTCATCACATCCTGGCTGTGTTGTGTCACTTTTTTATCGCCTCTTAACATCGTGTTATATAAACTTTTTATCACCCCCTAACACTGTACTATGCAAATTTTTTATCTCTTCTCACACTGTATTCTGTCAACTTTTCATCACACTAACGTTTTGTCAGGTTTTTATCAGCCAATTGTGGAAGTTCATTTATTATTTCAGTTTGAGCAGCTTGAATCTTTTACGCAGCCTTTTACGCAGAGGCGAATCCAGGAGGGATCATGGGGGTCATGACGCCCCCTGAATCGCGTCTTCGTCTTTTTGTTGTAACCGGGTTAGGACCTGATCTGACGGGACCATGTGACCCCCTCTGACCCTAAGGCTAGATCCGTTTTTGCTTCTGCTCGGGTTGACTACTTACGACCGTCGTCAGCGATGCTATGATAACGTTAAGAACCAACTTCTTTATTTGCTCTCCAAGACACAGAGTAAATGTTCCAATCTGATAGCTTCATTATTCGAAGGCAACGTCCAACCACTCAGTGACCACTGTCATTTAAGTATAACTCAGTACGATTGAATTTGATTTTTAAGGTGCTATTTTTAAACAACTTTCAATTAAAATCATATTAACGCTTAAATAGAAATCGATACTTTGACAATAAATTATGTCTGGTGAAGTAGTATTAGTAATAGGGATCAGCGTTAATAGTAAGTACCTGTCGTGTTTATGCAGGTCCCTACGGAGTCCGTGCTCGTGGGCGCCTAAACGCCCCAGACCGCCGCCCTGCGCGCGGCGGGCGCAACTACCGTGCGAACAGGCACCACTGCACTCGAAACGCATCCGAGGTTAATGCAACTTATAGTAAACAACGAACAGCATTCACTCGGCACAGCACACTGATACGGAGCACTTCACCGTAGATCGTAAACGCATCGTAACGATTAGCTCGAGAGAAAAGGGAGAACCGGGCGAGCTTTCGTCTCGTCGCCGGTCGCCGGCCCGGCGCAAGCACGTGAAAGCTCCGTTTAGAAACACGTCCGCGGATAGAGGCTGCGCGCGCGCACTAGGCGAGTACGACGTGCGGGCCCGCCCGCCCCGCCGCCCCGCCTCTGCGCTTCCCGCCGACCTGTTTGCGCGCCGCTCTCCTCTCGCGGTCGCAGCGACCGCTTTTTGCGATGGATAAAAAGCATGTGACCGCGAATAAGGGGTCATCCATAAAAAAATTAACGTTCTTAAATCTTTGTGTTACATTTCGTGTGCTCTCTCGCCTAGCTGCTCATAACCTTGGAAATCTTTACAGTCCATCAAAACCGACCCAGTTCGGAACTCAAACCTGAATTTTATATGAATTTTATTCAGAAAATTTATAAAAACCCACCTCAAGGTTAGCTTCAAAAATTGGTTTTAAAGTGCTTTTATTAACAGAGACGGTAACCTGGGCGACAATTAACATGATATATTATATCCAGTTTCAATATACTAACTCACCAAGAATACTACGCTATAAGTTACTTCCGCTGCTTTGTCCTGAAAATTTCGTCTTCATGATATTTGGGATAGAGAAGATATATATCTGCCACGTTTGATATTGTAACACCGAACTGTTCTAAACGACACTATAACTTTTCTACCTTTACTTTTTTTAATTAGTTATTTAAGCGGTAAACAGTCATGCCAGTCGCCAGAGTGTAGATGATCAGCGCCGCCCATGGATATCGGTAACTCCAAGGAGTCACTGGTGCGTTTCCGGCCTTTTAGAAAGGAACATGCTGTTTTCTTAAAGGCCTTTTTGTCCTAATTGATTGGGAATACATGTTTTAGAAGACTAAAATTAAAACAAAATGTATTACAATAAATTCGACCATGAACGACCCTTAACGACGGCACGGACCGTCGGCGGCGTAGCTCGGGCGGGCCGCGGCGGCGTCGCGCTGTCGCCCGGCGGGCGGGCCGGCGGCGTAGGGCGGCCCGCGACGCCGCCCACGGCGCGACCCGTCACGTCACAGAGTACACACCGTCATAAAATATCGCTGATAGTCTCACGGAACGAGATATTATTACCGTTTTTATAGCCGGCAGCAAAAAAAAAAACTATTAATCGGAAAAGAGTGTAAAATAAGTTACGTTTATAACGCTTAACTACCTGGGCATCTTTCGAATTTGCCGCTGGAATACAATAAATTCCCACAGAAAATATGCTTCCGTTCATTTTTAACAATAAGTACCTGTTTGCATGTATGACAACAAACACAGTGCCATTTGTCATGAAATGCAATCCGTTGCTGAGACGTATTAATATAGCAACAACTTGCTTACCTCAAAATAGTACTAAATGGTGGTAAATAAAGCAACGTTTAGAATTATTATTTTTTCTATTTTTTCAAGAAAGACCTTCATAGAGATAAATTTGAAAAGCGATTCTCCATCAAAGTAAAACTTTACAACGAAATCGTTAATACTGTTTCCGACGTAGTAATGTATAAATATATATATGTGTGTGTGTGAGTGTGTGTAAAAAAAAACTAGCCAAGAGCATGTCGGTCCATGCTCACTGTAGGGTTCCGAAACCGTTATTACAAAGAAATGCACTACAGATGAAAAAACTACGTTGTTACACTTTTTTCCATGTTTCCCGCACATAATAATAGGTATAGTCACTTTAGGCGCCTATAACCAAAAAAACAAATAGGTATGTGAACTAAACTAAGATGCATCAGCAAAAGAGCCAATGTTCATATCACTTACGTCGTTTTGTTGAGAAGCGCAGTTTTTCACAAATAACTCAAAAACGGTACATCCGATGATCTTCAAATTAATTTTCGTTGAAAATATTTATTAATCGTTATCTTTGCGTTTTTTAAAATACTTTTTGAAAATGCTGTTTAAAAAATAGAGGATAGGACACAATTTTTGCTATTTTTGGAGCGATTATTTCCGAAATTATTAACGTAATCAGAAAAATTTATTAAAAACCTTAAAGTATGTTAAAAAGGGCTGTCGAAGTATGTATTAAACGTTGATGTTTGATGAAAAAAAAAAATTCAGCTTCTGTTGCATGTTTGGCGTACTCCCCTAAACATATTTATTTTTGTTATTTAACTATGATACTAAGTAGCGTCTTATACAAAACCCCTATACTTCGAATTTCATCAATATACATCTTGAAGTTTTTGAGTAATTTTACTTCCGTCGGACAGGACGAAACTATAAGGGTTCCGTTTTTGCCATTTTGCTCGGAACCCTAATAACTTACTTATTACTTACTTAGTGCCATTTAGAAAAAAACAAAGTAGAAAAACGAATTCTTATTTTTTTATGACAACCGATATTAAAATGCTCCGTAACCGTCATCTATGTTCATTTTCTAAACGCCTAACTGTTTTCTGGCACTCACCTGTAATATTTCCTATTGATATTTCCCAAAAATGATCTTCACGACTCAGAGAAGGCTTAGCATGATAAGTGTTCAAAAATAAATCATTTATAAGACAAGGAAAGAAAATATTTTATAGAACAAGTTTTATGTTCATCTACCCGAGAACAGTGAATGGATAATTGATTCTAAAGCCATAAATGATGTGCAGTATATAAACATAAAACATCTAAGTGTACCAGGAAACAATCTGACATTTCAAAACTAAACACCGTTTTTAAACCAATTTAGAGTTCATTATAATTAGTAACAGAGTTAAAACTCAGTCAGCTAAAAACAAAGCAGTCTAGAGCATGTCGGATTATGCTCAGTGGAAGTATCCGTAGTTTTTATTAGAAATAAATGCACTATAGATAAAAAAAAAACTTGTTTGTTACACTTTTTTTCATGTTTCCGCACATTATAAACAATTTAGTCGCTTATAACTTAAAAAAAAAGCACGTAGGTAAATCAACTATTACTTTTAAACTGGCAGTACTGACTTATCCGTGATTAAAAAATTTGACCCTAAAGGCCAATTCTGCAACTTCCCGCTAATTTTATCCGTTTCGTAGTTAGTTAAAAAAACGGTTTGTTACGATTTCTTTCGACAACGATTTCTCGCAAACGAATCAACCGATTTTGACCCGGTTTGCGACAATCGACGTGTTTTTAATAGGTTAAGAGCTGATTAGATTTTGAAATTGATCGGTCAAGCCATTTTTAATTTATTTTGAAAGAAACCAACCCACCACAAAAAACCATTAAAGTTATTTCGAAAAAAACACTTAAAAAATTTTTTTTCTTAGTTTTTTGAAAATTTCTCATAATCTACAGGTCCAAATCGACCCAATCTATCAGGAAATTTAAGTTTGGTAAAACTCTTTAGGACGCCATTTAGTGGGCTCGATTCTGTCAAGCCGTTTAAAAGTTATAAGAGGTTTACATACATCACATACACACACACACACACACACACACACACACACACACACACACACACACACACACACACACACACACACACACACACACACACACACACACACACACACACATCTACACAGACATACGGACATCATCTCAGGGATGATCAGGAAGCTTCCTAGGCCCTCAGAACGTCGAGATCTGATGAGAACTCGATTTTGCAAAATGGGGTGAAACCAATAATTTCCGAAAATTTTAGAAAATTTTCAATTTTCTTAGCGGAAGTTAAAAACTTACTGCAGTCGAAAAATGTAAAAATACAACATGAAAAGTGAACTAGCAAAGATCGTATTTTCATGGCACTTATGTCCTTTAGTTGAGAAGCGCAGTTTTCGGCAAAACAGTCTATCGGATCACGATGAAAATATTTTCATTGAAAATATTTATTAAGCTTATTTGTATTTTTTATTTCATATTTTTTGAATGGTTTAAAATATAGATTAGATTGGGTACCATTGAAACAAAGGACGGTTGAAATAAAACAAATATCTCGCGAATGGTTACGAGGCGAGTGAGGGGTACAAGGGTCAAGGGGAAAAGGGGTACAAAGCGGACGACAGATCCGAACATGTATCTCGATGTTGCGTCGTTCCCCGCGCAGTGTTGTGTATAGGAGACCGTATTGTACTTTGGTACCCAAAAGCAAATATTTTTCTTCTGAGATTTTTGACACTATCGTGTGTTCTATTTAAGTCAATGTATTGAGTACGTGTATGTGATTTTTATGAAGGTTGTATAACATGGAATAATGACTAGTGTTAATGTGTTATTATTACGACCATTTTTATAAACTATCTTCTACTAAAGGCGGGGTTGGGGACGGCTGAAATATTTTTTATGAGTACGGTTGAAATAGTAAACATATTTTTTCTTGTTTTCTAGATGCCGAGAGTTCGCGTTAGAAAAACTTCCAGAGAGCAGAGTGCCTTGTCGATGTGTAAAGGTGCATATGAAGAGGTTAAAGCTGGATATTCACTATAAAATCGGTGGGCAAACATGAAATTAACCACTGTTCTCTCTTGAGATTTTTACGAAAGCGATAACCATCGAGTCATTCATTATATACAGAGAGCAGATCCCGTAAAAAGTGAGTAGTATAATATTGGGGACTCTGGCACATATGGCAGATATTCAGTAGACAACAAGTGATTCAAAGTCCCCAATTTTTTTAGGAGTCTAAACACTCATATTACATGTAGTCGATGGACTAAAAGATGTTCAGCGCACAACCAGTGAACCAGAGTCCTCAATTTTTTTAAGGGTCTAAACATTTACATTAGATTTGATCGAAGAATTGAAGATATTCAGTAGATGACAAGTGAACAAGCTTTGCAATTATTTAAAAGAACGTCTGGATACTCACCAATGAATATGAACAACTTCGCGGGCATAAATGTGCAAATTTATTCTCTATGAAACAACAACTCAAAACGAATAACATGTTTCAACAGCAAAAAGAAACACTATCGCACGAATCTACACATATTGCACGAATCTATTTGTTTAATGAATGAGAGCAATCATATTTTCATTTGCTGAGCTCTGTCGTACCACCTTTTATAGGAACCGACCCACTGTATCAATGTTTTTTGCTAGCTAAATTATTCATTTAGATAATTATGTAATACAAACATTAATTAGATTTAAAATTTATTAATGAATATGTAATTTATTGAAATTAATTTAGAGAAGGTATACAAGAATTAAAACAAATTTTAATAGGATACAAACATGTTTATTTCAATTTTTTACAATTTTTTTTTCCATTTTTTAATTTCTATTACATTTTGTAACGCACAATTAATATTTACTTGATTTATGTATCTGTGACATGTCCGTTGACGTCTATATACATTTGTACGAAGTTCGCATAAAGATGAACATCCTAAGTCTTCTATATTTACAATTTGTATGTGCTGGAGTTGCTTGACATAGTCTTCAAATCATTTTTTTTTGTAAGCCATAGATACATGTAGCATCTTTTATTAGGGCATCTATTATTGTGTTGAGTTGTGTGTGATCTAATTCTCCAGAGTCCCATGGAATACCGTGATGGTTCCTTGTTAGCTATGAATTCGTAGATCGACATTTCGCTGATAAATTATGCCACGGATATGGTGGTTTAAAAAACATACTTCTTTGCCTTCTTAATTTTCAAGAGATGCAACAGCTAGTTCTTTTACAATAAATTCTTTTTGTCCGTTTGTAAAATATTGTAAATCCACAATGAGCTTAAAATACACGAATGCGTGTATATTATTTCAGTGCTCGAGGGTGACTAACAAAATTTGGTATCAATATTCTGCAACTGTGGTGTTGAAATAAGTTTGAACATATTTAGACAAGAACAATTCACAAGTCATGCATCTATATTTATCCATGAATTATGTATATCGTCAAATCCTAACCACTACTATTTTTTTTATTTCCTCTTCGTTTTATAAGTTTTTGAACGAGATAAATATCAGGATATTTTATTTTGAATAACACTTCTTTTTAAAAACAACCTTGAATTGGTGAGTTACATGAATCTTTTAATTGATAAGTAATAGGTTTCATATTTTTAATTTAAATTATAGTTAAAAATTGAGTAATCCAGTTAGGTGTATAACCTTTTCCAAAAACATATCTATATTTAGTTATTCTTACTTTGTTAACCACTTTTAATTTTTGAAATTTTTTAAATATCATCTTATCATTATTATTGTCATAAATGTTTCTTAATATTGATTTCTCGTTTGATCTACTTATATTTATAGGTTTCTTTGCTATAGTTCTATGTAATCTGTTCTTATACGAATCTAATAATCTATTAAAAATATCTGTCTTTCGATAATTGCCTCGTAGTAAATTGCTTCCAGATTTTACTTTTAAAAGTTCGATTAAAACGCTCACAGGTGGAAATCTTTAAATTACTAAAAGTAGAATACATATTTTAGTCTAGTCTATAAGTTTAAAATGGTGTTAATTCTTCATTCTATGATTAAAATTATGTCCTATAGCTCATTTGATCCGGAATGATTTTTATATCATTGTGCTAAATAATTAAATTAGGCCATAAAAAATTCCAAAAGTTCCAAGTTCAGAAAATGGTGTTTGGTTTGCAGGTTATTGTGCGAAAACTATAAATATTTTCGAAATTTGAAAAAAAGATCCTTAAAGAGGAGGACATTTACTAATAAAAGTTTAAACCCCAGAAATGTACCTCCATTATTTATAATTTTAATTTAACGCTGAAAATAGCCCTCCGTGCGCCATTGTTAGGTTACGCATACGGCCTCATAAGCGAGTACGTTACTTAAAAAAAATTTTTTTTAAGTACTTAAAGTTAATTGACAAATCTAAAAAAATTATAGTATAATCTAAATACTCTAAAGAATCGATTCACGTTGGAATTTTTTATAAAAACGAATTTTTCAATATGCTAGACTATTGTTAATTAACTAAATTTTTTCAAACTTCCCTCATCGTTCTAAACTAAAAAAAATGTTTAAATAATTGCCGTAAAATTATTTCGCTTCGTGGAGCTCTACTTAATATACACATACAAAACAAGATTGCATCATTTAAGTTTTAAAAATGTTAATGCTTTGTTTATAATATTTTTTTTGAGTTAACAAAAAAGAAAAAAGACAATAATATTGAAAAGAATTTTTTTTTTATTTATTATTATATTTTCGTTTTTTTGTCAATAAAAGACATTTATTTATTGAAAAAAAAAATTTTTTTATTGATAATTATTTTTAATTGTTTATAATCGTTTTTTTTATACATTTGTTGTTTAAATTATTAATTAAGAATTTTTTTTTAAACCAGAATTGACCTTTCTCTACAAAATAACAAAAAAAAATTTTTCATTAACAATAGCATTGTTTATTAACTTTACAATTTGTTATAAACAAATTTTCAACTTTGTTTAATTTTTTTCCTGAAAGTAATAATAATTACAATAACGACCCCGTGCATTAAAATACCGAAAAAAAAATTATTCTATTTTTTATGTTATTTTGAAAATATACGTGCTACAAAAATTGCAGCAGCTGATCCATTTGTTTACTTTAAAGCTAATATAACTTTTAAACTATTAAAGATACGACAATTAACATTCAGGTCATTTTTGTAGGCAATGAAATTATTTTTCAGATAATGTCAGTCATATATTTTTTACCTATTATTAATTTGTTGTTTTGCGCATTTGTTTATAAAAATTTAAAATTTTTTTGAATCTTTTGAACTTTGGTTGGTTGATTGGTTGATCAATTAGTTTTTCAGCACTTATGTATTTATTTGTGTTATCGTTCCACTAACCGACTAATTTTACAAATATTTATTGCCGTTTGTTGTCTAAAGTTTTGTCAAAGATTGAATTGTTAAATAATTACAAAAAAATCAATCGTAGACTGTGAGAACTGACGTAGACGTGAATTTAGATTTATATATTGTTTTAAATTATTACTTTATCTAAATGAAAAAAAAATATTTAATATCAAACCACGTTTTAAACATTCTTTTAAATGCATGTAGTGTATAACATAGTAATATTTATTATAAAAATTTGCAATCAAATTAAAAGTCTTTACTCCAGGAGGTTTCATTTTTTCTGAATCTATATCAAAAGACAGTATTTCATCGCTTTGAGGGAGCTTGAATTTTGATATCGGTAAGTTTTTCATCATTACGTATCCATATAGATTATTTCAATCTAAATATAAATGTGTATTTGGTTTATCTTCTCTGTAGCCTTTAGTGTAAATATTATTAGCTTTGATAATCCACCGCGGATTCCTTGTTCCAGCATTTGATATATTTCAATGTCAGAAATTTACTCTAATTTTACACGAGTATTTAAAAGCATTGCGTCCCAACTGAGACTGGGAGTGGTTACATAAAAATCTGCGTCTAGTTTATAATTTTTTCGACAAACAGTACGAAAATTTTCAAATGCATCGCACAATAGAGAAACATCAATCATTAAAAAATAAATCAGTGTACTGTCCTAAATTGCATATGGAAAATAAATTCCCTTTCCCATACATTATTATTAATTAATCATTGTCTGAAATATTATTTAATGTTAATGTATTGTAAAAACTTTGTCTCGGTGGCAATACCGTTTCCTTATAGTTATTTAATGCATCCATATATTCATACAGATACACTTCTTTACTTTACGTAATATAACTAATTGAACATCATTATCATCGGGGGAAAAGCGTTTTAGATTCAAAAATTCATCATCTTCTAATGTTTTAGATAATCTACCTAAACTCGTGTTGAGAAAATGACAAGAATGAACAAATCTCACAGGAATATATGATTCACGCACGCTGTTTTTATTTTGTTATGAATTTGGTAAATGAAATATATTTTTCTTTCCCTTTAGATATAACCTCAATCCGATCATCAGATTCATTAAACTATTTAATGAATAAATGACATTCATATCCCGTTAAGTTATGAAAGAAAAACGGTACGAACGCGCAAACTCTTAAAAGTAAGTTACAATATGAATGAGCTGCACCTCTGTACTCTCCTGTGCTGTGGTCGTGGTCGCGAACTACGTCACCCGACAGTAAATTGTTACATATATGACAGCGAATTGCGCGATTGTGCTCTATTTCTTAACCCAATGACAATGGATTCATTTTTTTTCGTTTCTGTTGTATTAATTCTATGTATTTCGTTAATATGTTCCGACAATGACTTTACGATAATCTGAACACAATCTTCAGAATTTATTTTAACTCGAATCGTATGCACAACATATATAATATGCGAATGCTCTTGGTACATGTCTTTTTGTTAATTCTGTGTATTTAGTGTCACAGTTCTGGGTGTTATTAACAGGTAATAATATGGTTTCAAAATCCCCATAAATCACAAAAGGGATTCTTCGTAATATCTCATAGTGAGTGAACTGTAATAGTGTACCGGGATCGGGTAAGACGGTTTTTATTCGCGCACAATTATGCGACTCGGTACTCTCATACGATGAAAAAAATAACATATACACTCATCAGAAAAGTATATTTTGTGCATGTAGCGGATTTTCTACGTATAATAAATTAAAATGATTTATACCACTACGATATTCTGTTTTATATAGTGGTCCTGTGAGTTAATTTTTTGAACCTAACCCGTAAATACTTACTGTAAATGTTGGATTGTCCTTTTCAAATATCTTTATTATTAGGTAGAAAATTCATCCTATTTATTTTAAATATTTGTTTGTAATGCGGATACGACGTAGTGCGTGTACCATTTTTTTGCCCTGGAAATAAGTATGCGACTGCACTCCATAACAAACAAAGGTAGCCAGTGTTTTTAACATTTAAACAACTTTTCGTACACCGAATATTTTTTGGCAATGGTATGCGAGAGCCCCACGTAATGGTGAATATTTATTTATATTTAATTCTACATGGGATACGCCTGAAATTAACCAACCAGAATATTTTAATTGAAATTCGCTACATTTCTGAATGAGTGTAACTTTAACATGGTTATAATATTCATCGATATCGGTGTTGTAAAATGTTATAAAATGTCTTATACTTCAGGGTAAATGATTTCAACTCTGTTTTTTTCTTGGTGTGGTAAAGTATAATACCAAAACAGTTCAAAGTTAATTTTGCAGGTGCTATGTTGGTGAAGAGTTTACCTAATTAATTTAATCACAGAATCCCATACATCACGTAAAAAATCTTCTGGCAGTAAATATCTATCACGAATGCCCTCTACTCTAAAAGAAAGTAATATATTTTTAAATGATGAATTTATAAGTTATACATTATGAATGTAAGATTCGAGTAAGCAAATTTTTTTATGTATATTTGTTCTAGGATGTGCATAATATATTGTCGTTGCAACATTTGTACCATAAATGTTACAATATATTTTATTTATCATGTTACTAAAATATCTTGGTTCATAATAACAAAATCAAGGAGGCAATATTACTTTTCGCTCGTTGGTGATACCGATAGATGATGTTCCAAGATGTTTACTTTCTCTTTCCATGGATGAATTGTGCTACAGATTTTGCAAATTTCTCTTTGATGGTAACTAAAAGACGTTGCAAACGCTTGAACAGGTTGGATTCGTGCTGCATCTTAATTTTCGTATTTATCAATACAAATTTCCAGCGAGTGTCACCAGGTATTTTCTCAATTTCGGATGTATTGTAAAGTCTTAATTCCAATAAAAACAACCCCTTTCGCTTGGTTTTCCGTCTGTTTTGTCATTCCTTTAGCGACTCGCTTCCAAAATGTGCCAGATAGTTTCGATTCTTTCACTGGAATTTTCGTATCGCTATCTTCGCCAAATAAATCACGCATAATTTCGACATCCATTTTCTTCATAGATTTTTTGATAATTTTCGTTACAAAGCCTTAGACGTGCTTGGAGCAGAAGTTTCTTCATCAGATTCGAATACAGATGGAAGGCTTCTATAATAAAGAAAAATAAAGAACATTTTATTAATTACGCATTACATAAAAAAATAAATACCGAGTATTTCAAACCGAGTAAAACAAACTTGAGTAGAGATCTCATGCGCGCGGTTGTTAAACTGGTCAAATTTATATTTTTAAAAAAGAATATATTTTAATTGAAAAAAATATTGCTGTAATAAAACGAACTTAGTAAAAAATTGAAAATTAATGCTTAAATTATGTTTTGAAATAATTCAACAAGTCGTAGACGAAAAAATTGAGGAAAAATTAATTGCAGTTCTGTTAAAATATATGTATATATATATATTTATCATTCTTATATCCTTATATTGTTTGAAATAATATAGTTGAATTTCATAAAAATCAAAACGTACTTTAAAGTAAGTTCAATAAAATTCAACAGACTTATCCTGTTTAGTGTTTAATGCGACACAGCCTTGAAACTGAATTAAAGTGATTCTAAATTCTTTATTCATTCATCAGAAATATTTGTGCGAGACGTGTAGTTATTTTTCTATGAAAATCTTCTGTTGTATAAATTTTTTCGCTGTTGAAACCTGTTACGCGTTTTGAGTTGTCGTTTCATAAAGAATAAATTTGCACATTTATAAAAGTCTATCTGTGGTACCCGCGAAGTTGTTAACATCCATTGGTGAGCATGCAGACGTTCTTTTTTTTGGCCAAAAAAAAAAATTGCAAGCTTGTTCACTTGTCGTCTATTGAATGTCCTCAATTCTATAACCAAATCTAATATGAGTGTCTAGACTCCTGAAAAAATTGGGAACTCTGGATCATTAGTTGTCTACTGAATATCTTAATTCGCGAGAGCGAAGCGAGACGTTTCAGCGGATTAAGATGTTCAGGAGACGACAAATGAGCCAGAGTCCCCAATATTATACTACTAAGGTGGATTCAATGCACCAGTTGTAAACGGTGGCCTCACGAAAACTGCACAGAAAGTGGTCTTAGCTGTGTTTGCCACAATTGCGACTCAGACTGATCCCTGTGCTAAATTTTTATTTGATTGAAGTAATGTTTTTTTTTAGTTTATTCTTATAATTATTTTCGTTTAGTTTGCTTTGTTTTAAAGAATACTGTCGATTTTTATTATTTTTGTTAATTGCGTTAATTGTTTATTACTCATTAAATGCTGATCGGAAATATCATTATGAATATTAAAACTTCAAGACAGATTAATGTGTCATAATTATGTTCATAATTATAACGTATAGCAAATAAAATATGTTAAAATATTATACGTATTTTGTATTATTTGCATGCGTTCCAACTGATCCCAATCGCTGTTTAACCGCCCTTAGCACGGGGAGATTTAAAAAAACAGGTTTTGTTTTAATTTTGTATACATTTAAAAATAGCACGGCAGGAACTAAAATTGTATAGGCCTTTCGCTGTTAGAAACGTGCTCTTGAATTTGACATATCATCATCCCTAGGTTTATACAACAATACCATGAACGATTAAAATCAAATCGTTTCATCCGTACCCAGTCTACCCTAAAGGGGGAGACACAATTTATGCTAATTTCGGAGCGATTTTCTCCGAAAATATTCACTTTATTAAATAGCCTTACAAGTTATTTTGTAAAATACTTTTTTGCGGACTTTCGTTAACGATTTCTCTTGAACGAACCGACCGGTTTCGATGCAATTTACGTTGTTCGACTTTGTTTTTTGAGGAGAAGAGCTCATTTACAAAATTAAATGTTTCAAAAAAACACATTTCGATAAAAAAAATTTCCAAAGTATTTCCCTTTTGAACAAATCAATTGATTTCTACGTGGTTTACGGCAGTCGATGCGACTTTTCGGTAAAACGAGCTGATTAGATTTTAGTACCTATTGTTTTAATAGTTTAAAAGATATTTCAATAAAACTATTTTAAGAAAAGTTTATTTTAGAAATTTCTCAAAATCTACCTGGCCGAATAGATTCTAATTTTCAGGAAGTGCAAATAGTCTCAAATGCCGCACCCTGCGTTTATGTCGATTAAACCGTTTCAAGGCTATGATAGGACAAACGCCTGACCAAATAATTTCTGTACTTTTGAAGGTTGGTGTAATTATGCCTTGAGGTGTCCAGATAAACATACTAAAAGTCTCCGAAGTTTAGAGATGAGCCGTCGGTGGGGGAGGGGGCCAAAGGTCTACTTTTTCAGTTTTTTGCCTCGAAAACTATTAAAATATCTCTCCTCTATAGTCTCTTATGAAATATATATTTACATTTAATTTTCTGTAGATTACTCGTATCTTACACACATTTTAAATGTAGGATTAATACTTTTAGTACTGAAAATAAAAAAATGGTTACATAAAAATAGCTATACAAATTTTAATTACGAAAATTAACAAAAAAAATAGACCGGTTTATCGACTTACGAATCAAATTGTCTTTCATCATCGTCATTTTTATTATTTGTATCGACGAGGGCTTTCTTTGTACAAGCTCCTAGGCAGTCGTTACAGATAAGACTGCAGTTAATGCCACTTTTCGGCACTGCATTTTCCAGAACAACCAGCCGTAATTGGCGAAAGATAGAACTCAACAACGTATCAGGAGCAGGAGAATTCAATGTCGTGGTTGTCTCTAAGTTTCCATTGACTCGTTGCTTCCAACCTCATATTTCAGGGGTCAGTTGCTTCTCAAGCCACTCGTGTACTCGGTGGAATACTCTGTAGGCGTGATATTTCGCTGACCCTTTAGTAACGGAGAGAGAAAAAGGATCAGGTTTGAGCCTGGCACAATATTTCAAAAAACCTGTGTATCTATATCTGTTGATGGCAGACTGATTTGAGGGCGTACGGTATACCGCAAGAAATATCTATTCTCTCGCTTCTGCTATGGCTTCCAAAGTTTATGTTGGGTCATAAAAGATAGTTACTATTTCCCTTATTAATACATTTTGATCAAAAAGCTTTATAAATGATGCCTTGCCCTTCCAGTAAATGGCTGAGGTTGTATAACACACCCTGAAACTTTGCAAAAAGAGAATTGAACAAAAAAATGAATGTTTTTGAAGTTATTGAGAAGAAAATATCTTAGTTTCCACTTTCCGTCTTGACAAAAAATATTTCTTTTGCTGATGGAGTTAAAGCCGTTAGAAGGACTTTAATATCTTCCCCAAAAACAGCAACCACAGGACTGTCTGCAGCCTTCTGAATTGTATAGCCAGTATTATTTGCAGCCATTCGGGTTTCAATTTTGGCAGCCTGCTTATTTTTTGACTGAATTTCAATAAGTTGGCACTTGTTTTTTGCATTTGACTGAAAATGCTCTCGTTGAACAGTCACCGTCATAGTGAGATCAAAGAATAAACCGTTGATATGAATCAACAGACTATTTTGCCGCCCTCCTTCTTTGTTCCGATGTCTTCGTACTGTACCTTAAGTCATCGTGGCCATCAAACACGACGGTAGACTGTGGGGTTGCTATGCGGCACGAGGATAAGGTAAATAATGAATGGAACATGTGCCGATATCTCTGCTGACGATCCGTGTCGATTTATGCAGGACTATCAGGTTAATCATAATTGACCCTTTATATTTTCTAAAGTATTGATGCTATAGTAAAAATGTGCGTAACATAATATATAGAAAATTTAATGTAGATAATTAATGTATAAGTAACTAAAGATATATTATTTATAATTTTTAAGATACAAGCAAAAAAATGAAAAAAGAGACCTTTGGGCCCCCTCCCCCACCGCCTTTCGCCCTCGGGGATTTTAAATAGGTTCATCTGGACATCTTAAAAAATAAGCAATTATTTTTTTTTCGGTTGGTACAAATTTGTACATATTGGTACAAACTAAGTTTCAAAACTACACGAATTATTTGGCCTGACCGACGATTTTTAAGCTAATTTTCTTAGATTAATACAATTGTCAATGTCAATATGCATGTCATGTTTGATTCTCAATATAGCTAAATTTGATAGTTACAACTTACAATATAGTCGATCTTAAATCATTTTTAATTAACTTTAGTTTAGAGATTTTTTTATGGCAACTGATATTATTAACGGCAGTTGTGAAAAACATTTTCAAGATAATGACAATGTCTGGTAAGCCACCATCAAGTTTAGACTGAATAATATATTTCAATAAGACCAACGAGCCAGATTCAATAAACTCTTTTTATAATTTGAATCTGTAGCAGCTACGAAAACACGTAGATGTACGTGCTCAAATTTGAACACATCTCTATTAATATTTTGAAGAGCTTGGTCTAGGTTAAGTTCGTCGAAGCCCTATGTCAATGGAGGCCTTGTATGGGTATATTTTTGCCCTAAATTCTGCAGTTGTTTGGAAGCTTTGTCGAATTTTAGCAATTACTACATTTTAGAAGAAAAAAATGTTCATCTAAAGTTTTTTTCTTACGATAACTCAACATGTCAACTTCCGCTCCAAAATATATGCCTCCTTTTTATTCATCTTGGGGGTTCAAAAGAAATTCCAAGCTATTTACATAAACTTTTAGCGTACCTTAAAGCCTCGTTAACGAATCCCTTTAGTTTTTCTTAGGTAAAGTGCTTATTTTCTATTACTGATGTGTGTTTAGTCTATTTAGTATGTTTAGCCTGCTTTCAATTTTGTGCATCATTGATTTTACGTAGTGCCGCTTGCCAAAAGCTTATACAACATACCAAAAAAAAAAAAGACTATGTCGCGACTAATAATCTTCCTAAAAATCGTGTGTTCAGGCTTTCGTCCTTTTCCGTCAGATTTTCTAGTAGAGCTTCTAGTACAAAACGTGGTTGTGTAAACGAAGTGACAAAATTCATAGAAACACATTCCAAAATAAATTCTGGCCTAACGAAAACAAGGAGTGTTATTGTTTAATTAGATAGATCTTTCGCTCTTGTTCGCTGGTCCGTTAGCACGTTCGTGATGCGTTCAGAAAAGCTCGGTTCTGCGGGTGCTGCAATTAGTCCCTGTTGTCGTGCCAAAATTGCGGCGTTTTCCGCCCCTTTTCGTATTTTGCAGATTTTTTTTTAATGAACATCCCTTAATCGGCTTACTCGATAAGTTAGGTGTTTATAGCGATACGAACCTGCAGCATTCATTCTCTGCGTGAACATCGTCGACGTCTGCAGATGACACGCCAATAAATGGCCAGCGGAAAATCATGGCTTCAAAGTAACCTCGAATGCATGAGAACATAAAGAGTTTTTATTGCATTCCTCTAATTCTGTACCTCGAAATATTTAAAATTTGAGCTTTTACTGCTTTCAATTTATTAAAGTTTCGAGCTAACGTTCTTGGTCTCTGAAGGATCCGGGTTCCAGTGTCAGGTCATGATTTAAATTATATTCATCGTCAAAATAGGACTTATGCTTAAAGTTCTAAGTCGGTATGCTCTATCAAACAAATGATTTATGGAACTTCTGGTAGGAGTTAATCCTGGCCACAGCATATCAGGGTTACGAAATCATTGCCTTGGTCAATTTTGTACATGTGTTTTTTTGTATTTGTATATTTATACGTCTTAAATTTGTATATGTATAAAATTTTCATGTCAATGTGATATTAGGAAGTGGTTTCAGAATTAACTTGCAAACTTTCACGACAGGAGAAATTTAATAATAAAGCTTGTAAAAATTACAGTAGATGAAAATTAATTAAACGTAAGTATTTTGCTCAGAATTTGAAACTTTATGAATTTTGGAGCTTAAAAATCACAATAAAAGTCTTTTAAATGTCATGAAACAAATTTTAATCAATCGAATCGGCCGGTATTTATTTGAAAAAAGACCCTTAATTATTTTCTTTCCAACTGTCTCTCGATTAAGTTTACCAATTTGTAAAAAAAAAATACTTTTAAAAATATCTAAATAACAAAAATTGGAACTATGTTGGCGATCATACTTAAAGAATATAATAGAATATTTCTATTCAATAATCTTGTCACAATTAAAATGATGCATCGTCCGGATCATCATCATGCCACTGCTAGCATCATTATCAATTCTTTTATCATCGTCATTAATATTTTCTAGAATTCGACTATCAGCAAAGAAAAATATTAATCATAGATCATCGGTAAGTAGTTAGATGTACCTTGTAATTTTTTTATTTTATTCAAATAAAGTCTGATCCAAATACTAAAATACTTATACAAAAACGACGTTATAGATCTTTTACTGCTTATTATACATATATATAAATAGATAGAACTTGGCTTGGAGCTCAATACGGCCTTTATTTTATTTATATCGGATGACAGAAAAAATAATATTCTCTGGGGAGGGTAATGAGGTTGTATAAAATAGAAAAAATCCTTCATACCTAGAAAGCTACACTATCCCAGAGTAATATAGCCTATATATCATTCTGATACTAGAACTTGTCATTTCTTTGTGCCAATTGGACTTATGAGCGATATCGGAATCGAACTTGGAGTGTCGTAAAAAACGAAATTGGCAAAATCAAAGGTTGCGATCTTGTCTTCCAATTTAAGATAAATGGATAAAATTCTAAAAAAAGACATCGAAGTTGCCGAAGCGCTTGGAATTTTTTTACTGATATTCCATTTTCGACTGCCAAATCTCTCAATTCATCTTTCGCTGTTGCTGAATCCTTATTGAGGGAAAATATTCCGCTTATTATCATAAATTTATAATTTAAATAGATAAATTCGGAAGAGATTATTAAGGCGTTCAAATCGTTGGATATGAAAAAGACTGCTGATCTCCATGCTCTATCGGTTAAGATTGTAAACTCCATTATTGATTGTATTGCACAGCATTAGGCTCTTGTTTTTAATAAATTCTTTCTGATTTTCTGAGTTTTGATAAAAACTGAAATAAATGAGAAAGAACTGAGATTAAATGTCAACGAGAAGTGTATTAAATGAATAAAATTGAAATTAATTAATATTGAAAGCCAAGTTAAATTAATAATTACATTCCTGTAAACAAAGTTAGCATGATGAATATCAAGGGCAAAAATACTGTTTAACTTGACCCCGACGTGATTTGAACACGCAACCTTCTGATCTGGAGTCAGACGCGCTACCGTTGCGCCACGGAGTCGTTGCATAGTACACTCAATTCAATAAATAAATACAGTAGTTCACTTTATTAATCGCCTTACTGTATGGTTTTATTTTATTATTATACCTATGTTTTTTTTTCAAATCTCTTGCCATACCGTAAAAATGTTATTGGTTGTATTCAAAAATTAATATATATTCCAAAGTAAAACAATGGATATATTTAAGCGCCATCTATTAACAACTCTTAGTATTACAGCACAGAAACAAAAATTAAACAACAAAGAAAAAAAAATGTTATTCTCTTTTTATTTACGTCCTCAAGAAAAATGATAATGCTTATTAAAAATTAATATTTTTTTTGGAAGATTTTCACTCATTTTTCACGATACTACGCAATACGAGATTTCGAGATAACAAAAAAAAAACACTAAATACTTACAATCAATTCAATAGAAGGAAAGAAGAAAGTTAGTAAAAAGTAATTCCATAGATTAAAACTTATACTGGTGATTTCTGTCCTATTTATATTCATCTATAACGGTTGTATGGTTGTATAAATTTTTCAGCATGGTATTTTTTCTATTTTCCTTTTACTAAGTCTATAGCATTCGTTTACGAAATATAGTTTCTAGTAATCGGTGTTCATTTTTCTCTCAACATTTAGTTATGTTACTGAATTGTTTTTAAGAAATTTTTCTCTTAAACAATATTTTTTTTCATTTGTAGTTTTCAGTTGTATTTACGAGTTTTTCTTACAATCAACATTTGGTTTTAGGAATTGCTTTATACTAGCGTCATCTATTGAGATATTTAGAACTATTTTTTTTCTGGGTTGTTAGCAATTTTTCATTCTCTTATCAGTGATCAATCGCAATCACTCTGGGAATCAATCATCTCAACTATCAACGAATAGATAGTGTCATTGTACTTTAGGTTTCTCAGTGAGTTTTCATAAAGTGCATAATAATTGACCACTGATGAGGTCCAGGCTCGTGACTTGAATTATAAAATTAACATTAATGTGTCTATTCATCATGGTGATATAAGAAGTTGCAGCAAGCGCTCGCTGGCGTCCTCCAGACGTGATGGGGTACGACATCGGCTGGATCATCCCTCGATTACGGGACCCTGGCCGTTTATGGAGTTGCGCCAGTTCCATCACCGTTGCGGTTGTGGGTCTCTTTAGTAAACTAATCATCGGTAAGTATCCACTCGACTAGTCTGTACGTGGCATACAATATTTACATAATCACTTTAACATTTCTATAATGTATTCCATTTAGAATCCGTAAACGATTTCCAATTCGTTTCCTGTTTACGTTTTATACTTAGGTAATTTTGTATCACATCAGAAATATTTAGCGCTATGTTTATTTGACAACCTGTTGTACCTGTTGTTTGCTTGTTAAATTATTTGTGAAATAAATATTTAAACCTAATGTAGGACTATAGCACCAGTCATGTCAAACACAAAACTCTTAACAAATGAAATAATGTATTTGTATGCATTATTTTACATTGTTATTGAGTATTGTCAAGTGATTCACATCATTAAAATTTTATTCTCTTTAATTTATACTCAAATTTTATTAAGTTTGACCTAACTTGGTTTGAGCAATTAGAGCCAGTTTCAGAACTCCATTGTCTTAGAAATCAATTTGTTCTATATTGAAAAAAAAAAGCTAATGTTACAAAGTTATGGGAGATATGGCAAATTGAGCATAACATAATGTATATTATTTTATGTTTTGATTATTCACTTACTGTTGTGTTATCTGAATTTGAACTATGAAACAATAAATAGATTATATATATATTTATGTGATTATACACTTTATTACCTAGCTGTACTGATATTTCTTTAATATGTTTGTCATCATATTTTTATCTATTTGAAGTACAAATTTAAAAAAAAAAGAATCCTATAAAGTTAAATACATAGAGCGTAGGTAATGAGTTTGATATGTTAGGCTACAAATGACTTATCCAGTTATTTCATAACTCAAACCGAATTAAATTGCCATTTACTTCGAGCTTCAGAGAGCTTGGTTATGGATATTTTCCCTGGTATGGTGACAATGCCCATCCTGTACAAGCCTAATATGGATAGCTTAAAATTCTAGCCTCTATTCCGAATTAAATTTTGTAAAGGTTTGTATACCATACCACTGTTAAATATTACTAAATGATTTTTTAATATACATATTAATAAATGTATTTAATTACAATATAAGTTACAATGTATAAAATACAGTACAATATAAATGTAGTGGGATCTTATTTATCATTACAATAGGTTAATATAAGTTTAACTATTCGTCATGAATCCATTTGAGTGGAAATATACCACATTTACAATTTCATTGCTTATTTGAACCCAGGAAATAACCCAAATCCAAATCTCAGTCGCAGTTATGATCTGATTCCCATTCTAATTTCAATACCAATGTCAATTCACCTTCAGTTTTAGAAAATATATTACAAATAATATTCAAGCACATGAATATTTTTTCAACAATGTAAAGAAATATATTCAAGAAAGAAAAAGTAATTCACACCCAAAAAGTAGAATTGTTTACCTTTAAACAGTGTAAGGATATTTCCTCACACTTATTGATATGATATATATAAAATGATATAAAGAAGATAAATTCTTTAAGTATTGATAATGATAGGTAGGTGCTAAATGAAATGGCATAACTGATTGTTATGATAGAGCATAGAATATGTTACAGTCAAGGATCCAAAAAGTCCAAGGCTTGAATGTGGTACATTGGTTAAATGCTAACATCAACAATATAATAATTGGAAATTATGAAACCCACAAATAGAGAATACCACATTTCTACAAAGGAATTTAAAATATTTAATAATTGTTATTTACATAATATATTTATTTACCTAGTAATACAATATTTGATGAAGAAAATTTTGTTTGCATTTTTTTCTCCTGGCTTTACATTACATAGTGAAAGTTTTGAAAGTTGCTTAAATATTTTTTTAGGTAAATCTAAACACATTTTGCTATCCCAATGTTACTTATGAAGGAGACACTATCTATTCCCATTTAAAACCATCTTATTTATTTTCCAAATATAAAGTTTTGAAAAAGTGTGAAACCATTCATGTCCAAATATTTTCAGAATCAATATTAATTTATTTATTATATATTGTTTTCTTCTCTATAATTTTTAATCAATTAAAACCATCACTTCCTTTACCTGAGACAAAGGGCTTCTTCACCACATTCTTTTAAATTGCCAATTAATTAAAAAAAAATCACTTTCAAAATTTTTCTCACCACATTTTCCTGAAAGGAAGTTTAAGCTAAAACTCGTTAAAAGGAAGGCGTGGAATGCAAAATTAATTTTAAAAGTGACTTTTTGTTATGTCAGTTGAGATGGTGGAAGAGGCTTTAGATGTTAAAAGAGCAACTGATTTTTAGTAATTTTTTATAGACATTTACATAAACATTTCAAATTTCTTAATATCATCTTTTATGGACATATTGATTCAAATGTTATATTTGTTTCTGTCTCTACCTTTCCAGAACAAGGTCAATGTATTGTGAAACATATTATCATAGGAAAATTAATATTGTGATTTATTAGGTTTTGCTAATAACTAATAAACCCATTAATTTTTATTCTCTTTAAATTTTTAGTAGAATCGAGACTATTTTGTGGTAGGGGCTAATATGAAAAATGACTCATGTTCATGTATATTAGTTATGATTCAGCTGTAATAGTGTAAAGTATAATGAAAAAATGACTGATTCAAACCCATACCTGACATTGTTTATTATATGAGTTCCGATATGGGCATTCCGCAGTACAAGCTGTATGTTGCATTTGTCAAAGGGTAGGTAATAATGCAGTCTTCAAATTATGCCAAAGTGGTTACAACGATTCTGCAATTGTGACTATTCTTTGATCAATCAAATTAGGTTTAGATGTTCTGTCGAAATCAATACCAATAAATTGAAAGCATTGCTTGAAGAACATACTTGAATCAGTATGTGTGATTTGGCTACCCACCTTAGACGTGCTAATGATATAGTGCAAAATCATTTACATGCTTTGGAAAAGACTTCAGATGTGGTGTTTGGGTACCCCACCAATCAAACAATCAAATGACTTACCGAAAAGAAGTTTGTGTACTACTATGTCATGCATTTAACTGGCATTTAACCCTCTCAGCACTGGAGATAAAAAGTGTGTTGTCTATATTAACCATACTCATAACCACCAGTGGCTAGACTATAAAAAACTAGGCAAATCTATGCCAAAAAATCATCTTCACTATGACAAGGTAGTATATATGGAGTGATGCATTGGGAATTTCCTCCTAATAATACAACGATTGCAGTGACATTTTACTGTAATGGACTTGAAAATTGAAGCTTGAAATTCATTGTAAACGTCCACAACATGACAAAATATTTTTCCTACAAAACAATGCACAGCCACAAATCAATGAGAGTATCTACTCAAAATTATAGGAGCTCAATTGGAAATATTACGATACCCTCTATATTCACCGGATTCATCCTCGCAACTGATTTCAGTTTATTCTATCCAGTAAGTAGTCATTTATTAGAAAAAATCTATTGCAATAAACCACAGTTGCGACAGCGTATAGACAACTTTTTCAATGCCAAACCAGCAAAGTTTTACACAGACGCCATCCACTCTGCTGAATCGATGTAGTAGCCACAATGGTGATTATAGTGTAAATGAATAGTACTTATTTCATAAATAAATAAATACTAATATAAATTTTTGTGTCGCTCATTATTTATTAGCCAATCCGACATATATAGTACTTTCCAAATAAAGAATTTCCAAAAATGCATAATTGTCTGTCTATTTATTCACTTTTCTGCTACTTCTCTAGATGTGTGTTACATGCCAACCCTTTTTTTTCTTTTTTTCTCTTTCAAAATGTATTTTATAGTCATTTTTAGGCAAAATGTGAAAAATCCTGTTTTATAATGTACAAGATGATTATACCAAAGTTATTGTTTTGGGTTAGTATAATTATTTTGATATGATAAAAAGTGATAAGGAATATTTGTCTTAATTTCTTGTCTTCCTTTGTTGTAAAACAAATACAAACCTGATAATTTATCTGCATTTGATATCATTACAAATTTTAACTTTTTTTTAAGGTACTACTTGAAGAAATTGAAGGCTATCTTAAAGCACATAGAAATATGGTTTTCGAAGAAATAAATTTATTTTCAAGTTCAATAGGCTATATTAAATTTAAAGTATAATGTATTGTCTTTTCTATTCTCAACTTTCTAAATCTGTTACAAATATTAAGGATTACTATACTGTTATAATATTTTTTAATGTTTGTATCAAAATTAGGATTTACGGATTAAATTATGGGCTTTAAAATTTTCAGTATTTCTCTTTGGATTTGCATACAACTCAGTACCAAACTTCAACAAACAGTGAATAGTTTGGCATTGTAAAATTATTTTAAAACATTGAATTAAATTTATTCAGGGTCATAGAGGGCAGCGACAACCAACTGTTATATTACGTTAATTCTCATCAATGTGTAGTCAGTCTCATGTCTACAAATTGTCTCTATTCCGTCATCTCAAAATGGGGATTTTCTGTTTGATTAAACTTTTGTAAAACCAAAATTTATAATTGATTGTCACCTCAGTCTGTGAAATGTCAATAACTGCAACAAGACGTAAATGTATTATACAGATGTTGATGATATTCAAGAAACTGAAGCTCATTTTATATTGAAGATAAAGGTTTTTTTTTTATATAGATTACCAAATTTGCTAGTTACAAAATTCACAAATTTTAATAAGAATTAAAATGTATGGAATATAAATTTTATAACAAATGATGTAATAATATATATATATATATATTGAGATTGCACATATTGACATAATTTAAACAGCACATTTTGGCCTCAAATTCATGGTCTTTTGCCATGTCAATAATGCTCATATTGGAAACACTAAATTACTCAAAATTGTACATTATTCATACTTACTGTATGATGGCTTATTTATTGGTTTATTTATTTCCCGGGTTACAAATGTACCAAAAATATTATTTTTGTGAGAAGATAAGACTTTATTTCCAGAATAAACCAAAATAAGTGATTAAAATGAATAATAATATTATTCTCCGACACTGACACAGTACAACGCACGAAACTTTACCGTTCTGAATGATGTAGTTTGCAGGTTTAACATTCCGCAACCCTTCTTTTCTCTCGGATCCTTATTTTACGCCGTTGCAACGCTTTCGTGACTATCTTCACAGCGGCAGATTTTCTTGCGTTGTACTTACTATATACACTTTTGGATGAGATGGTGCATCTGATCTCAAACTAAGCTATGAGGCTTGTATTGAGCGTATCAAATAGTTGATGGAATACATATGTACTTTTTTTTATAAATATATACACGTAATACATAGAAATACCCAGACTTAAGAAAAACATAATTTGTTATTAAATAAATATTCGTCTTGTGTGGGAATCGACTCACGGTTCCCAGCGCAACAAGCAGGGTCACTACCAACTGCGCCAATCAGGCAGTCAATTATCATATTTATATTGATTCTGTAAATTCTGAAGTTGCTACTACATCACCATGCAGTAAACCATACAAGAATAATAGGTAATTATAATTATTGCTCTTTTCAGAATGGTTGAATAAGACGACTGTGTACAACCGGGAAGGGCTAGGGCGCGCCCTGCGGCGGCCAGCCGGCGTGCCACTTATAACAGTGTCCAATCACCATTCCTGCTTTGATGATCCAGGATTGTGGGGGGTGCTGGATGCCTCCACCCTCATACGTGGCTCGCGCATGCGTTGGTCGCTCGCCGCGCACGATATTTGCTTTACTAACAAGATGCACTCGTACTTCTTCAGTCTGGGACGGTGCGTGCCAGTGGTGCGTGGGGCAGGTGTTTATCAGCCCGCGCTCGACTTTTGTCTAGAACGACTGCAAGCAGGCGATTGGGTACATATTTTCCCCGAGGGGCGCGTCAATGTCGACAAGGAGCACATACGATTCAAATGGGGCGTGGGCCGACTGGTGTCGGAGAGCGCGCGGCCGCCGCTCGTGATACCCGTGTGGCACGAAGGCATGGACGGGGTGCTACCCAATGTGGAGCCTTACCTGCTACGGTTCCGCAAACGCGTATTTCTCAATGTAGGAGAACCGATCGCGTTACATGCGATTCTAGAGCGGTTAAAAGGCGCGCACGCCTCTCCGGAAGAGACCCGGCGCGTCATCACCGAACGCATTCAACTGGAGTTGATGCGTCTACGAGATCAAACACACGCGCTGGTGCGGCGAGCCCTAGGGCCTGCGGCGCACGCGCTGCTGTCGTCAGCGGCCTCCTCACCGTCGCCGGATCCCTCAGAGCCGCCGGATTCGCCGTCGCCTCACTAGGGCGTTCTTTTGTACATGTTTTTACCCTTTGATACTACTTATACAAGTGCCGACGCACAGCACGACCGCCGCCGCGCCGCGCCCCCTTTCTCATTTTTATACTCCTTGTTTATTTATTTTCCAGTGATAATGCCGTACCAGTATGTCTAAGTAGGATATTGTAATTGGTGTAAGTACTCTTAAGCTCTATAAGTGCGTGTGTGCATGTATGTCGTATGTTGTATAGGTGTTGTGGAACGGGTATCCTCGTTTTATAGTATTTTGTTATTTTATAGAGTATATTTCACTTGGTTAGTGGCAGTGGAGAGGGGTGTGCGCGGACGGTGGGCGTTCATACACATATCGTAGCCGGCGCCGGCGCCGGTGGTCGCGTTCGCATCGTTCTATTGTTGTTGTTTAGTCGTATCGAGCGCATGTTCACCATAATAAATTTGATGGACCTCAAGCGTCGTTTCATTAGAGCCCGTAATCTAATAAAACAGAACACCAGTCTGTGTCACCTAATATATTTATGGTTTTTGCACACTGTACACCCACAAATCAAAAAGCTTTTAAATTCATTGATTATTTAAACAAATTAAATTATAATACAAATAATCAAGAAATAAATGTGATATAAAATTATGCTTGTGTTTTACTATTTTGTTATTTCAAAACGTGATTTCTAAATTTTAAAATATATTTTATTGTATTTATTGTTATAAATATTGTATTAATATTCAATAATCATAAAAAAACAACCTCCTTTGATACTTGATATTTATAATGAAACAAATATACAACCCAGAAGTGTCATTGGCTCATCCTTCTAATAAGTCATACTTGACCAACCAAAATAAACTGCAATGTGAATTATGATTCTCAAATAAAAACGCTTCTTGAATATTTGTGACAGTTTATGTAAAACTTAAAGTTAATATAGCAATGATCATCAGGTTGCACACACGTTTCGGACAAAAACTTCCATTACACAGACGACTAGCACTTTAAGTGCAGTAGATATAATCTCGTCAACTTCCTTGCATGGTGACTCACCGCACCTTGCAAATGTTTGGGATTATTTCATTTATTTTTTCACGTTATTGTTGTTACCACTAACTTTAATCGCTATATGTTTATTTTAATGAATGAGATATGCACTTTTTCAGTAATCCGAACATGTTAACTAAATCCAATAGTTAAAAATTATTATCAATTACTACCAGGATTTGGAAATAAACCGTGTAGGCCGCGGCCTAGGGGCGGCAGATTTCAGAAAATTATTAATTTAGAAAGGTACATAGGGCGGCGGAAATAAAGTGGCCTACACTCATAAAAAATATAAATACGCCACTGATTACTACTAACTAGTTACTAGTGATATGCAGTCGACACAAATTATTTAGGTATACTGAGACAGAAAAGCAATCCTAAAGAGCTGAAAAGGAAGCAAGTTTATACAAAGTGATAATATTAAATAACCTAGCCATACCTTTGCGAAAAATTCGCACAAAATACACATAATAAGTATCCTTATACGCCCTATAATCGAAACAGACAGGAATGTGAGATTCGGACATCCTTAGACATAGGCATGAGTCAAATAGGTACAATCGATCTCATACAAACATTTGGGTTTGAAAAAGCTGTGCTCATGGTGGATCCCATACAATTTGACTGTGAGGCTAAAAAAAAAACAGAAGGGACGTCAAATTTTGTGTGGGACATTGTAGCGAGTGACGAACCATAGATTTATTGCTAAGACCTCAAACTAAAGCAGCACTCTAGATGAACCGAAACCAACCAAAGTGCCGCGCGAGCGCAGTGCCTCTAAGCGGATGATTGCTTCTTTTGTGAGTAAAACTGGATACGTGGCTACTGTTGCTTTGGAGAATTGTCGTACCATGAATAGTGATTGCTACACGACCATTTGTTTGCCAGAAGTAATTGACGAACTCCGTAAAAATAACCGTAAACGTCATATCATCTTGTATCGATGCCAGTTCTCACGCGTCCAAACATAAATTTTTGAAGGTAAAAAACGTAGAACTTATGAGAAATCCTGCATACAGTCCCGTCCTGGCACCTTGTGACTTTTTTTTGTTCGCAAAAATTAAGAACCAATTACGCGGTCAACGATTTTCATCATCAGAAGAGGCTGTCGAAGAGTATGAAAAACATGTTTCAGAGGTCACCAGGGAGGAGTGGCATAAATGTTTTCAAAATTGATTTATTCGTATGAAATAATTTTTTTCTAATTCATTCCAGATACTTTCAGTGCGCCCTACATACAATTGCTATAATTTAGTATTTTACAAAAACAAAAGCAATATATATATTTTTTATTGTTGATTCACATACAGCAAGCAATTGTATATAAAATTATGTCAATTTTATATGGAGTAATTTTATGTTTTTTTACTAAAAAGGAATACAAATACCATTAGCTTAACGTATAACGAGGGGTGGCTGATAAGTCCGCGGCCTAAGGCATTAAATGAAAGAAAAGTACGAGTATTTTATTTTTATTTTTCAATATAGTCTCCCGCAAGCGAAATACATTTTTCACATCTGGTGTATAACGCCTTCAAACCGCCCAAAAAAATATTCCTTTTCTTTGCAGTCAAAATGGCTTTCTACAGCCATCTTCATTTGATTGTCATCAACAAATTTACGACCACGTTACTCCTTTTTTAAATTGGAAAAAAGGAAATAGTCGCTGGGAGCTAGATCTGGGCTGTAGGGTGGGTGGTCAATTTCCGAGAAGCCCGTGTCCTTTAGGGCCTGCCTCGAAACCCGCGCCGTGTGGACAGAGGCATTGTCTTGTAAAAACAGCACTACGCGCTATAACTTCCCACGTCGCTTCTGTACGACTGCCTCTCGTGCCTGAGCCAATAAATTCGCGTAATATTGGCCATTCATAGTAGTCCCCTTTGGCAAGTAATCAATTAGTAAAATACCTTCACTATCCCAAAAAATTGTCGCCATAAGCTTCGATGCCGACTTTTGAACCTTGAATTTCTTCGGTGGCCTTTCTCCTTTTTTCGTCCATTGCATGGACTCCTGTTTAGATTCCGGATCGTATTGACGAACCCAGGTTTCATCCACGGTTACAATTCGGTCGCAAATTTCGTCTATATTATCCCCGACTAACTCCAAAAAATCCTTACTCGTCTGAAGTCGCCGCTGCTTGTCAAACGGCGTTAGCATTTTTTGGTACCCGACGCGCACTGATTTTTCTCATATTCATATGCTCGTGTATAATTTCTCCAACTCGTTCTTTACTAATCTGCAACTCTTCAGCTATCTGCCATAATTTTATTCCTCGGTCGGCCAGTACTAATTTTTCGATTTTTCGAACATTTTCCTCCGTCACTACCGTCACAGGACGCCCTGGGAGAAGGATCATCTTCACAGCTCTCTCGTCCTTGTTGAAATAAGCGAGCCCATTTTTTGACCATCGTATACGAAGGCGCAGATTCATGAAGAACTGATACCATGTCTTCAAAAATTTCTTTGGGCGTTTTTTCTTTCTTTACGAAGTACTTTATTACGGCGCGATGTTCAATATTACTGAGATTTGACGATTCGGCTGACATGATGACGTTTGTGCTTCGACAGATAATTTGTTAATGACTTTAATAACGAAAGGAAGCTACATTTATACTAACAAGAAGTGTCGCAATTAGTGGTAATAGTTGTGGAATAATGAGTCATCGCTAAGTACCTTGGGCCGCGGATTATCAGCCGCCCCTCGTACCTAATATATTTGATTGTTTTAGCTTAAACTGGGCAAAAATACATCAAAAACGATGAGGAGGAAAGGCATAAAGAAATCATTTAAATTAAATATAAGAATTTAATTAAATAAAGAATTTAACTAAATATAATTAAATTTTTTCAACTCATTGAAACTTAATTTTTTATTTTCTGCCTGTTCCGATATATCGCATCTTCAAGTTGATAACCCTGTTGAAAACATCCAGTACAGTCCCATACAAAACAATAGAATCTGTAATGGCTCACCTATATGTAATCTATCTGGAAGAAAAATTTCTAGATAGAGTTAAATTTGGAATCTATATGTAAGTCCATCATAGCGAGGTTTCTTTATTGGACTTAATGGGATTGTAATGTTATTTGTATCTGTATGGATCCTAACTGCACCTTACCTGTAGGTTTGTATCCGTTTTTATCGTAAGTCCATGTGGATTTCCGAATACGAAATAGAAAATGTTTTTAATGCTTTTTAATGACAATTCCACAATCGGAAAAAATGATGTATTCTATACGAAAATCCAGATAAGAACTCTGCAGGCATATAAGTTCCATTAAACTTTCCGTTTCGTCCCTTCGAAAGTTTTTATGGGTATGGATATGGATTTGCAGCGACAAAAGCACATTAGATTCCAATACAATCATTTCTTATTGGAATCTATTGGATGTCTTCAACAGGGAGATTAAAATGAAAACAGTAATCACTTGTTTGCTTATATTTTAATACTAATGTCATGAACTAAGAAAGACAGATTAACCTTGGTATATAGAGTATATCTATAAACTTGGTACATATATAAAAGTAAGATTAATCTTGCAGGAGAAGGGATTATGATTGGAAACAGGTCGGCATCAGATTCAAGATGCTAACTATATTACTTGCATAAAATTAGTTAAAATTATGAGGAATCTTACATGAAAGGGAGAAGGGTCTGCATCCACATTTTACCTAATCTAACAAAGATGAAGATGACTGGATTAAAAAAGAATAATAAACACCCCTATATTTGTTTAAAGCAAAATAATACCCGTGTCTCTAGTTAGCTATTTAAAAGATGCTCATCACTTAAGCAGCCATCTCAAACCCAGCATGACAAATCCTATAATTAAACAGATGATTTTAGAGTATCATGCCCAAGACTGGCACTACAGAAATTACATTTGTAATTTCTGTTTACTATTACTTCCAACAGTAAATTCATTTTGATTTTACTGTTGGAAGTAACAGTAAAATCAAAATGAAACAGAAGTTGATTTTACTGATACTTCCAGTGCTCTGTGATGCACAACACGCGCAAATGTAACCGATACTCAAAACTAGAACATGATGGTTATCTGATAACATAAACGAGCCTAAGTCTTTAGAGGAATATCACCAATCAAATGCGCCAAGTTAAAATATTATAATCAAAACATTTTTTTGAGTTTGTAAAAAAAACTTGTCCACTTCTAGATTGTAATTCTTTGCTTAAAATATGAAGTGGGGAATTTAACGAATTCGAACTCAATGTAATTCACTAAGGTCGTGTGGTTCTATTTATTTTTATTTTATCATCGCATCTTCAACTTCGCTTTGGATGTGGTAGAGGTATGCTGAGACCAATTTGGCTGCAGGACAAAAATCGGTTCAGTCAGGACAGGCTTATCTATACTAATATTATAAACGCGAAAGTTTGTAAGTATGGATGTTTGTTGCTCTTTCACACAAAAAGTACTGAGTGGATTTTGATGACACTGTGCAATAATATATAGCTTACGCATCAGAATAACACATAGGCTATAATTCATAAAGATATAGAGTCAATTAGCCAAAATATAACGATAAGTGTCAAGTAAGTAGGAAAAAAATCTGTCATTTGCGAGCTATTCTGGCGTGCGCCGCAAAAACCGTTGGAATTACACGTGTATAATGTATAATGGAAATGTTTATCTTAAATAGTCCTACAAAAAAGCCCGCGACAGCATATATCTATCTTTTATGTGTAAGCCATTATCGCCAAAATAGTGACCCATAAATACAATAATCATTGATAATTTATTTCTAACGCACATTTGGTAGTAACAAGTTGATCCTTATATTAAAATAAATACTTTTATCGCATCTGGTGTTTAAATTAGATAAACTTTGTCTTTTACACTACATCATTTGGACAAATATTTGAATAGTCATGACGATAGACAAGCTAGAGCGCGATATTATGGTGCGGTCCGGCGGCAGGGTCAGACCATAAAGGTAGCAGGCATACATTTGAGCACGCAATGTTTTTCTCACGGCCAGCTCTATGTGGCTTGCTCACCTGTTTTTAAGTCGCAAAATCTGCATGTTTATACAGACCAAAATAAATCGTTAAAGATAGTTTATAGGAGTATATTGCAGTAGCCACCTATAACTTTTGCATTTCCATCAATCATCATATACGTCCGTACCTATCTATCCTTACAAACTATAGCGTTTATAATACCTGTAATACATATTAGTGAGATCATTATAAAAAAAACTTAGTTCCAATTTACATACATTACACAATATAATTGTTCGAATACTTATAACTGGAGAATAGCTGGACCGATTTTCATTTTAATTAATAGTGATGTTATGTGTAAACTGAAATGTATAAAAAATCAGTAGGTATGAATTATGTTTATCTTCCAACAATTTTTAAGCTGTCGCTTTATATTGCTTTAAAAAACATGTGGTTATATCATCAATGTGTATAAATTCGCCCTATAAAAAAACTTCCCAATGAACAAGGTGAAATAATACGTTTTAAGCCTACGCGGGCGGAGCCGCGGACAAAAGCTAGTAATTCGATAAAGATGCAGCTAGGATGGAAGGGGTAATGACCCCAATGACACCCCCGAATCCACCCCTACTACACTCTCATACAATAAAGAAGTGAAGTATGAAGTAGCAGCTTCCGCTGTTCCATTCCGTTAAGTTCTGATGGGCCACTCCCTCCCCCCTCCCTCCAACAGATATCTTTTTTTCCTAAAAGGCTAGAAGGCTAGTAACGCACTAGTGATTCCTTAAGGGTTGCAAGTGTCCATGGGTGGCAATGATCACTTACTCTCGTGTGGCTCGTATGCTCCTTTGCCTCTTAAATAAAAGCGGATCCAGCTTTAAGATCAGGGGGTCACATAGTAGTGGGATCTGTCCTGACTAAAAGACAGGCTCCAATTTAGTTACAAGACAAAGTCATCTCAGGGAAAGTCATGATCCCAACGACTACCCCTAAATCCGGCCCTTCTCTCAAAATGCTATAAAAAATCCTTTCTCTTTTTGGTATATGTATACTATAAACTATATTATCAAAAAACTGGCCAAGAGCATTTCGGACCATGCTCATTATACTAGAATTTGGAGGCCATTATTAGAAAGAAATGCACTACAGATGAAAAAAGTACGTTACACTTTTTCCATGTTTCCCGCACATAATAATAGGTATAGGCGCCTTTAGGCGCCTATAACTAGAAAAACAAGTAGGTGTGTCGACTATTACTATTAAACTAGTGTCTAAAGTGCATCTGAAGAAGAGTCTATCTTGATTACACATACGTCCTTTTGTTGAAAAGCGAAGTTTTTCGCTAATAACTCGAAAACAATACATCACACCATGATCAAAATAATTTTCTTTGAAAATATTTATTAAACGTTATCTTGGTTATTTTTTTTATATTTTTTGGACATACGGTTTAGAAAATAGAGCGGGGGGCACAATTTTGCAATTTTCGGAGCTATTATTTTAGAAATCATTCACGTAATAAGAAAAATTGCCTTGAAATCTTAAAAGAAAAAGAACTGACGAAATATGTACCACTCATTGATGTTTGTTATAATTTTTTCGGCTTAAATTTTTTTTTTTCAGCTTCTATTACATGTATGGAGTGCCCCTTCGAAATATTTATTTTTGTATTTAACTACCAAATTTCATATACATAAAGTAGTTTTGAATAAAATGTCTGTGACATACGGACGGACGGACATGACGAAACTAGAAGAGTTCTGTTTATGCCATTTTGGCTTGGAACACTAAAAAATCAGGCTTAAATGGGTAAAAATAACAATCACAAACAAACTTCGAAATATTTTTTTTATAAAATTCTAAAATTATTTATTTATTTACGTTTACTTATAATAACTTTAATTTACAGTGATTTATAATTATTTTAATATTATAAAAACATAATATAATTTGTATACTGGTGGATTTTGTCATGCATCTTTTCGTACATATTCATAACCTCCTTTTTTTTGGAACAACTTTGCCAAAGTAATTATGACAAAAATATGTCATGGAAAATATGCTTATAAATATGTAATATAAAATAATATAGACACAACTCTAATATGTTCGGCCAGACTACAAGCGTGGGCACGATCATGTGGCCGGCCACGCGACGCGCTGTGGCGCAGTACCTACGCGTCTCTTGTTCTAAGGTTATCAGTAGGATATTTTTACGTAGATGTTCTAAGCTATTTTTATTAGAAACGGCTACTTATATGGTTATGGTTTCTTTGAGAAAATTGTTTTGTAAGAGGAAATGAATATTTACTAAAAGATGCATGATAAAATCCATTCCTGTGTACAATCTTATAATATAATGTTGTTTTTTTATAGTTAAATATTTAAACAGTAAATGGCATTTTCATTGTATTTTTATTATTTTAATAATAAACAAAAACATAATGTGCATGCATAAAAAACATAGGACATTAAAAGAGTAATTCTTGTTAAAAAAAACTAAATGCTGAGAGAATATAATGATATTTAAATTCTCAGAAATATTTTAATTACAAAAAATTTAAATAGTTATTCGTATGTCTTTCTTTTTGCATATATATTGCTTTATTTGTGTTTGCAAGTAACATTTTCCACCAAATAATATTCTATGAAGTTCTTCAAAATTATTCCGTTCTTTTCTAAATTACGTGTTAAAATTATTATACAAAAAATTCTGTTAATATAAAAGTATCATTAATTATATAAAAATAACAATGAAATGAGTTAAAACACTTGAAAGCAATCAAAAAAATGCTAGAACAAATTTGAATCCGGGCACCCCGCGCACTCAACGTAATGCTAAACAGCTGAGCTAATTCGTATAACTGATTCTCTGGCGAAAATAGTTGTGCTATACTTCAATTATCTTCTAACATGCCAACGTTTACATAAAGTTGTTTGTTGCTGTCTACTTCCTCTCGGCGAGTCGTGCGATCAGAGGCTTCGTTCCAAAAGGTATTTGTATATTTATATTGAAACATTTACAATTAAGGGTTTTGATATGATTGAATCAACCGAACCTCGGCAGCAAACCGATGTTGTCTTTTGAAAAATTTGGTCAAAAAAACCGATGCACAAATAGTGGCATACACTTTACCGGCGTCTGTATATCCAAACGTCAGTACATACTCCTTTCTTGCAAGAAAATAAAATCATAGAATCATCATGGACATGTGCCTCCAATTTTATAATAACAGTAATGGCAGGTTTAACAAAACATTTCTCTCAGCGAAATTTCCTACATATCTTACTTGCTTTGTACTAATATTTTTAGAAATCAATATTAAATCGGGATCGATTTATGAATCATAATATCACTTACGCAAAATTGAATTTAGAAAAACTTATTAGGTGTTTTTGTTATCAGAAAAAGAATTCCCACAAACTTTTGCATTACAAAAAACCAGAGGTGTCGTGACAAACCCCATTGGAATGAAATTCTTTTCTTTTAATATTAGGTCATATCAAATAATACAAACAGTGTAACAAATTACAAATTTTCAGAGTAATTAAACGAGAAATATAAAATAATATCTTAAGAAAAATATTCATTTACTTAAAATTGGATTATAATACATATAAAATAGTGAATTTAAGTCATATAAAAAAACACTAAAGTACTAAACAGCGCGATCATTTTTTTTTATTAAAAACTGTTAATTTCTGTAACGGTTTTTATTTCTACTTTGTTTACATTTTTCAATAATTAATTCAGATTGCACAATAGTAACGCTTTCCATTTCCACACAACCTCATGTCCGACCTTCGACCTGTAAATTTCATTTTTAAGATTCATTTTAGTCGCGTGATCTAAAAAATGCATAAAACAAGGTTCACGGATGACAATTTTACGTAAGGGTTATGTGATATACTAATGCAGACCGATTTTTATAATTTGTTCTACAATTGCAAAGATATATTGCTTAAATTTGGCTTACATTTAAACGTGATAACATCTTACAAATCGATGAAGCCGGCTGCACGCACGAAAAAGCATGACTCATTTTCGCGTTCTGCCTGAGCCAAGCGTGCGAGCGAAAGCGTGGAACAATAGAAAATCACGATCGGGCTAAGCGTTCGGCTTGTGACGCATCTATCTCTTTACTGTATGATTTAAGTAGAAAAATATTTTAATTAACTAGTGCAAATAAATGTTAATTTATTGAATACATTGTTATTTTCAATTAACTCCTTCTTTGTATTATACAAAATAATGATAATTCAGTGATAATAATTCAATTCATAAAATAATGCAATTTTTTAACAATGTTTTTTTATGACATTATCACGTAAAATTGTCGTCCTTAAATCGACTTTACAGACAACCAATTTTTTTTTTTAGAATATTTAAAGTGCACCGATATGCGTAAAAGGACGTTTCGCGTTTACAGTTAGAACAAATTAAAGTGTTTTACTATAATGTTTTTCACTAAAACTAGCAATAATGACACGCATTACAAAGCCACTTAGCGTTTTTTACATATAAGTAAATGAAAATGAAAAGTCATATTATTCCTCTTTTCTTTCTTTCTTTTTGTATCAAACTTTTCATACATGGAATCCAAAAAAAATTGAACATAATTGTATCTTCGGCAACGTGTGAATATAGTTGATTAAGCCGTAGAATTTAAAAGATTTCACTGAATTTCGCATTCCGCACTGCCGTTTCGTTTGAAGTGCGTCAGTGTGCCCATAGATAAATATGGATATATAGAGAAGTATGCCTCTGGCTGCGGGGGAGTGAAGTTATGTCGCGCAAATCGCCGTGACAAATCGGATGCGCGTGCATATGTCATTATTTTACAATATTTCGCAAGTTATGACTCAAGTATATTATGCACTTTAACGCTAAAAAGCAATCCCTAATATATTTAAATCGTCAAATTAGGTATATCAATCGAGGGCTTTCCGTCGCACTCGATAATATCATCGTTCAATTGTTTACACAGAAATATTTTATTGAAATAATTACATTGCTTATGTAATACGTATTTAGATTTATCTATATAAATAAAAACAAAACAATTCCGCTTTTATGCAAGATCATCACTCGAAAACGGCTGAATTTTTGCCTGATTTCTTTTTTTGTCGTGTTCGTATTTATTACGAGAAGTTTTATATGAAAGCAAATAATCCTTTTAAATTTTTTTGTTTGTCTGTCTAACTGTTTGTTCCCGGTATCTTCAGAACGGCTCAACCACTCACGGTACGATTTTCCCGCGTACCTTAAACCAATCTTATTCCGGAATTGTTTAGGGTTTTTGTAAAAAATTGAACAACACTTAAAAATAGGATAATTCATCGGAGTCGAAGGTGAAGGACGCAGGTGGAACCGAGATTAAGATCAAAAACAGGACCGATTCGGGACCTAACTCAAGACGAAATTAAGGACACGAAGCGAGATCTGAATCACGATGGAAACACATCATCAGTTGATATAAAATTTCTAGGAATTCATTCTATGCTCACACAGGTGAAACTGCAGACGAAAGCTGTGAGCAATATACATTACAAAGTTTTTCATTCTATTAGCGTTTCGTGTAAGAATTATTAAATAGTTTTAAAATTTCAATAATGTTTAGGATGGATATACGAACGAAAGGATATATGATACATTTTTAAGGTTCCGTGAGAATTACTTAGAACCATTAAAGTTTTAACGCTTTCAACAAAATTTAGTAGGGAGGTAGGTAGAAACGAATGAAAGAATAGACGATATATTTTTCGGGTTGTGTAAGAATTGCTATGAACCTTTATCATTTTATCAATTTACATAGATCTCGGTAGGGAGTTGGCTGGAAATTAATAAACGCGTTAACGTAACGTGTTAAGATTCCTTAATAATTTAATAAACCTAATAATATAACATTTAGGGCTCCACAGTTAAAGAATCAATGAAATTTACTAAGAAATATAATTATTAATAATTGCACCAATTTTACTGGAATATCCAGATTTTTTTCTTATTTCCTAAGGTTTATATTAAAAGCATTATAATTCAGTTTACTTAAAAATGAAACGAGATTTGAATAAACCAAAAGTGAGGGTGTGACCAAAGGCGCACTAGATGCGGTAGGAGACCGTGCGCTGGAGCAGCTATGTGATGGCTACTACTAAAATAAACTTTGTTGAGAGGGTGGAGCTACCGGAAATAGTTCAAAACAATAAAAATTATGTTTATTATATTTTCATGACTAAATAACTGACTCAATTTATAAAACTGCATCTTGCAACTTGCATCATTTTAGATGCGCATGCATTACTTTTATTACAGAAAATTTTATCAGATAATTAAGTTTTTGTAGAAACGGAAAATAAACCCATGCCAACGTAGTGATCGGAATAAATGAGCGAAACAGGCCATGCGGGCAATCAGCGGACAGTAAGTTAACAGTAATACAAATTTGATTTACACTAAACCCATTTTGCAAAACATTTTGTCTTTGTTTGTATCGCTGCTCATTATCATTGTTATGAAAATTGGCACTATGGTTACAATTTTTACATAAATAGTACATCATATAGTAGTAACATGTTACGATCATTATTTTAGCTTTACATTTTGCGTATGTTTTAATTATTTAATACTTACTTATTCTCTGTTTGCATAGCGTGTTGTGTGCACATAGTTAGGATCACTATCCCGTTACTAATACAAATTCAAATTCAAAATATCTTTATTTCATAGGTTACAAAATAACACTTGAAATACGTCATCATTTTGCGAATTTACACTTTACCGCTCGTTCGGAAGGCAGTTTTCCTCAAGAAGAACGAGCAAGAAACTTAAGGGTAGCTCTTTTCTAATTTGCACATACATAACCAAAACAAATACGGAATCATTAGGAATGACAGGTCGAGCCGCTTATGCCCATTGATTTTTGTTCTAAATATTCAGAAATAGCGTAGTACCCTTTTACTGAGTGATTGTTTAATAACACTCTTAAATTTATGTAGGTAAATCTTGTATATCTACAGGAACCTTATTGAATAGGCGCACACAGAGCCCTCTTGAATTTGAGACTTTACTTAGTCGACTAACATGTGAATTCAGTTTATTTTTATATCTGGTATTGAGATTATGTCGACTACTATTTCTTTTAAACATTTCTAAATTTTTTTTTTGCATATAATAAATTTTCATAAATGAATTGAGATGCTAGGGTTAAAATTCCAATTTCCTTAAACTCATTTCTAAGGGACGTACGAGGTCCGAGCTTGTAAATTGCGCGAACGGCCCGCTTCTGCAGCACGAAAATTTTCTGAATATCCGCGGCGTTTCCCCAGAGCAAGATACCATACGACATCAGACTATGGAAACAGCCAAAATAAACCAATCTGGCAGTTTCGACGTCCGATAAATTTCTCATTTTTGACAGCATAGGCGGCAGAGCTAAGCCTTTTCGCCAACTCACTTATAGGGACCCCATTGAAGCCTGTCATCTAAAGTAATTCCGGGAACACTGTAGAATTAACAAATCCAATTCTTTGTTGCGTACTGAAATAGTTCCGGATCCATGTCTTACATTTGGAAGTGAGAATCTTATACATTTTGTTTTCATTTCATTAAGAAGTAAGTTATTTGCAGTAAACCATTTCTCTACCTTAGAGATAGCATTGTTCACATCGTCATAAGTAGGCTGTTGTCTTTTAACTTTGAATAACAAAGAAGTATCATCTGCAAACAATACTATCTCATGAGCATCCTAACAAGGCTAGGCAAATTTATGTAGACTAAAAGAGAAGGGACCAAGAATTGATCCCTGCGGTACACCCATGTGAACTATGGATCCAGACGATTTCTTACCATTGACATCAACCCTCTGAACCCTGTTACTCAAATACGACTTCAGAAGGTCGAGTGCCCGGCCTGTTACTCTATAATGACATAGTTTCCCGATCAGAGTTTCATGATGAACACAATCAAAAGCGTTGGAGAGATCGCAAAATATGCTAATTGCATCTCGCGAATCCTCCCAGGCTCCAAAAATATGTTGCACAAGCTCAACGCCAGCATCGATTGTTGAGCGACCCGAGTAAAACCGAATTGTTTATTTGACATTAATTTATTGGTATAAAATGTACTAACAACTGCTTTAGGATTAATTTTTCGAATATATTGCTAAGTGACAGTAGTATAGATATGGGTCTAAAGTTATTGGGACTTGATGCATTACCGCCTTTAAATAATGGAATTACTTTACTATCTTTCATCAAATCGGAAACACGCCATCATCTAAACACTTATTAAGATAAACGCCAAATGTGGCGCAATATAATCTATAATTGAGTTTACAATCATAATAGAAAGACCATGAATGTCAGCAGTTCTCTTCATGTCTAGAGATTTAAACGTTTTGATAACTTCTTCAGAACTAACATGTTTAAATTTAAATTCTAAATTAATATCACAAATCGAACTATTATTCCTCAGTAATGATTCGGCATGAGCGGGAGATGAGTTAAGAGAACTCGTAGTTAAAACAGGAATGTCAGTAAAGAACGTTTCAAAGGCCTTAGCAACCTCCGTGTCTTCATTCAAGATTTTGTCATCTAACTTAAGTTTAAAGTCAATAACTCGGCCCCTAATTTTTCCAGTCTCGTTCTTTATGACACCCCAAGTCGTTTTCATAACATTATTACTGTTTTTTATTTTACTATTTATGTATCGTTTGCGTATTCGTATGTACCTGCTGGAACGCAGGTAAGAAACGAGTATTCGTATCTACCTGCGGGTCCTTTGTAGAAATCGACACATACACTAACTATAATGTCTCTTCAATATATTATCTCTTTTTTGATGTGAAACATCAAATGCGGCGAGTTGTACCGGCTGTTGGGGTGGCAACGCTTCGTGCAAGTCTTTTTTCACACTAACGATTCTCCCTCTCACTCACCACGCTGAGATTTGAATTCACTACGGAATAAGTGCGTTTATCATTTTGAACTTTTCAAATAAGGAATGATTTTTCTTTGAAAAAAATATGAATATTTTGTTTTTTATTATGCTATAATTTATTTCCTTTAATAAACTATTCTTTCATGGATATTTTCTATACCAAATATTTCCAATGTTTCACATCTGCCAGGCGTCCTGCTAAGGGTCATTATGCGTTTTTATTTCAGACCCTACTAATTATTTAGCATCTGTCTCGCCAAAAAGAGAATTCCCGTCAAGCTCTGAATATAGAAATGGGTTAAATTGATAAGTGACAGAAGAAAATAAAAGTCGGTATACGGGCGAAAGTTTTACGTGACAACGACTTTGAATGGTAAAATCATTTTAATGTGAATATTCATTCGTATAGTAGGAAGAAGGATGAAATAATAGTAACAATTTAAAACATTTATTTATACAAAGAATTATATTTAAAACATTAATTTATACAAAGAATCTCGCACTGAATTTCATATTAACAAAATTTTATTTTTACCTTTACACATACATACGTATTTATATACAAAATACATACAATAACTTGCAATACATTTGCAAGCTATGCACTAATTCTCTAGTGCTGCGCGCGCGGCAGACCGATCATAGTTGGGTGGGAGAGCGCAAGGCATTCGGCGGCCTCTCTCGTTCGGTGACTCATCGTAACGTTACCGAGCGTTACACTTTTCATAAGTGACTCCCAGCCGCAACCTAATTTAAGACGTTGTCACGTCAAAATTCATGCAATTATAAATTGTTCAAAATAGGTGCTCCTTATTTTTTTCATTAGTATCTATGTTACAATTGAATTAAAATTGTAAAGAATAATGATACGTATCAGCTTTGACGCACGACTGGAATTTACTCCTTATATTAGGAACGATTGTCGTGGAACATATATAATTTACAAAGAGGTGTAAATAAACGCGTTTCTTATAGCATTGAAAGCGTTTGTATACTATTATTCAAACTTATTAAATATTTATTTGTAAAATAAATTAAGTAAATTATGTTACATAATCAAACTTGAAATTAAACTCTAAAACCCCATATTAAACGATTTATAATAATGAAAGCTTAACTTATTTAAGTTAAAGTTAAAACTTCTATAAATCGGATATGGAAGAAAGATGCCTTTATTTTTAATAATAGCCTTTATTCAGATCCATATTCCAATTACATGAAAATACAATACGAGTATAAAAAAATTTTAAACTTAACGTAAACCTTATTCTAGTATTTGATTATTTTCATTTATGAGACAATTAAGATCACACAGCATCGCCTCATTCATAGATTGTCATTAAATTGTCAGTTTTCAAGAAAAATTGAAATTAATAAACATCTACATTAATTTGTGTTGCAATGATCGGTTTCGTTAGTTTCGTAAAACCATTGTCGACGGCTGATATAAAATTCCCAACGCGTTTTGTGGGATGTTTTATAAATAGTGTTTGTTCATTATACAAACTACACCTATGGTAAATATTTTAAATTCAATGGGTACCGAGCTTTGCTAGTTTGCTTTTTGTCTTTCGAGTTTACTGTAGGAGTATGATAACATTCCACGAGAAAAGTTGCTCATTTTCATTTCCAACAAAAATATTTAGAACCCAAAATTTATTTCAGTATTTTATCTGTTAGATAAAAAAATTAGTACATCACTTTATTCAAATAGTGCCATTTGCTGGATCGCAAACTTAATCTTTGTGTTTTAAATAGTCCCATCTGTTATGTTGCAAAATTAGTTTTAGTATTTTATTCAAATATGCAATCTGCTGGATCGAAAAATTTATCTCGGTGTTTGATTTTAATAATCTTATCTGGTAGACTTAAAGTTTATCTCAGTGTTTTATTTAAATAGTGCCATCTAGTAGATCACTAAGTTTATCTCCGTATTCTATTTACAGTGTCATCTATTATATTGCAAACTTTATCTGCGTTTCATTTCAAAATTGACATCTGTTATATCGCAAAGTTCTCAGTGTTTCATTTGAAAAATGCCATTCGGAATCCGAAATAGATGTAGAATTTTCGTTAATTTTTTGAAATTTTAAATAACCACCATTTCTATACCATTTCCATAGCACCATCTGTTAGATCACAAAATTTATCTTAGTAACCTGTTTAAATAAAATTATATTTTAGATCGCGACATTACATTTATTTACATAATCCCATCTACTAGATCACAGAAATTAACTCAGCATTTTACTTAAATAGTGCCATCTACTGAATTGTAAAATTTATCTCTAAGTTTTATTTAAATAGTGCCATCTATTATATTGTAAAGTTCATCAAAGTATTTAACTTAAATAGTGCTATCTATTATTATATTGTAAAGTTTATTTCAGTATTTTATTTATAAAGTGCCATTTGTTAGATCACAAAATTATCTCAGTATTTTATCTACATAGTGCCATCTGTTACATCGCTAAATTTATCTCAGTGTTTTATTTAAATAGCGCTATCTGCTGGATCGCAAAATATATCTCAGTTTTATTTAAATAGTACCTTCTATTATATTTCAAAGTTCATCTCAGTACTTTACTTGAATAGTGCTATCTATTATTATATCGCAAATTTATGTCAGTATATTATATACAAAGTGCAATCTGTTAGATCTTAGTATTTAATTTAAATAATGCCATCTGCTGGATCAAAAAAATCAAATCAGGATTCTATTTAAATAGCGCCATCTACTGGATAGTAAAATTTATGCGTTTTATTAAAATAGCGCCATCTGCTAGATCACAAAATATATTACAGTGTTTTATTTAAATAAAGGCCTCAGTTACATCGTTAAATTTATCTCAATTATTTATTTAAATAGTGCCATCTGTTACATTGTTAAATTTATCTCAGTATTCAACTCAAATAGTGCTATCTATTATTATATTGCAATGTTTATTTCAGTATTTTAGTTACATAGTGCCATCTGTTAGATCGAAAAATTATCTCAGTATTTAATTGAAATAATGCCATCTGCTGGACCAAAAATTCAAATCACTATTCTATTTAAATAGCGCCATCTACTGGATAGTAAAATTTATCTCTTTTATTTAAATAGCGCAATCTGCTGGATCACAAAATATATTACAGTGTTTTATATAAATAATGCCCTCTGTTACATCACTAAATTTATCTCAGCGTTTCATTTACATAGTGCCATCTGCTGTATTTTAACATTTATCTCAATGTTATATTTAAATAGTGCCATCTATTATGTGGTAAAGTTCATCTCAGTATTTTATTTAAATACCGCCATCTGTTAGATAGCACAATTTATTTCAGTATTGTATTTAAATAGCGCCATCTACTGAATCGTAAAATTTATCTTAGTGTTTATTTAAATAGTGCCATCTGCTGGACCGTAAAATTTATTTAAGTGTTTTATTTAAATAGTGCCATCTGCTGGACCGTAAAATTTATTTCAATGTTTCATTTAAATAGTGCCATCGATTATATTGTAAAGTTCATCTTAGTATTTTACTTAAATAGTGCTATTTACTATTATATCGCAAAGTTTATCTCAGTATATTATTTACAAAGTGAAATCTGTGAGATCGCAAAATTATCTCCGTATTTTATTTAAATAGTGCCATATGTTGCATTGCTAAATTTATCTGTTTTATTTAAATAGTGACCTCTGCTGCATTGTAAAATTTATCTCAGTGTTTCATTTAAATAGTGCCATCGATTATATTGTAAAGTTCATCGTAGTATTTTACTTAAATTGTGCTATTTACTATTATATCGCAAAGTTTATCTCAGTATATTATTTACAAAGTGAAATCTGTGAGATCGCAAAATTATCTCCGTATTTTATTTATATAGTGCCATCTGTTAGATCGCAAAATTATCACAGTATTTAATTCAAATATTGCCATCTGCTGGATCACAAAATTTATTTCAGTGTATAGTACCATTTGTTGTTGACAACCGATAATATACCAACAATGTAATTATCCCAAACTGGTATGAAATTAAATGTAGGAAAACTTCCTTTTTTTTTCTAGGGAAGACACCGATTTGAAAAAAAAAATAAAATCATTTATCGAAGTACAAATTCAAATCACTTGTGACTCCTCCGGGGTCACAAGTGTCCATGGGCACCGGTGACCATCTACATTCAAGTGGCTCGCATGTCCGTTTGTCCCTCGAAATGCCATAACAAATAGATATGGAAAATATAACTATTGTGATCCTAACGCAAATGTCAAAAAAAAAAATCAAATAACACAATACAATAATAAATAAAGAATAATGTCATACTTTCGTATGAATGATAAAATAAATCAATCACTATGAGAGTTGTAATAACACACGGCGGTGTGACAACGCATTTTCTGTTTTCATGATTTCAATAAAATAAAAATAGGTATATTCGCTATTACAGTTCAACACACAAAATTGTGTTCCAAACCAGTGGTTCTATTACTGAGGATTTGTACCTAAATATCTTAGCTGTGTAAATTATTTCTTTCTATAACATGCTTCGATGATGGCTTCGACAGACTGGATGCAATTCCTCCAGTTATCACGAATAAATTCAAGCTTATGAATAGTCAGTAAAAATATAATTCCTGACGTGTTTTAACTAAACCCCTTTTTTTTTGTGTAGTGTCATGAATATCGCAGTACAATCAATCTTTTTATTATATATACTAATTTTCCGCTGACTGCTTTACCCGCGTGGATGTGAAACTTCTCGTGTTCATTCCGATTATTGCTTTGGTGTGAGTTTATTTTTGGTTTTTTAAACATCTGATCTTCTGTTGTCATTTCTTATCATATCACAAACATCATTTCTCGCAATAAAAAGTATTAAAAGTATCTGAGCAACCGACCTGTTTTTGAATTTGACAAAGAAATGTAAACGAAAAAGAAACCTCTACCAAAGTAATAATTTTCGTCAAAATCGTTAAGGCAATTTATGACAACGTCGTGGAATAGATATCTATACTGATAAATGTGTAGCGTCTATCTGTGTGTCTGTCTAAATACATTTTTTTTTTGTAACATGCATTTTATGATTTACTGTCCCTAATTCTATTTAGTTATTCTCACGGAACCCTAAAAAGTGTATATGTTCTTCCATCGACTTTAAATATCTCCATAGATTTTATAGAAATTGGTAAAACTGCAAAGATCATATTTCCTTCCTTTGACTTCCAACTGTGTACATACAAAATTTTAGAAAAATTATAAGTTTTTATTCAATCTCGTGGATCCTTATAATGCATTTTGTATTCCTCCAGAGGTTTCCAGCTACCTTTACACTTTTATATTGAATTTTAGATGAAATTCCTATATTGAAATTGATTAAAATATGAAGGTAATCAGTGAACCTTTCAATGAACCCTAAAACCCATCTCTTACTTTTATTGTAGATAGCATTCTCTCACGATTGAGCCTGTGTGGACATAGAATGAATTGTTACTTCATTTATATCAACTGTTGACACGTGTCCAACATGATACTGTTCCCACTTTTCGTCCTCAATTTCGACAGTTCCGATTCTGATCCCGATTTCGATCCTGGTTACTCTCACCACCTTGATTCAATTCCGATAGTTATTCCATTTATGAGTGAATGTCTTTCAATTTTCATGCTAGAATTCTAAATTTTTGGTGTAAAAAGTACTTAAATATAACCCAATATGTACCAGTGAAAATCTTACCAATAATCAGTTTCATCATTATGAAGATTCTCTGGACAAAGAAATAGGGAGACAGATAAGCAAAATATTTTAAAATGATTATTTGGGTGCTTGATACAATTAAATAATTTTAACTTAGTAATACATAGTTGTTTTGAAATCGCAGGTAGACACTTAATTTTATTTATGTATGATTTATGTATAATATCCTTTCTACAATGGGAATGTTGCAAGATGTTTTCAATATAATTGATAAAATATGTAAAGTGTGGCCCTCTGTTTAGTTATTTCTCTTATTATTTTGCCGATTTTCGCAATACCACCTTAGCATTGGCCAGTAATCTACGTTCGTGAACGGAAGACAAATTACGTCAAAGTTGTTAGTCAACATAAAACTTCATGGACGTGCGGTGGCCAAAAGGTGGAACTATTTACAGTTGTGTGTGTGTTTGTACACAGAAAATTTGGCGTTTACGGAGTTGACCATATGACATTACTGGTCCCTTAAGTTCGAGAGGTAGATAAAACTTCTACCATCCGTCATTGCTAAGCCCGAAGCCCATGGCGCCTTTACCGCCCACCTCGCGCGCGTCTTATTGCTAGCGCCGCCGCACTTGTACCCCCAGGCGCCCCTGTTGCCCGCACACTACCGAAACCACAAGTTTTGTACCTCTACACATATTGAGCTAACGTTTTTATATAAAATTAATTATTGTTAACTTTAAGAGCTTATTCCTCATAGACACGGACCGCATGTTTGGATCCGCGACATCTGGCGCTCGATGCAGGACCGACACGGGGCGGACACAAGAGTGTAACTGAATGCCATTGGGGTTGCCATTGTGCGGTCTGGGTAGATATATAAAGAGATAAAGAAAAATAAAAACCGTTTCCGTTCGTCAAACTGCACGATTATGTAATTTTTGAAATTGATAATAGATGCCACTTTTATGTATAGAATGAATTTATTAGAGACTTAAAACAGAAAAATTAATCTCCAGAACCGATTAGGAATCGAAAAAAAAATCAAAAAAATGACCTCAATAATACTATTATTCATTGAAAATGCATGTAAAATAATAATAGATATTTTCACTAAAATGTTGAAAAACGAAATTAGCACCGCGCCGCGCGCATTTGCCGCCACACTTGCTTAAATAACTAACATCTGTTAAGTAGAGTCGAATGGAGGAAGTATAACGCTTTTATTATCTGACGATTTCTGCCAACTAACACCTTTTAGGATCCCATCATCAGATTCTGATCACAATGGAATCCCTGGGAAGTATATTCTTTCAAACAAAAAAAGAATCTGCCAAGTTTTTTTTTTCTATTAAAGTTATAAGAGATTTAAATATATTAAATACTTAAATAACATGTACATATTAAATTCTCAAATCCATTTAATTATTGAAAAAAACATCAACAAGTTAAAATGTCTGTATGTGAGAGCCGATGAGGCAGTCAGTGTGAGTCGTGAGGGTGCAGCGCGAGCAATGACGCGGCTCCGAAAGGCGGCCGGTATGACAGCGTAAGCTCACGTAGTAATGTCGCGGGCGCTGCTACGTCTGCTAGGTACACTAGGCCATTGGAGGCGGCGTGCGCCAACGGCAGCCCACCCACCACACAAGCGCGAGCGCTCAATCCCGCGGTGCCTGCTGCCGGAGGCTCCACGGCCAACAACGCTGCACGCGCGCCCCGCGCCCACGACACCGCTTCTTCGCAAGGCTCCTCGGGACAATCGGGGCTTGCTAGCGCTATGACCACCAGATCGGGACTGGGCAGCTCGGCGACGCGCCTTACGCACGATTGACCCGTCAACGCATAGGCTGCGAGAGCACGCCGCAGCTCGGTGGACTCAGCGGCGGGACCGCTCGGCGCCAACACGGCGGTGCGTACGCCATGCGATGCTAACAGCCGCGCCACCATCACACCACAGGCGCCCTCTCTATAAATAGATACCCAGTAATTAGCTATATAATGTATTATTGCCGTGTAAGTACATATTAGAGAATATTTGTGTGAGCACATCAAATTGTGATAAAATAAAACTACAAAATGTAAGTGGCATCTATTATGAAAGAATAACTAGATATAACAAGAAGCATTCTCTAAATTGACATTGAATAATACAGTCTTGCTTAATATAAATAGTTATTTACATGAAAAACTATTTTTTGATGACAATAAACCAAGAGAAATAAAGAGCATAATAATAAGCGGGTATTGATACCGGTGAGGCCCAGGCAGCACGACCACACACGGCAACTGGTGAGTGTTACGTGGATCAAGACGTCGGCCGCCGCCCACAAGGCGCAGCGCCAGATCGGCAGCGGCGCGCGCCATGAGCAGCAGCGCTCCGTCGGCCAACCCGCGCCTCGTCAGCGCCGCCCACAGCGCACGCCTCGTGCCGCCGCTCACTGACGGCACCACCACACCCTCGTCTGTACATAGCAGACAAACATTTTGATGAAAGATATGGCATGCCCTATGAATTAACATTTGCCTGTATGACCCATAAATACAAAATTAGTAATCGAAAAAATATCTTTATGCTAACAAAATAATGGCACTATCCGAACGAGATATCTGTGCATTGGAATGCAATTTATTCATTTGCGATTTAATAATTAAATACATAATTAACTCAATACATATGATAGGAACGTTAGATAATTGTGTATTTAAATTGAAATTTAAATAAAAAGCTGGAAAATCGTTGACCCTGCAAGCCATCCTTGAAACTTCTTACTACTTTCAAGCTCAAATTTTTAAATCTAAAAGAGCAGTAAATTATCGAACTCATTATGGTCAAAGGATTGATTCTGTTGCTTTTTTAAGCTCTCCAAGCTGTAAAAATATAGTTCTAATATGTTTTGAGCTCTTAAAATTACAAAATTTATATGCATTAAAAAATCTATAAATCTTTGGAATGGGTTTTTTGATTTTGTTCTGCTTTATGGTATCCGACAAAGATTTTTTAAATAGAATTAAATGACCGAATAACAAATATCAATTTATCAAGACTTTGACATTATTTTGTAAAAATCTTTTTCAAATTTTCTTTAACAATATCTCTGGAATGAACCCATTGTTTTTGATGTAGTTTGCAACAATCAAAGTTGTTTTTTAAATAGAAGTGGTAGTAGATTTTAAAATTTTTATTGTATTGAGATATTTTAGTTCCATCATTAATTTTAGTTAATAATAGTTAGCTTTTGCTCCCAAAGAATTGAATAAAACTCTATGGTCAGTGATTTTAATAAGCTGAAAATGTGATTGATAATTTTCAACAGGAATTATTTCGAAACTGATTTGAACATATGCAAAAATGTATCAATTTTAAGGATAAATAATTCAGAATTTAACAAAATCGTTTTTATCCATTAATATGTGTTTTTTCATTAATATTGTGGAATCTTTTGGTGTTACGCATTGTATTAGTATATACACACACAATGAATTAATGAATGTGTCCATACAGTATCCTATGGGCACTTACATCAATATACAAACTAGTGCCTTCTCTCCTTAAAAACGGAAATTATATTATTTATGTACAGCAGTTCCTTAGTTTTCATTTCTTAATGAAAAAAGAGGATTTTGGAACACTTGTGCTGAAAATTAATATATAAATAATAAATTAGCTCTCAAAGTTTTATACGAAATAAAATACTTTTTAATTATAAATCTGTTGTATTTGAAATATTTTGTTTGCTTACTCAGTGCAAAAAGCAATGCATGCCACCATACTCTGAACTCAGCATTAAATATACCTTCAGCATATATTTATATAGAATACTGCACAAGTTATTAAGCTACACTTGTTTATGATGTGTATAGTATTTATTAAGAGTTAACAATTACTCAAGTGAGAATATTGAAGTGAGTTGTCGAAATAGTGCAATTTAGATAATAACATAGCACCAACACAAAATCATACTTAAATTCTAGTGAAAGTCGTAAAGAAATGTTTTAACATTGAGAACAATTGTTATCAAATTCTCGAAACAAAGGTAAGCAGATCGTAGGTAGGTGTCTATTACCAGTAACATAGTCGATGGGCCCGCGCGCATCGTCAGCGAGCCGGATGGCGTGCATGGCAAGCGAGGCGGGTGCGCCGGCGAGCACGTTCTCGTCGTGGCGCAGTTTGCCACCCGCGGCCCCACACTCCGTCTGGCGCACCACGTCCGGCTTGTGTGAATGCCGGAGCTCCTCCCACAGAGCGCGCTTGTCGAATAGTGCCAGGTTTTTCTCGAAGTCGAAGTCGGCTTCAAGAACACCCTCATCCACGGCGAAACATGCCTCGTCGCGGCGGCGCGCACGCTCACGACCCCTGCTCGTCGCGTTACTCGCCCCGCCGCCACCACCTGCAGCATGACATTAATATTACATTTTAATGATGGCAATTCCAATGTTGCATATCTCGCTATGAATTAGACTTGAGGATTTATAATGTTTGTTCAATAATTGTTGTTCAAAATACATTATTGTGATATTTTCAGAGATAATTAAATACAAATTCAACAACAATTTAGTGGTTAAGCTAATCACTCTAAGATCGAGAACAAGATAGGTGACAAGATCGAGAACAAGGTGAACACTCCTACCTAGGTCCAACAACTATACAAATCAATGCCAAAATTGGGTCAGGTAAGCATGATATCGGCTACTAAACTATGCTAAGGACTTCAAAGTGAATTGGGAAACTTTGATGGTAGGACAGACCATATTCTTTACATACAACTGCATCTACTGTGAAATAAATATGGGTCAGTGGACGACATAGCCATTGTTACAGGTAATTATTTTTACAATATTGACTATTACTGTATATACCGTATTAGGTTGTATTATTTTCAAATACCTAATCACGGCCAAAATGGAAGGATTACAATCCAAACCTTACAATCTGAAAAGAATATATTGTTGAAGGGTATGGCTTAGTAATGAGGTGAAGTAACCTAACATATACAAAAATATGATACTACAGCTACATCAGTCTAAATAGAAAGTAATAACAATCATAAAATGGTTTATTTAAATAATAAAGAAGAAATGGAATATTAATTTCTTTTTATTTTGATTTTGTATAAGCATTGTGAACAATATATTTATTGCGTAACAACTGATGCAATGTGTAACTTAAACATATCTTAAGATACTAAAAAAAACATTGAAACCAAAATCTTCATAATATATATACACTACCTGTAGAAGGTCCTGCTTTAGGGGTCCGTATCGGACCCTCACTGGAGCGTCCACGCGTCGCGCCCCTTGAAGTACTAGCTCCACTGCTAGCACCCTCTATACAGAAAAATCTTATACTGTGTATACAAAAATAATCAGATGTACGCAAGATAATTTTTGCCTTAATTTTATTTTGAAACTGTATTATAATAAAAATAATATTAATCTGTTTGCAAGTCATTGATAACATAAAGGAAAAGCTGAAATTTAACTTTAATATTTCATTACATGAAGGGAATAAATCAAAAATTGAGAAATGATCTTGCAAAAAATTAGACTATTCTGATGGACAACCAGTAGGAAATAATTTCCGAAATTAATTATTAAAATTGCCATTATGCATCAAAAATTTTGTACAATAACATTAAAAATATGGTAAAGGAAGTACACTATGCTTTACAAATGATTGCTTTTGTATTATGTCACACGTTGTCCAAAGTAAATTCTATTCTAAATTTTAGCTCGATAATGATGTTTCAATCATTTTTTGATGACCTAATATATGGGATCATTTCAAAATATGACACCTTAATTAGCATTATTTAAAATTACCATACACGTTTATATGTTCCCTTAGGGGTCCTTAAACTACAGACAGGATAAAATATATAAAGTTACAAAAAAATTTTAAAAAAATAGTAATTTTAGAAACTGAAATTTTCATAACATATACAATAAATGTGTTATATAAGTCAATGTGTTATCTAATTTCCATTTTGAATAAAAAATGTTTTGAAATACTTCTTCCATACATATTTTAAATAAATAGACTTGGAAAAATAACATCTATTCTGAAATGTTGCAACCGTTATGACATTCTAGAATGAGAACTTGCCATCTTATTATAAAAGGAAATATAAAAGGTACTGCCTAGCAATGAGAAAGTGTACAAAACTATGAAACAATAAATGATATCTTTCAATTTTATCATATCATACCAGCACCAGAAGGATTGTTTTGGAGGCTCTCACAAACTGTAGCACGGTGTCCTTTCTTGTTTTTGCTTACAGCCACTGTGCTGTGTGTCTGTTCATTTGATTCTGCACGAGGTTCAATAATCTTTAGCTCCTTGATATCAGCTGCACTAAAAATGCAAGTCACTTATTATAATTGCATGTATTAATAAAAGCGATTTTTATACATATTATTCAGCTTAGAAAAGTAACCTACTTCGCTTGCCTATGGCTATTTTATAGCTACATTGTCATATGGTTATTTTTCTAGAATTAATACACAATGCTAAGTGTATATTAAAAATAACAAAAGAAAATTAAATTTGTAAGGGATTAGAGATATATTTTTGTACATAGATATGTACATACTTCCTTTAATTCACGAATATTTATTTATCTTTTAGATAAATATGTTGTCACCCAGTCAATGAATATTTCACTGTTAATTCATGTTCTTTTTGGGTTTTGTAAATTAAGGGAACCCTGACAATTTGGAAGCAGTTGATAGTTTTGTAAGAACTAATAATACAAAGCTTCATTCAAAATTTAATTTTTTGGTTTGTTCATTACATTTCGATGTAACGTAATGACTATCTAATTTGCAGATGTACTGCAAAATTTAATCTATATTTTCTAAACATCACCTGATGTGGAAGTAACTACACAATACTTATTAGCTAATTTATGACCAGTTTCTCCTTTTATTTTTAATAATTCAATAATAATTACTTTGTCAATAAGCGGCAACATTACTCTCTCACACTTTGACATTTTTAAATATAGATTAGTATACGAATTGGTGACTGTCTAAATAGCATGGATCGTGGATAAATAGTTGTGTCATGTCCGTGTACACCTGGATTCGATTACATAATTAGCAGCGGTTGGCAGTCTGGATAATCGTGAATCTGAAGTATAATGGAGATTTGGCTATTCACATCACCGCTATATCAATTTTTATACTATTATACTACTAAAGAAATAATAATTATACATAACCTTATCACATTGGAAATACTTCTCCCTTTAAAATGAAAACCTGAAGTAAAATACCATAGCTACCTACAGACTTACTAAAAAATAGATTACAGAGGAACTTCATGAACTTTTTGTCAACTGAAATGGTATTAATGGATCACACTAAAGGGAGCATTGAAAAAAAAAATTATTTGAAAGTTTCATGTAGAATATAATCATTATTATATTATCATCATATAGCACCAATAAAAACAAGAGATAATTGGACCAGTTCACTCTGAAGTCAACACCCATTGATTTATGTGATGATCACTAATCTACACTATCAACATGCCAGTATCTTAGAAAAATATATTGTAAAATTTTACCTATTTTATATTCTTTTTCATTAATTAATTAAGCACTAGTACAATAGTAGTAGTAGTAGTATATATCTACATACATATGTGATTACAAAATAACCTGACTACATATTAACAACATAGGTGTACTATCTTACAGAATAACAAAAAAAATAGTTTACAATAGATAAATTATTTTTTTAAACCTTCTGTAGTTTCAAAATGGTTGTTAAAGAATTTCATTCCGTTGGATGCTAGAGGCGACTCTCTATGAAGTTACTATATATCAAATGTGTCAGAATTGCTGAAACTATGATGTCAGAAAAAAAACATATTTCACAGGCTAGAGATTTTTTTTGTGGTTACTTTTTTTTAGTTTGAACCAACTTTATTCTTTGGCGATGTGATAGTAGCAAATATAAGATGAACTTTGCTGTTGTCTTATTGTTATATAAAAATGTAGGGCAAATTTTGTCAATATATAACAAAATAAACTTTGCGATATATTGTAAGATACTACAATTTATTGATACTAACTTGAGTGTAACTTTTGATTTGGGATATGGGAAACCATTTCTGAACGCTTTTGTAAGTGTGACAGTGGCTCCGTCGGCGTCGAGAATAGTGCCCTGGTAACAGCCCAGTGGTTCGCCGCAGTTCACCGATACCGCCCAGCCGACCCATTGCGCCATATTCTTGATGCGTTTACTAACAAACTTGAAGACACTTTCTTTATAACAATAAACTAAATATAGTACAAAACATGTCACTATAAACTATTGCTAGCGAATTATTGCCTTCTTTCAAATTTATCACGTTTCTTGTGGCAGTGCTTTTTTTCCTTTTACTTAATCTTTAACACTAATTAAAGTTAAATCCTACAAAACAGCTGTAATCAAAAAATCTTAGAAGACCACAAACAAGACATAAAAATGTTTGATTGACACCTGCTTTCAACCCTATAGTTACCTCAATAACTATTACTTTTTAACTGATTGATACATATTGTTGATATTATATAGTCTAAAAACAATTATAATTATATACATGCATGGTATTATAAATCTATAAATGATAACTAAAATAACATGCTACAATAACACTAGCTTTTACTCGTAATTTAGTGTGCTTGAATAAGAAAAATATACCTTTTATGTGCATACTATCTTGATCTCGATTCGAATTTAAGTTTAAATACCGGTTTTATTCTCGGTTCTGATTGCAATTTCACTTTAGATTTTGATCTCATTGTTATTTTTAGTTTCGAAACAGGTCCAACTTTAGAAAATAGGTATAGTTCTTACTTGCCATTCCGGTTTTTTCTTGTTTCCATATTGTTCCCACTAGCAGTTCCAAAACCGATGGTAGTACCATTGTCTATTCCTTCCTACTTAGTTTCAAACCTACGTCCACTCACAATTTTCATTCTGATACCGTCTTAGCTCTCAGTTCTATTTTGTTGTTTTAAGATTAACTGGCTTTTCACTGTACTTTTGACTGGAAGTTAACTGCCAATGCATATTTATCAGATTTTTCATCGTTCTTGAAAAATAGGTTTGTTGCACTTTAAAACCACCTATATTTTTTTCAAGGTCTTGGGCTACTTTTGTGTCAAGTTTTTTAAAAATCAATTCGGCAACTTAGCACTAAGGAAATAACAAATAGAAAGATAGACAGTACTATGCATATATTTAGTAGGGACGTAACTAATAGTCAGATCTTGAAATTTTCTACTGAAAATATGGATATATATTTTCTATTTTATATTATATGTATATATAATAACTATAGGAAATACCGGAAGGTTAACTTTTCATGGTAAAATAACATTTGTAAAATGGACATCACCGGTAGCCGCTAGTAAAAAGTAAAAAAAATTGTTCTTGGTTTATGCGAACGGAGCCACGGGCAAAATTATTCTACGATATATTTAATACCTAGAGTAAGTTAGCAAACGTAAAATGTAAATCTCTGGCATTATTCTGCCGACCAGTGATTCATTTATGTAACTTTCAATTCTGTTTTGCGGACCTACGCCTTTTAAAAAAATCTGATTTAACAATATTATAATATGAACATTATTTTTGTTTTGTGTTGATTCTGTGCGCGGTGCTGAGATTAATCGACGTTGTATCCACTTTAATATCTATGGACATAGATCGAGAAACCAACTTAACATAGGTTTCCATTCGTATATTTTTGTTCTGTGGTTTATGAATAGGTTTATATGGGCATAGAGAAGTGTTTAAATTGTGGGTTTTTATGTGGATGTCGTTTGTATTGGTTGCTTGGCTAGTGGGGTTATAATTATTATGTATTAATTTACTGATAGAAACGATTATGAATAAAACGTGTATTGAAAAATACTACAAAATAATGTTTTTATATAGTACTAAAATTACTTTAGCGGGAATTTATTAGTTTGACGCCGGGCAAAGCAAAGCGTCTTTTATTTTCAGATACGCTTTGCTTGTAATTAATATTGCCATAATGAATTCCAGTATTGTACGTAAAGCCATCGATATAAGTTATGCGGATAAAAAAATGAGCATGTCTTTCAAATGGAGCATCATCAACGGGGTTCTGTCAACAGTGTTCGTTTTCGATTTGTAAGTATTTCTACATTAGCAAACCAGAAATTTAATTTTACCAAAACATATATCTTTCAACTTCGAAAAATTATATATTTTTTTTATAGTTCTAGTATAGTATATATAGTATAGGCTGTATATAGTAATATGTAGTATAGGCTAGTTCTCAAAACTTTCCGAAAATTGTTCAGAAAAATGTTCAGTATCACGTGTTATTAACAATATGACATTAGTTTATAATTTTTTGATGGAAACTATAAATCTATAAGTACATGTACCATGCATAATTTTACTATTTTTGTTTAAAGATAAGGAATGGCACTGCACTGAATACCCTAAAAATTATTCCCTTATAGGCAATTCAGCTACAAAATATAACATTATGTATTTGAGCTAAATATATTTTCATCACTTGCATTTTATCAATTCATTCTATATCCATCATGATATATATATATATATATATATATATATATATATATATATATATATATATATATATATATATTCACATATAATATATATTTACATACCAAATATATATATTACACTTCACTTAATAATTCATGCATCACACAATCGTACATCTTATTTATATGAACTAACAAAAAGTGATTTACATATATGTATAACAAGATGATGGACAGCCGGTGTTCAATGGAATCGGGATATCTAAATAAATTAACTGTTTTACGTAGGGTAGACAAGGAGAAAAAATGTCATGGCCACCGCGCCGTCGAGATCTAAATGTTTGAATTAACATGTATGTCGTTGTCCCATACAAACTGAATTAATATTCATAATAGTTAGTGTGGATATTTAATCTATGTGTATTTTGATAAACCCTTACTTAGAAGACGTTTGCTTTGTTATTACTTGCCCTTAACTTTAGTGATCATTACCCCAGAGGACAGTGTATCTCGGATAACAATCCCAAACCCTCATCATGTTACATACTCAATATTATTTCACTAATTCATTTCGCTTTATGAAAATGTTAATTTAATATTATTATTTATTTTGAAAATACTGTATCTTATAGTAAATACTCCTTTCATTGAGTACAAAGAAATAGATTATTTTTAAATCTGTTTTTTATCTTTATCCCAAAAAACAAAAGCATTCTCCTCACATTTTATAAACACTTGTCTAGTATGTTTGCATTGATTTTTTGCTACCACATTTGTAACTTTTTGTTAGTTGAAAACTCTCAGTGCCACCTTATCATCACAGCTGCTCGATTAAAAAAGATTAAATAAAATGAAACAATTTTTTATGAGTTATTTAAATATTTTATTTTTATACACCATTCCCTCATTTGCAATTTGAACAAGTTAATTATTTTATTCCATAATAATTTTTATATTTTTTTGCATATTTTAAAGTGTACAAAATTGGCTTTCATTTACAAATTGAACAAATTATTTATGACCACATTTTATTTGTTACCTTCGATTTTATAATTTTTTCATTTAAATCGTATCTCAGTTTTTCGAAGTGTAATAGCCAAAAATAAGCAAAGTGCTGATATTAAACGAGTTCCAAATGTTGAAAACAAAGTTGTCAATTAATAAATTTATATCCTGAAAGTAAGTTGATGATTTGTTTGTAAATAAAGAATATTGATGTAAAAATAGTAATTATATAAAAAGAAATCATTTGTTCAACTGAGAACCATTCCGTCGCAATTGATTTTTTTCATTATTATGCTATTTTGATTAGAAGATAGAAAAGTCAGGGACCACCTACTTGGTTGAGGTAAAGCTCTTGTACAATGTTATCAATCACATAAAGAAAATCATCAATTATATTAAATTAGTTTTTTTTTATATTATGTGGTCATTTTTGGAAATTTCATGTGAATTAGCCTAATACAAAAAAATCTCACAATTTGACTGACCATGGTTAGTTGGTTAGATAACTTGGATAAAATATTAATAAAAGTTTCGATTTCTAATCAGAAAGAAAATGAATTATTAGCCTTAAATTTTTTTGCATAGAAGTTGCTTAGCTGTGGTCTAGCCTACAAGTATAGAAATAAGAATCTGCTACTCTTGCAGTTTTAAAATTTGATCTTTGTGTAGTTGTATTTGAAATATCCGTAAAAAACACAAAAATTATACAATTGTGAAAAAGTATTTTAAAATTCCTTCTCTCAAAATAAAATGAGATTATACCCACAACTTTCTTCAACTATGAATATGTTAAGTGCAAGGATTTCAACCTGTATAATCCTTATTACAGTTTTTCCTATAATGGAATCATCATCTTCATCTTTTGTAAGAATCTTGGAACAAAAAATGATTTGTCAATGTGTAATTGTCTTAAAAGAAAAGAAAAGCAATATATTAATTATTTACAAAACGGTGATTAATTTGTATATAGTATGTCATACATTGTATTGCTTTTAATCAATAGACTATTAGTATCATTTCAATGTTTTATGTTTGAATGAGTGGATATAAGACTTGGAGTTAATGGATATAAGGATAGGATTAATCTCCAAGCGTTATACTTTAACATGGTTCGAATTAAATTTTTCGTATTTTTTTTTTTTGTGTAAAAATGGGGTCAAAAATTTACATATTTAATGCTTCAAAGCAATTCCCAAATCTCAATTATTTTTTCCTGTTATATGATTCATTGTTAACTAGAAAAAGTATATCTAAGCCATCCAGGTCATAACTTATTTATTCCCATTGATCATCCAGGTCATGCCTACACATGGGATGCTGCTAAACAGTATCTTTATCTGTTTTTCTGTGACATAGAGTATACTTGTGTTGAATTTGATGCCAATTGGACATCCTGCTCACGTTCTTACAGATGAATTTCTTGGTAAAATAAAGTTTGAAATAAATGATTGCAAGAGTTATTTTGTAAAATAAGAAATAAAGATATTTTGTATTTGAATAAGGAATTTGTACGCTAATTTAATAATTTTGTTTGCCAAATTTCGTATTTAGATTAAGACTATTTAAATTCACAAACATCATTTTAAAATGTGAATGTTATTAGATTAATTTTCTTGTATATACTTTGATACCATCTATTATATAATGCAAATACTTTAATAATTTGTATATTAGGTAGGGAATTTTTTTTTGTATTTCATAAGTAAAAAGTTGCAGTAAAATATCTTTGTTTATGTCTTGTGTTTGTATCTGGCTAGTTTTGATACTATTAAATTGATAACATTAAAAAAAAAAGCAAAAATGGTATTCTTTGTCTACCAAAATGAGTGAATCTAACATATAAATTCAATAAATTTTGAAGTTTTATTACAAAAAAGGGAAAAATGCAAGACAAGCAATGAAAAAAAATTGTGACCTTTATGTACTTAATGTAGTGTAGGTAAGAGTAGCAAAAAACTGGTTCAAACATTTTCAGTCTAGTAATTTTGATATCAAGAATGAATCTCGTTCTGTTTGACTTGTTATTGTCAACATCATTTAAACAAAAGTAGAGTAAGATCGGCATATTAGTTTTTACAACATAGCTGAAGAGCTGGGAATCAATCATAAAACAGTTTCGACCCATTGGAAAAAAGCTGGATGTACAAAATAGCTTAATACTTGGGTCCCTCATAAGCTCACTAAAAAAAATCTAATTAATGTGTAGTCATTTGCGATTTTCTATTGAAACATAATGAAACCGAACCGTTTTTGAAAAGATTGATCACTGGTGATGAAAAATGGATTACCTACAACAAGAATGTGCGAAAAAAGATCATGGTCAAAAGGGAAGTAAGCTCCACAGACTATAGCAAAATCTGGGATTAACTCGCAATAAGTTGATGCTGTGTGTATGGTGGGATCGGAAGGGTATTATTTATTATGAGCTTTTACCGCCAGGCAAAACCATCGATTCGGATCTCTAATGTCAATAGGTGATGAGACTTAGCAAGAAGTAGAGAAAAAATGGCCTAGAATTAGTCAACAGAAAGGGTGTTGTTTTTCACGATGATAATACCAGACCACACACATCTTTAGCTACTTAGCAAATATAGGGCCATTTAGCTCCGACCTTGCATCCTCGGATTTTCACCTGTTTCAATCTCTTCCGGTAGTCAAATCTGGTAATATATCTGACCCTACAAACTTTAGACTGATATTAATACTACCATGCTCAGTAAAATTTTTGAAAAGCTTTTTTTAAATGAACTATTGCAGTATTTTTATAATAATAATTTGATGAACGTTAAACAATTTGGATTCACAAAGATCGCTCAACAACCGAAGCCGGTGTCGAGTTTATTCAGCAGATTTTCGATACTTGGGGAGGATTTACGGGACGCGATTGGTGTTTTCTGTGATTTATCCAAGGCATTTGACTGCGTTCATCATGACACATTGATCAGGAAACTGCATCATTATGGCGCCACGGGTCGATTCCTTGGACTTTTAGAGTCTTATCTAAGTGATAGAATTCAAAGGGTTGACATTAATGGTGAGAGGTCGTCGGGACCTGCAGTCAATATGGACATTCCACAGGGTTCAGTTCTTGGACCATTTATTTTCCTAGTGTACATAAATGATCTGTAGAAGCAAGGTATTTGTGCTGTTTATGATTTGAGACCAATAACATCTCTCAGAGAAAAAATTTAAAGAAAATGATATCCTATCTTTAGCATCACAATACATATATGAAAACCTGATATATGTCAAGAGACATAGAATCATTCCGAAAAGGAGTGACATCTATAACATTAACACTAGACATAAGAATGATCTTGCTGCTCATAATACTCATCTAAGTAAAGTTAATGAATCATTTAAGGGGCTGTGTGTGCGCTTTTATAATAAGATCCCAGCTGAAATTAAAAAATTGCCATTTGCTGAGTTTAAACGTTTCATTAAAAGAAAGTTATATGGCAATGGCTATTACACCCTGCCGAAATATTTTAATTAAAAAAGCCCTTGGTATTGAACTGCTTGGCTATCAGGTTATTTCATATTATGTTTAAATGTTGACTAAAGTATTAATTACTAAATCCTTTGTATTGATGAGTAAAAAGAGCAAGCCTCGAATTTCTTGCCCATTCGTCTCTAGGTGAATAAGCATTTGAAATGGGTGGTAATGCGAAAAGAAATTATTAATGACGTATTTCAAGTGTAAATTCATTGCCTACAAAATGAGTTTTTGATTTGACTATACAATTCTTTAGGTATAGGTAGGTTAACATCAAGACAGGACTATTAAAACTGCTTACCACAGTTTTTTAATCAGCGACATAATCCTATTTTATGTCACTACTTACAAAATGACAAGTTGTTAAAAAAAATAGCGTATGTATATTATAATTAAATTTAAATGAAATATCATGAAAAATTATTGTGAATTTGTATATAAATTATGAAAAAGAATTTTCCCCGACCTCATAAAATAAATTTTGTTATTAAACTTTCTGAGTATTTCTCTATTGTGTATTTTTATTTAAAATTTTTGTTATTAATCCTGTTGAAATGAAATTCATCATTTTCATACGAGGGAATAATGTTTTTTACCATATATTGTAACAAAAGTGTATTTAAAAATTTAACAAACATCTATGCAATAAACCTTGGCTTTAAACATTTTGAGAAGTTCTTTTATGTCATATTTCTATTGACCCCAGAAGGAGATTTTTTTCTCTATAAAATAAGAATAACCAACAATTGGGAATGCTAGTGGAGAAAATTATTAGATAGATTTAAATTAAAATTAGTTATGATTATTAGCAATGCTTGGTATTACTAAAAAAAATAAAAAGACATTTTAACACATTAGTTTTTTCTCTTCAGATTTTGCTTATTACGTATCATGCAGATTACTCCACAATTGTAACTTCAACAATATCTGTCATTTATAATTTACAAGTATAACAAAATTATGAACTAATTTTATTTTTGTTTACTTGAAAAGTATTGATTTGATTTTTTTTTTAATTCAAGATGGAGCAAATGCCCTCATCACACCACATACTTACACTATGTGGAGTACGCCATCGCCACGTTATTGGCGCTCAGCACGGTGCATCACACCGTGCGTTATCTGCTGCTGCGATTGAGCGCGCCGTGCCACAGCGCCCCGTCGGCGCCGGTCGGCCCTTCCACGCCGCCGCGACCGCTGCCGCGCACGCCTGACGAATCGCCCCTGCGGCCGTGGCGCAGTGCCGACCCACCGTCGCTGCCCCCTTCGCCGCCCTCTCCGCCATCACCGCCCTCGCGTTCGTCGCCGCTTTCTTCCAGTGATCAATTCATCGCTGATCGACATTCGCTCGTCGAGTATCTCAGGTGCTTTATATATGCAATTTTACCATATATATATGTAGCGTTTCTTTATTCCTCTCGAAAATACATTTTTAATATAAAAGTGAAATTCAAATTTGTCTCCTTGTGACCTTTCATTATTTTTCATATATTGATCATAATACATGACAAAATGAGCTCAGAAATGCCATCACTCTATGGCAAAAAAAAACAGGTCAATTTTTATTTATATTTTTGTAAATACTAGTAGATAGCACTGTTTACAAAATCGAAAATCCTCTGATCTTTTTTATCCGTACCTAATTTTAGTGTGGATCTGTTATCAATTTAGGGAATACGAGGAGCGCGTGTCGCGCGACGCGAGCGTTGACAGCACCGGTTTCGGCGCTCATCTCGACACGAGCGGCGAACTTCGAGCTTATCGCTCACATCGCCCTCATTACCAGTTAGCACCCCTCCACACAGGCAAATTGCATCTTGTATTCTCGTAAATCGTATAAATGTTATGAGTTTTATATCACAACAATATTAATACAATCAATGCAGAACGTGATGTAGCAGACGAGAGCGGAGGAGCGATTGGCACGGGTGCGGGTGGTGGTTCGCCGCTGCTGTGGCAGCATCTACAACTTGACCCTCATCGACTCACACAGTGGAACCTCAATTTGAGACTGGTATGAAATTTAATATAATCTCTCAATAATTTAATTGTTTATTTATGAACTTGCAGATTTCACACGGTACAGTCTTTTGCATATCTCTCATGCTTCATTGACATCTATTAACCTTTTCATGCAAGCTCATCAGTTTTAGGTGCTCAAAATTTTGTCCTTTTTTTAATATGTCACCAATTTCATCCGCATAAGTTTTTTTAGGGCGTCCTCTCCTCCCCACATATTTGTTCTATAGATTTTAAGTCTATTTTAATTCATTCTTTCTAGATAGCCAAACCACTTGCCATTTTCTATTCTAGTCACTATGTCTTCTTTCAAATCACACCATTCTTTTGACATCATTGCTTCTGCATCTGTCTTTCAAGGACACTACACATACTGACGCAGAGATCACATCACCGTTGCATGGATTTTATTTTCATTTTTCTTCTGTCACACTCAAATTTTATTACCTTTAAAAACATGTATTTTCAATTCTATGCAAAATTACCTGCTCTCATGTCAATAATGTCAAGTAATGATATTTATTGAGAATTTTATGTTAAACCCATAGGTCCTTAGCACTTCATGTAATAACACAGTGTGGCGTATCCGGACTCCGTGTGTCGCGACGCCGTGAAGAATAATAAAGTTTGACAAAAAAGAAATGTCATGACACCGACGTTTACGCGAACTATATTTTTGTGTTTTCGTATTTAATTACTTTATCTTTATCAAGACAAGATTATAATTATTTTAGTTAAACAATATGTTGTGTACGTGTTTATCAATTTATGTAGTATGTACAGTGCCACACCGAGGTTGACACAAACCGTTTGGTGTTTTTCTTCCGCATTTTTACCTAAAACTGGTGACCCCGACGTGATCGCTAAAATATACAAATAATAAAATATAAATATTTTATTAAAATGCCAAGAACACAAAACAATGAAGATGCCGGATCTGATTCCATTGCCTCGCCCGGCACGTCTAACGAAGTTTGTCGACTTACTACAAAAATTCCACCGTTTTGGCCTGAAGAACCTATAATATGGTTTGCTCAAGTCGAAGGTCAGTTTATGAACGCCGGAATAACGGCAGATTTGACAAAATATAATTATGTCATCGCACAATTAGACCAAACGCATCTACGAGAAGTCAAAGATATTATCGTAAACCCTCCAACGACTGGCAAATACGAAATATTAAAACAGAGCTTGTCAAACGTCTATCAGATTCGAAAGAGCGGAAACTAAAGCAACTTCTCATGCACGAGGAACTTGGCGACCGCAAACCTTCGCAATTTCTCCGCCACTTACAAGGCCTGGCCGGTCCCGACATCTCCAATGACTTACTCATCACAATATGGACAAGCCGCTTACCACAAAATATACAAACAGTCATCGCCGGGCAGACAGCACCTACTTTGGAGTTGCTCGCCGATTTGGCCGACCGAGTACACGAGATAGCTCCTCCATCCCTACAAGTCGCGTGCACTTCCACCGTATCAGCCCATGCTTCCACACTAGAGAACTTAACTAGTGAAATAGCTGAACTCAGACGTCAAATGAGGCAGCTGACTACTCATTCCTATCGCCAATTGCGTCCAAAGTCACGTGGCCACCCCCAAGGACGCTCACGCAGCAAGTCTTGTACCAGATCCGACTCTAGCTACCGCAAATATCCTACATGCTGGTATCACTCCCGATATGCGAACAAGGCCAATAAATGTGTCAAACCATGCGACTTCAAGGCGGAAAACACACCGGGCAGTCGCTAATGGCGACAGACGGCTGCCCAACGTACCTGGTCGCCTGTTTGTAACAGACCGCTGCACCAAAATGCAATTCCTCGTAGACACCGGAAGCGAGCTTTGCGTTTTCCACGCTCGGCCGTGCAACAGCGACGTACAAGGACTACCTATCAATTGAGTGCTGCAAACGGAACAACTATAAATACTTACGGCTACGTCAACCTGGAGTTAAACTTATCATTACGTCGAGCCTATCCGTGGCGATTTGTCGTGGCTGATGTCACCAAACCTATAATTGGAGCAGACTTTCTCCAGTTTTACAATCTAATGGTGGATATCAGAAACCGCCGCTTAATCGACAACACCACAACTCTTTCTACATCGGGGTCAGATGCAACATCATCCAGCACGATATCTTCAGTGAAAATACTGCTCGGTGATACAAGATATGACAAACTTTTAGCGAAATTTCCCGATATAACTCGACCTTCAGGCACTTTACGTAGTCCCAAGCATAACACTGTTCATTTTATAAAAACCACCCCCGGCCCTCCTGTGTCCTGTCCACCACGTCGCTTGGCGCCAGACAAATTACAGATAGCTAAATGCGAATTCGAAGCTATGCTTAAAATGGTACTGCCCGACCTTCCGAAAGCTGCTGGTCGTCACCCTTCACCTCGCACCGAAGAAGGAATCAGGATGGAGACCCTGTGGCGACTATAGGATGTTAAATGCACGCACCATCCCTGATCGATATCCCATCCGACATATTCAGGATTTTTCTCATAATATCACGGGTTCCAAGGTGTTCTCGACAATTGATTTGGTCAAAGCCTATAACCAAATTCCCGTAAACGGAGAAGATATCCCAAAAACCGCCATTACGACTCCGTTTGGTTTATATGAGTTCCCGTATATGACATTTGGTTTACGTAATGCAGGTCAAACGTTCCAAAGATTCGTTGACGAACTTACAAGAGGTCTTAATTTCTGTTTCGCTTATCTTGACGATTTTTTAGTTTACTCGAAAGATGAAGAAGAACACGAAAAACACCTGAAACAAATATTCGACAGAATGAGAGAATATGGAATGCTCATTAACACCAGCAAATGCGTTTTCGGAGCAGATAATGTTACCTTTCTGGGTTATAACATATCAGCCAAAGGAGCAAAGCCACTGGAACAAAAAGTGGAATCCATCAAAAACTTCCCTATACCTAAAACAGTGAAGGAACTACGTAGATTCTTAGGAATGATAAACTTCTACCGTCGTTTTATACCTGATGCAGCACGAATTCAAGCCCACTCAATGCCCTTCTCACTGGTTCAATTAAGAATTCGCACCCAATAAACATCATAGGAGGCTCTAAAGCATTCAACACCTGCAAGGATAGTTTATGTCATGCATCTCTCCTTGCACACCCAGACTGTGACGCGAAATTGAGCCTTGTCACAGATGCTTCAGACACGTCTTTGGGAGCAGTTCTTCAACAATATAAAGACAAAGCTTGGGAGCCCCTAGCATTTTACTCCCATAAACTTAGTCCAGCACAGCGAAATTATTCCCCCTACGATCGCGAACTCTTAGCGATTTATGAAGCAATAAAACACTTTCGCCATATGCTAGAAGCGCGTGACTTTGTTATCTACACAGATCACAAGCCACTTTGTCACGCTTTCAAAACGCGCAAGGACAAATGCTCACCCAGACAATACCGTCATCTCGACTTCATATCCCAATTTTCTACGGATATCAGACATATATCTGGGCGAGACAATGTAGTAGCAGACACGCTGTCAAGAATTGAACAACTGGACAATGTCGTAGACTTTGTGAAATTAGCTAATGCACAAGAATCCGACCCCGAGCTGGAACAGATCCTGAAAGATGGCTCTGCGTTACAACTCCAGAAAATACACGTACCTGGAACAAAAACAGACCTCTATTGCGACTTCAGTACACCAGCCCAAAGACCTTTTGTTCCTATTAGCTTACGACGCCAAATATTCAACTGTCTACATTCTCTAAGTCACCCAGGCTCGAACGCGACATCAAAATTAGTTGCTGAACGCTACGTATGGCCTGGAATCAGGAAAGATTGCAGAGATTGGACGCGAAAATGTTTACAATGCCAACGAACCAAAGTAACTCGCCATGTTATACCACCAACAGGCACATTCGAGCTACCTACGGCGCGCTTCCGTTTCGTTCACATAGACTTAATCGGACCAATGCCAATATCCAAAGGATATCGTTACTGTCTTACAGCTGTTGACAGATACACGAGATGGCCAGAGGCGATACCGATCACAGATATCAACGCTGAGACTGTCGCCACTGCCTTACTAACCTGCTGGATATCAAGATTCGGTTGCCCAACAGATATAGTGACCGATCGCGGTAAACAGTTCGAATCCACGTTATTTCAACATCTGGCAAGAGTAGCTGGATTTCACCACAGACGAACAACAGCATACCATCCAGCTTGTAACGGTCTGGTAGAACGCTTCCACCGCCAACTGAAAACAGCTATTACGTGCCATGCAAACGAACATTGGACAGAATGCCTACCACTAGTCCTGTTGGGCGTAAGAAGCGCATATAAAGACGACCTAAAAGCATCCTGCGCTGAACTGGTATACGGGGAAACCCTCAGGCTACCAGGAGAATTTATTAGTCCAAGCCCTACTAAAATGACGGACATCTCGGACTATATAGCCCGACTCCGTTCATTTGTACGAAAACTCCAACCATCCCCAGCATCACGTCATGGCGAACGCGCTACCTTTGTTTACAAAGATCTAGCTACGACAACTCACGTCTTTCTAAGAGAGGACACTATACGTAGCTGTTTTCAACCTGCATATACGGGACCACACGAAGTATTAAAAAGAGGAGACAAAATCTTTACCATTTTAGTCAATGGAAAACGAACGACAGTATCAATCGAAAGAATAAAACCGGCCTACACTGTCGACGACGAATTACTAAATACTGTCCACACCGCCACCAGAGAGCCTAAATCAGTCCCAGAACTAAACCCGGAACACAGAAATATAAAAGAACACGTTCAGGACGCACAGTTAGATTCCCTGATTACTATCGCCCGTAGAACGGTCTCAGGGGGGGAGTGATGTGGCGTATCCGGACTCCGTGTGTCGCGACGCTGTGAAGAATAATAAAGTTTGACAAGAAAGAAATGTCATGACACCGACGTTTACGCGAACTATATTTTTGTGTTTTCGTATTTAATTACTTTATCTTTATCAAGACAAGATTATAATTATTTTAGTTAAACAATATGTTGTGTACGTGTTTATCAATTTATGTAGTATGTACAGTGCCACACCGAGGTTGACACAAACTGTTTGGTGTTTTTCTTCCGCATTTTTACCTAAACACAGCAACAATGTAATTATCTCATAATTCTAGAAGATGTCATAATATTTACAATTTTTTTTTGTAAATATAATGCCACATATTTTTATTATATTATATAAAATATTTTTTTAATCATGTTAGCAAAAGGCTATCAAAATACAAATTTTCATTGAAATCATTAGAGCTCTTTCGGAGACCATTGTACCAATTTACTTATATAGAATTGATTATACAGTGAATATCATTAATAACGACCTAGGTTGTAACAACTTTTTCATTATAGCGATGTCAAACTTACGTCCCTTTAATTTAAAGCATGCTTTCATAGGAAATTCATTCGTAATAACAACTTTGGATATAGCGTTAATTTCGGATATAGGGACTTGTTTTTATGAACCATTTATAACAGATTCCTAGAAATCCCTTGGGGATATTGCGACTGAGTCGGCAAAGGCACAAAGACTCATTCATAACACTATTAAGCTCCTATCCTTTGTTTGCATTCACAGGTGTTCAAATGCTTTGTTTGTAGGTAGAACTATGTACAAAGTTAAACTTATGAATTAGTTACATAGCGATTTCCAGTGCATGAACAGTGTTTCTTAAACTTTGAAAATGGCTCCAAGACATACATTTACAGTTAAAGAAAAAGTGGACATAATTTCGAGACTGGGAAATTGCTATGTAAATGAAATTCCAACAACTAGAGATGCATTATGTGCTATAGCAACGCTCAAAAAGTACTGTTTATTTGGTGAAGCCCAAAATAATTTAGATGTAGAAGGAATTATGAAAATGGCAAACACCTTACAGCGTGCACAAAAAACTAAACTTAAACAGTGCACTATAACACATTTTTTCAATAATACCCGTGTATAACATAAAATTAAATAAATGATAAGTAAATATGTATGTACATGACTTTTTATTATTTCGGATATAGAGACCTCCGGATATAGCGACGACATTAAGTTGTCCTTCTGCCGTCATTATAACCGAAATTCACTGTAATTGTCTATACATATATAATGAAAATAGGTTGTCTTTGTTCGCCAATCACGTAAAAACCACTAAACGTATAGACATGGGACTGGGACCATTCGATGCGGGATGATTTGTAGATGGTTCTAGGCTACTCATTTTTCGAATTTCGTAAATCCTTCGCCATTTCATTTATAAATAAAAATTACCCAGCGAAGCGGGCGGGACAGCTAGCAAAGTCATAAGATTACTATTTGATAGTAGCCTTTATTTTTTCTAGTGGTTGCACGTCACAATTCTAGAACGACTGGTGCAAGAAATCCGAGGGACTGATGCCTCTCTTGCGCGCCTTGGCCTACCTGACATGCGTATTGGACATGTTAGTATAATCTTTTATCTCAATGATGATTTAATAAATGTTATTGTTTAGCTAATAAATGAAAGAATACTGTCACAAAGTATGACACTGGGTTTTGTCATACACAGAACATCAAAATACACTAACAAGAAAATCAACAAGTTTTATTATGAATTCCTACAATCTGGTGTTATTTTAAGTTCATTAATTACAACATTCTGATATAAATTTATTAGATATAGAACTATCATATACTACATTAGAAAAATTGCAGGTGGATAGGTGTCTGAGAACATCCACATCATATTGTGATTGAAATTTGTCAATATCTTATTTTGAAGTTTTTCTTCGTAAATTGTTAAGTCTTGTTAAATCCTATTTTTTACTAGTTTTTGAAAGATGAAGAAAAACTAGCCCAGAATAAAATATTACCTTTTAAAAAAATCGGTTTAAATGATTGTTATTCCGATTTCGTGAATAAGTAAGATAGATTAATCAATAGTACATGACGCATGCTTCTTTTTATAGTACATCAGTATTAATAGTCATTTTTTGTAATATATTGGTTTTTTAGGTGAGCGTAGAAAGGTTACGTGCGACAGCACGGGGTGCAGTGGCGCCGGCCGCACTGTCCACATTATTACCATTTTTGGAGCCGTTCGCCAACCAAGAATACTTAGTGGGACGCCTGGGCGAGTTGGCGGCGGGCGGTTGCCTTAGCGCTTACCATTGGAACGCGGGGGGCTCATACCGAGGTCGGCCTTGGGACGAGTCTTTGCCCACCGACGCCGAGTTGGTTATGCACCTGTTCGCCACTTATATGGACGGCCAGCTGGCGGGGATCATGAGCGCGATGGGCGAGGCCCGGCCCTTCAGCGTGGCGCACACGAGCCGCGCCCCCGAGCGACCGCGGCGAGCGCCCGGCGCTCTCGTCGTGCACCAGGCTCGCATGCGACCGCCGCACTACGTCCTGGTACACGACGAACAAATCCTGGAGTTACCGGAGGGTCGCAATAACTTGTTGCATACATTACTGATACTCATAGAGGTGATAGCCACACAGCGCCGCGGCGCTCTCGGCCGGTTGCATTTAGGGCGCTCTAGTCTCAATTTGCTCTGGGTTGTAGGGCATTGATATATTTTGTATGAATGAATCTGTTGATTATGAATACTGATTTGAATGAATGAAATGAATAAATATTGATTCAACAAAAATAAGAAAAATGTCCAACTAACTTTACTTATAATAGACATTTAAAGTTTAGGTAAATACAGTAATTGTATTATCATATAATACATTTGCCAGTAGCTTTAGTTAAATGTTGGTTAAAATAATGACTTGAGAATTTCTTAGAGTTGTACATCAAAATGTTCCATGTGGAAGTTTAAAGTGTATTTTTTTTTTGAAACAAACTGTTAATACATAATTGTGCTAAATAAACCAATTGAGATACTTTCAGGAAAAAATGACCTTCAATCGTAAACCACATTTTGAATACACTCTTAGATTTTTATTTATGGATTATGACAAAAATATTGATAGACAAACATTGCATTTTATAATGTAAATAAATATAGGTAAGAAGTATAGGTAATTTATTTTCCTTTATGAATATGTGAGATATGTGGCACTTTAATTTTTTTGCATATATGATATTGTTCATTTTTTCCTTTCAAAAGTATTCTCACTTTGTTTTTAACCTTCACCTGGTATTCTCTAGATGAATATAAATTATTGAAACATTGAGATATTGTGTACTGGGAATGGTATTGTGGTGATAGCTCTCTTCATAAATATTTTACATTACTGTAATTTATAATGTTACTTAACAATGACAAACCAGAATTTAGGAATACAGAGATAATAAATAATTCATTTAATTTAAAATATGAAACTTGTTGAAACATCACGCTATTAAAAAAAAAATTACCAAGATGACAATTAAACTTCTGCATTCAGATTTTCACACCAACCAATGAAAGAAATTTGAAAATGCACTTGGCTTAAATCACGTCACTGTTTATAAATTTGAAATGTATGATTTTAATGACAAACCTGGAAAATTGGGGTTTTTCAAGTTTTATATTTTACTTTGTCTGCAACTCTGCTCGTGTCAATATCAAATAAATTATTTAATCTATCATATGAACTGATCACGCTGTCAAACATGATCCCGATATTGTCCTTGTTTTCGATTCTAATCCTGTTCCCATTTTTTACTTCAATTCCGGTCTCGATTTAGATTCCAGTACTATTCAAAATATACATAAGATGAAAAAATATAGCAGCAAAACGGGAATAAAATTACATAATAAGTAACTCCAGTAAACTATAATCATATCTTTCATTAAATTCTGTCAAGTTGTTTTGTGAAGTTTCTTTTTTTCTCTTAGGTCGGTCTCAATTGGATTTCAAAACAATTGTAATTAATATCTTATTTAGTTTTGTACAGTTCCACGAAAGTTTCAAACCTTTTAATATTTCGGACCACAGTCTTCTACAATATTTCATTCGAAGTGTCCGTCTTAGAAAACATTGCTGAAAACATATTTACAAAAAAATAAATATTTAAATTCCCTTTCCTTCAATCAATTTACTTATTTCTTCAAAAGATAACATCGAAAAAGCGGCAAATTTTAATTTATTTAAAAACACTTCGTCAATACAAGTATTTTTATTTTATTTACAGTAAATTTATTAAATAATTGCTTAAAGACGACCAATCACTTGCCCTAATAAAAACAACTATTATTAAAATGTTTAAAAAACTGTAATCACGATACAACGGAATGCAAAGGAAAAAAACTGTCTCCAAAATCTACACGCGTATACATTTTTACACACAGACGCAGTGTCCTACATGTTGGCGATACGAGGGCTATATGTTTGAGGAGCCATTCATAAATTACGTAAGAATTTTTGAGGGCTAATTTGACTCCCTCTCACCCGTACTGTAAGACATCATAAGATTTCAACTACTGCCCCCTACGTGGATGCGCGTAGCAGGCTGTAGTATAAACACACACGCATACTCGCGTAAGCGCCCTTCGCCGCATGAAAGGAAACAGCAGTAGTAGGCATACGTTTTCGCCGCGCGGTAGAAAGAGAGGGGGATATTAGTTCCTCTTCTGCGCCGCGCCGGTGGTCTACTGTCCCTCCGTCTTACGAATTTCCGATCAGGTCACGTGTCCCTGACGCAAGTTTAACAGTTTTTACCCATCCCAAAAAGTGCACAAAGCCGATAAAGAAGTTTTCACTTTAAAAAACTAATTCAGTAGCATGATTTTTTACGAGTTATATTTATACGTCATTTAGAGGCATATATGGTACGGGATTACAGTAAAACGCACGAAACTGCCGCTGTGAAGTTAGCCATAAAAGTGTCGCAATGGTATAAAATAAAAACGCGGGGGAAAAAGCAGGTTCGGGGAGTGTTGAACCTGCGCATTGCATCATTCGTAGGTAATTCGGAGCGGCAGAGTTTCGTGCGTTGTATTGCACAAGGTATGCTCAGCCTATTTAGGGGGCATCCATTAATTACGTGAGGCGATTTTTGACACCCCCCCCCCTTCCCCATGCCCTCAAGCACCTCTCGTAATTAATGGATACCCCCTTAATGACCCACACGTAGCTGTGTATACAGATATTAGAGATTTAGATGTGAAATCGGCGATTACGTGTTTGGGCGCTTTAATGTGGAGTGCTGACTGGTAAGTTTCCAAAACGAACAATAAATAAGAGAACCTCGAGAAATTAATAAATTTATAGGATTTCTTCAATATGTTTTTATGAGTTGCTCGAGGGGTAGAATACCTCTCAGAAAAAAAGATTGAACTTAGAAATATTTACAGTGACCTCCACTTTGAAATTCATGGAAATTTGCTGTTACTCTTTTGAGATGGAGAACTAATTTCGCAAATAGGTCAGTCTAGCGAACAAACTAGACACTCTAAAGTATACTTCATGTAATTTAGGAAGTACATTTGACACTATGAATCCAAGCATTACTACAATTGAGGTTCTTTCATCTTAATCTCAATGTTGAATTTTTGCAACAAATTTGCATTGTATTATTCTTATTGTTCTTCCCTTTTCGAAGTAACCTCTATTTTTCGAGCGTGTCAGATGAACAACTCAAAGTGCACAGACCTTATACTCAAACATAGGGCCTGCTCATATATTGGCTATAATTACAAAAAGACGATAGGAGAAAGCGTCTGCCATCTCTCTAAACGTCGAACAGCGAATGGATTATTTTACGATTGCTATGGTTAACTCGTGTGACTGTCTACAGCGGGTAAGCGATTTCACAGCCTTAGAGCTCACGCTTACAATTAATTACCTACTCAATTGGACGGTGTTCAATAAAGATTTCTCAAAATACCTTTTGCGGTGGGTTGTACCAAAAGAATACAAAATAATTCATAAACCGTAAGGTTGCACACACCTTTATACATCATCTGTCAAAACTTAAATTACTGCTTTTTCTTTCGGCGTGATTGGCCATGAATCCGAATCGCGGTTTATATTTACGTTAACCTTTATATGAAACCACAAATATCTATTTTCTCCATCCTAATAGAAGCTCAAGAACGAATTACTGCTAAAAGCATTTATCGAAGCTAATTATTTTAGATAAAAGTCTCTAATAATTGTTAACTGTCGCTTTGTCGCTATATATTCTTTTGTATAGCGACAGGCGACAACGTAGTAAATTTTATTTTTTTGTTTATCACTTTTTTTATTTACCTAAGTTTTGAGGCAAACAAGCGTGCGAACCGCCCGCCGCCCATGGACGTCACTCTGCCGAACTTCTCAATCGGCTCGATTATGTTTGGAACGCTTGTGGAAAATTAGTTTAATAGGCGGTAAGTAAACTCGGTCAATTCCTGCCCTCCAAAAACTCTACATCAAAACATTTACGTTTGAGCCGCTTTCGCGTTTGCGGTTACGAAAATGTTACTCGTAAACAGTCAGTACCTACCTAGAGGTTAAATATACAATGAAATAGATAAAGGCGGACGTAGTACTGTAAAACAAAAATCCTACGGACAATCGACACGCTAGTATGTTCGGGGCGGCGCGTCCATTCTATATATTCATATTCATCTATGGCGTCCACTTCCACCAGGTTAGTGTCACGACAGTCATTTTACTGCAAACCTCGTCAGACTGAGGTTGTGTGTCTTGTTAGTGACGTGACGTAAGGCAATCACGTGTTAAACCGGCACCATTATCGTTGGTGCCGGTTAAAGCTGATACAACAGTGTCACACTGTTTTTTTTTTACCGAAATACAATACGACGTATTTGACACACAAAGGCATATTCAGTTATGAGAACTATTGATAACACTAGCGATAAAAACCAAGAGTTTTATCGATAACCTAAATATGCTTAGTATCCGGAAATTTGGATGTTTATTACTTTATGTATTAATACAATATTTTAGACAAATACATATGTAATTTCACGAAATTCCAAAAACAAATGGTGAATTACATCACACGGAATAATCTATTTCTTATAACTTCGGATAAAATTTCTTTTATAATATAGGTACTCCTATTTTACAAGCTTTTATTTAGTTTCGCCTGTCACGTTGTCTGTCTGTCGGTCGGTAATCAAATCTTGCAAGTTAAATTTGATTCATTTTCCGGTTTCCGATTGAGCTGAAATTTTGCATGCATGTATAAATCGGATGACAATGCAATATTAATATGACATAGAACTGATCTGATGAGTTCTATGTCATGTATAGAACTGAGCTGGAAGGTGGCTAAAGAACTCGTTCGTTCCCTTTGTCATGAATGTGGATTATGTCTGATTGATTATATGTATGGCCCAATGCCAAGGTGAGCACGTGCCGAAGGCTTAAAGGTATGAGGGTGTATAAACATTTCATATCGCTAACGTTGCGGCTCTACGCAATTCTAATATATCATTAAAAAATGCCAATACATTTATTTTAATCGCAAACAAATCGTTTTCCTTAGTTTTAACTTTTAACCGATAATACATCTTCGTTATTTTCAAATTCATTCCATACCACAATTATGTAACTACTTTCAAAATATAAAACTTCATACCATTTGTGTACTTAACATAGTGACAAGTTTACGATAAAAAAACTTATAGTACCCATTGTTACAATTATATCAATGTGATAAAAGTAATTAGCTTCTAAACCATAATATAAAACGATTGTGAGCGAATGAATGGATGAAGGAACACTGCCGTTGTGATTGATATTTATCAACTACCAACACGTCAAAAGTAAACAAAAATTTCTTATATTCTATTTATCGCTATTTTTCGACAACGTGCACAAAAACTTAACCCAGAATGAAGAAAAAGAAATTTAATTGTTTCGCACATTATACCGGACTAACATACACACACAATATTAATGAGCATAGATGATAACATTGAAAAAAATCATTTGATCCTCGCGGCTGTCCAATTTTAAAACACAGTAACTGACAATTTTTTGGCCATTTCATAATGTACTAAAACAGAAACTGCCAAAAAAGCGACTTCGAAAAAATTTGTCAGTTATTGTTTTGAAATTGACAGCCGCTCGGCAGTCATGCTATTTAAAATTTATTTGTATATTATTTGCTGATCAAAGTAACTCATTCTTCCATCGAATTACATTTAGCCAACACCTCTGTGATATAGTCATGCTTTGATGTGCAGTAAAAAGCCTATTTAAAAATTGGCTAAGAGCATGTTGAACTATGCTCATTATAGGGTTCCGAAACCATTATTACAAAGAAATGCATTACAGATGAAAAAAGTACGTTCTTACACTTTTTCCACGTTTCTCGCACAGAATAATTACAAGCACTTTAGTCACCTATAACTAGAAGAACAAGTAGGTATGTCAACCGTTACTATAAAACTAGTGTAAATTAGAGCATATCTCCATGCCACTTCTTTTTTTGAGAAACGCAGTTTTTCGGCACTAAGTCAAAAACAGTATATTCCATCATATTAAAAATAATTTTCGTTGAGATTATTTATTTAAGCGTTATCTTTATTTTTTTCGTGTAAATATGAGACATACGTTTTAGAAAGTGAAGGGGGGACAATTCCAACTACTTTCGGAGCGATTATTTGCGAAATTATTCACGTAATCAGAAAAGTTGCTTAGAACCAGTGTTTTAAAAAAAACTGTCGAAATGCCTCACGTTGATGTTTGCCGACAGTTTTAGCTTCTGTTGCACGTGTCCGCTCCTTGAAATATTTATTTTTGTTATTTAACTATCAAACTAAGTAGTGGCTTATACAAGACATCTACAATATAAATTTCATTAATGTATTTCTTGTAGTTTCGAACGGACATGACACTATAAGGGTTCCGTCTTTGCCATTTCGGCCCAGAATCCTAAAAAAAAGGAACAATTCCTCAACAATTGCAACTCTGCTTAAAAACGCAAAATTGTAACATCAGTTGTAATGAGTTAATTCACAGTCCATTGTATTATCTGAATGTGGTTGCTGAAGCTTGTAGCTTTTCGATTTGCCGGCATAATATATGAAAAATTAAATTTGAGCATTGATCAAATTAAATTTCGCTAGAAATGATACAAAACGAATCTGTTAATGTTATAAATATCTCTTGACACCAATAACCATTTAGTCCAGTTCACAAGGTCAAATGTTTTAATTCTTGATAAAGCTCATAAAAATATAAGTGATAGCGCATTGGATTCGACAGGGCCGGAACGGGAGTTAAGGGGGCTCTGGGTTAATACTACTTACAGGCCCCCTATTTTTTCGCATATCATCTATTTTTGACTAACTTGACTTAGCCAAGGGCCCCTTGAATCCACGGGACCCTGAGCTGAAGCCCAAAAAGCCATATGGTAGATCCTGCCCTGGATTCTGAATAACATCTAGAAAAATGTATTAAAACAAAAATTTATATATATATATATATATATATATATATATATATATATAAATTTTTGTATATATATATATATATATGCCAGTATTCTTCTAATAATTTATTAACTGTTAATAGTTAAATTAATGGACATACCTTTTTTTAATACAGAAATTTTAATAAATTTTCCAATATTTGGTTTATAACAATCAGATTTTGCTTATAACAATCAAAGTCCAAACAAAAATAAATATTGCAAAAAAAAATTTTAGTTATTCTATTGAAAACCGACAGTTTTTAAAATAATTTCTTCACCAATTGTTTAAATAACAGACATATAACTAAAATAGACGTCTTATTTTTTTCATCTTAATTTGTTAATAACTTTTACGATTTTTTGTGTGCTGTAAAATCATTTTAATACATTTTTCTAGAAGTCATTAGTAGCTTTATAGGCTGAAGAATTAACCCCGATTTGAACTTGTGAACTAGATCAGTTAATTTTTTCATAATCATATATCTTTTATGGGAAAGTGTAATAAAATAAATAAAAAAACAATTTTCTAACATTTTTATTTAACAAAACTTCTACCCAATCCAGGGTTCTTAAAAATATTGGTAACCCATGTGTGACACCAGTATCAGGTTGCACCGGAAGTAAAATATAATCTGTAAGATTTTTAAAATTCCCTTAAATCTTACAATTTTACTTTTGGTGTAACCCGTAATAGGAAAAATAATACTTACCCGTAAGGTGCATAAATCTTAGTGAAATAGAAATAAATACCTAAATCATTCTCTTAGGTGCAATATTTAATTGTGATATGGTCTGTCATGCACACCTAATTATTGTCATGACAATTATTGATATAGGGTGACAGTTTATGAAGTATAAACAAGCATCAAGCCCTGAAAATTGTTATTGAAGCATCAATATATTTATATTGTTTAAAGAAGCCGGTCTTGTGGTAAATTCGAGGACATTATTGTAGTAATATAATTATTATGAAGAACTTTCATGTCTTTTAATAAATAGAATTTAGAATTTCATGCATTGCAATTTAAAAAATTAGGCAGTTAGGTTATCAAATTTTCAATAGAATTTTACTAAACACCGCACACCTGACATTGTACGCTCATACCCTATAGAGGTGCAAGTCTACGGCCCAACCCGTGGGCGCCGTCCACGTCGGCAGTTGAGTTAGCAGCGCATGCGCCGCTGGCGAAAGTTTCAATTCGCCAAACAAAGCGTGTCCCGCCACCGACACGTCTACGGGAGCATCGACGGCGGCGCTTGCTTTCGTGACCATTGGTTCATCATCCACCACATCCACGTTGAAAACCCAAGGATCTGTTCCACGTGCCGTGTGCAAGAAAAAAAAGTAAGTTCGGCGCTCGCCCCATCGTGGACCCTCGATGGGTACGCCATCCATTAGACTGCAGGCAGATAGTCGCGCGCCCTCTGCTGGTGCCACTATCACCACCACGTGGCTGGGCCCCGATATGTTGAAGTGTAGTCGTCGTTCAGACCCTTGGGATTCGCGCCAAATTTGCGTTTTCACGCGAACACGTACCGCCGTTTCGTGTGCCGGCTCTGGGATTGGTAGCCAGTGCGCGCGCGAGATAAAACTCAAGACGGGCAAGTAGTATGGAGCGCCACAGAACAGCATGTTACTACACTCTTCAGCGGTCATCGGCGTCACTTGCTCCATCGCCTTCACTGTTCGCCAACAAGACATGAACATCTGTAAACTTCCTCGCAAATATTCAGTGTAAGCATCTTATAATACAATGCTATTCAATAGATTAAAAAGAAAAAGTATTAAGCAAGTATTTGTAAAGAGTATGCGTTAGATGCTTGTCTGTAACATGTGTTAACATGCAGCATGCAACCCAGCGCTGACCCTCGAATTTGTTGTTCTGCTACAAATCCCTATCCAATGAATTGAATACAGAGGATTGGCAGACTTCGAACATCTAATAGAGTTGATATTACGTTTATGTTAGTCCACTAAATAGTTAGAATGTAATTTATACATACTTTTCATGCCAAATCAGCTCATCTTCAACCAGGATTTACAAAAATTAACGTTCACATCTACTAAGGTACCACCATTAAAACTACTAAGGGGCCCTCCATAAATTATAAGGTTTTTGATCCCCCCCCCATCCTTGTCAGAGGTGGTCACACATAAATGAAAACAGCAGTTCGTTCTCGTATTTCGGATTTAACGTCACAAAGCTTTTGACTGCTCCTTGTCGCGCATTTCGTTGACCGCACCCCCAAATGTGTGAGGTAATTTATGGATGGCTCCTAACAGGTATGTCCCCAGTCACTTCGTTTCAGCCGCTCATGCAATGACGATTGGCTTAGGTGTAGGAAAACACGTCTTGGTTAACACTTTAACACTTGCTTAAGTGTTTGAAATTTGTCGTTCCTCTCGAATCAATTTTCAATTCGATAAGGATTCACAATAGAAGAACAAATTCGAGAGTCAAAGGTCGGTTGTTTATCAAATTAACACCTCACATAATATAGTAGGTATGCATTAAGAGTATATATTAACTTGATGTGACATATACGTTTAATACATGAATATAATGATAAATTTGAAATATGCTAAATGGCTCTGTAGTACGTCACTTTTAATATGTTATAAAATTATATACTGTATTAGGTAACAGGTTCATCGGTGTGGACATAGTTTGACGTAGAATCAATTCCTTCACCTTATATACTGACCGATCACGCCTTCAACCATAATCCCGAAGCCGGCGCCGCTCTTGATTCCACTCCCGGTCTCGCCTTTCAATCTCGATCCCGGTCCCAGTCCCGCTCTCGACCTGAACCTAATTTTAGATTTAGATCCCCATTTCGAACCTGCTTATGGTACCGTTTGCAGTTCCGCCTTCGATGCAATTCTAATTATTCTAGATGAACACACTCTTAAGCAGGGAACAGTACAGACTGATGTTGTTTTATTATAAAATGATCGCATTTAATCCCGATACCGGTCTTGCTCGCGATTCCAACTCTAGACCGATGTTGATCTCCATCCTCTCTTGGCTACTGCTATCATCAATAACCAATCAATATAAAAACATAAGGGGTTTGTTCTATGTTTATACGATCGAATCCGCAAGTAAAAGTTAGTATGACTAAGTTGTGGCTAGGCAACATATTTCCATTCTCAAAACAAAATAAACCACGTAAATCTGATCGTTCTCGAGTTATAAGTGCACAAACAGATATTTATATGTTTACATAATATAATTTGAGAGCTAAACCTCTTTTTATTTATAGAGTTATACGAACCGTGCGTGAGAAGCGAACGAGGACTATGAGCATCTAGATCCGGCATCCAGTAGGCGTACGAGAGCGCTGGCGTGCCCTCTAGTGTGGAGTAGTGCAGCGTCCGGCGGGTCTCGAACATCATCACACGCTTCGGACGATCTTGTGTATACGGAAAACCAAACGGGGAACACGCCAACAACATCGCTGTCGCGCTCGTCGCTAACGCGTACCCGATCGCACACCGTGCTCCCTTCGCGCTTGTCGCCAGCGCCAGAGCCGGCACCCAACCCAGCGACGACAGAGCGAGTGCCGACACTAGTGCGCCGATGGCCAGCTCGGTCGGTAACGCTGCGCCCACGCGTCCAGCCAGCGGAACAAACATCTGGAGTGAGCTTAACGATAGATACGTGGATTGCAGTGATGGTAAAGTTATGCCGGCAAGCACCGCGGCCGCAGCGCGTCCCTCTCGTAGCTGAAGGGCGTGAGCTGCGAGCGTGCCACCCGCACCCCCCGCCGTCCACAGCATCGGCACGAATCCCGAATGTAAGCGCAACACCGCGCACGCCGTTAGCAACGCCGCCCACCATACGAGCGCACCGCCGCCCGTAGCGCGCCACGCCCACCAGCCACGTAGCAAAGGAGCGTGGGTGTCGCGCGCCCACAACGCCCTTAGTAACAGTGCTGTGAACGCCAGTGCCGGCAGTACGTACAGAGGCACCAGCAGCATCGGTTGCGAGTACCACGCGAGCGTGGCGCCCGTCGCTGTCAGAACAGCGGCTAGGCTGATGCTTATTAACAGGCCGGCCCCGCACGCGACTGCAAGCCGGCCCGCGCCGCGCCACACCAACGCCCAGTAGTCTGCGGGTCGCATATACACTGTAAACAATGGAAATTTTCTGATCTTACAATCAAATGGCCACACATTGAATATTATGTGCATGTGCAACTCTTTAGCCTTACTTTTCTGTTATGTTCTGCTTATTATTAACTGTCAATATACATAAAATTCATTATTATTAGGGTTGGAATTGATTTGAGGTTGTCATTATTTTATGTCATGGGGCAATCAAATATTAAAGTTGAAATTTCAAAGGTGTGTATTATACACATTTGTTTACATTTCATATTGTAATTCATAAAAATTTTTTATTCATTTCAGTTTTTTGAATCATGATCAAAATCGTACAAAATAACTTCTTATGGAGAGGATTGCAATAGTTTATTTACAAAAAGATTATAAATCAAAATAATGATTGAAGTTATTTAATTGAAAATAAATTCATAATCAGTCATAAATTTTATCTTAACACAGTTAATACAATTTCTTAAATTTATGAGACATGTTAGGCATTTGAGATAAAATACCAACCACTGTTTACTAATTTAGTATTTTAAGTAAATATTCTATAAGCAACATTGCAAAATATCTGGAAGTTATTCAATAATATTATCATTATAATTATATTTTTTATCTAAAGAAGAAGAAACTCAGATTATTATATCGAGTATAATATATAATATTTTAGCAACAGCATTTATAGTAGTCTATTGGTGGCAATAGCAATGATTTCATCACGTTGGCCCCATTATGATGACCATTACAAAGAGGGTTCAATTGATTTCAATGGCAAGACATATCAGACACACAATTTATGATTTACACAGAGCTAATTGTAACTGACCATTCCGACATCCGTTTTCTATGACACATTTGTAGTGTACTAATATTTTCTTGCTACATAAAAATCGCATTCTGTTAGAGTTTATATAATATTTTTAAACAATGTTTTATTTTTATTAGAGTAATGACCATGAGGGTTTTGTGCACAGGCACATAACTATTTGGTTTGAAGATAAACCGAATTTAATGTTTATGTAATGTGGGTGTAATTGAAACATACTTTAGTCTAAATAAATTGTCTAAACTTATCAATACAATAATCTAAACAAGTCTCCCAGATGTCCTATTTAGTCTAAGCTCACTTATCACACATTAAAACATATACGTTTACAGGTTTGTACATCTAGTCAACATATGAGCGGTCGTGTCGAAGACATTCGTTTCGTAATCAATTTTGCCAAAGAAATTATAATCGTTTAATTTGATATGTAATTTAGCCAACGTGACAACTCCGCAGACGAGTGAACCAGGTGATCATTGACGAATTCTCTTTGTCGAATAACTTCATTGGATTTTCGTTTCATACACACGTTTTAAATTAAAATTTAACCACCAATGTACCAATTAAAAAAAGTGCTTATATTTCAATTTTTTTAAAAAATAAAATAGAATACTAACGTGCACGCGCGGCTTGCCGAGCGTCGAGGTAAAGCGCAAGGGCGGCGGCGGCGAGCGCCAGGGCGGCGGCGAGGGCGGCCAGCGGAGGCCGGGCGCGGATCACCAATCCGCCCAGAAGGTCGAAAAACAGCGGCTGCGGCGCGACCGCCTCGCGCTCCCAGTCCCCGCCGCCCGACAGCCGGCCCGACTGCACGATCGCTGAACATCATGGCATATCGCAAAGGGTGAGATAGGACTGGTGCATAGTTTACAGAGTACAAAGAATAAAGTCAATGTGAAATTTCATTCGAAAAAAACGATCAAAAACTTTTATCAAGGAACTTCGGTAAACTGTTTAAGAGGACGTGGTTGTGTATCATTCACTTGAAAGATCAAGAGAATAATTTATACACAAGTCTAACTTTTTTGTAAAAGAGCTGCCTATATTGTAGTTATAGGTCTGCAACGCACTGGTGACCCCTCGGCGCTTACGTGCGCCCCTACACGGCGGTGACCATTTGCTTTCTGGTGACCCGCACGCTCGTTTACCTCTTACAAATTCCATAAAAAAAATATAGTCTACAGTATACTCTGTGAGACCATGAATTACATGATCCGAGATAGTCAAGGCGGAGGACAAACTTGTGAAAAGTGGTAGTAAAAAAGTTCATTAATACAAAATCACAAATAAACCACCTTACTAAAAAACTTCTATAGCTCACAAAAACATGGAGAATTTATAGACAATAATTATTATATTTTTATTAACTTAACAGAATTTAGATTAAATACGGCATGCTACATGAAAGTTATGCGATTTGTGCACATTTAATTAAATCTCTACTTGAACAAGGTATAAATTGTCTCTAACAGAATTTTACATGAAAAGTACAAAAATTGTTTCATCTTTTTATCATAACGTACCCATATAAATGATTAAAAATACTTCAGCATTGATAGTTTCATTCTTTGCACTTTCTCCAATCGTATCGGTGATCTCCATAACCGAGCAGAAATATTTAAGATGCAAGAGGTTGTGAGTTCGGTTTCGTTTCGGGAAATAGCCTAGATCTAGGTGTTCAGGGCACAACCTTAGTATGTGATTTTACTAGTTGTATATATGCATCGAAATAGAAAAGTATAGAATTATAACGTCGAACAAATTTACGTTCATTTGTGGCACACAACTCACAAATGTAAATAAGGATATACGACATATTTTTAAACCAAATAAATCCCTTACAAAGGATCTTATTATCATATTTTTAGATGTAATTTCGAATGACACTCATATTTCTTAACCGAAGAGAAAGATAGTTAGAGCATGAAGACACTCGTTGACGACAGACAGAGAAAGAATAAGGCACGTGGTGATCTGTACGGCGGCGAAGCCAATATCGTATGCCACACCTACTACGAAGCTAATTTCGTCATTTTGTTTATGTCTATGCTTTTCAATTTCGACGTATATATGATTAAAATAATATCAATGTTGATCAATAGTATAGTAGGTTACCATTTTAATAAATATATATATGTTAAAAGACCCTTCACCCTCAGTCTATTACCATACATACCACACCACTACCTACCAATACCACTGGAACATTGAACATTTATTAACTATCTATATAATTTTTCCTTTTTTTTTTTTGTAAATTGTGAAAGTTTGGAGATCGGAGTAAATATTTTTTATACAATTCTATTCCTTGATAAGGTGTACATTTAGGTTAGAATAAAACGTCTTCTTTTATGTTTATAAATCAAGATAATTTACATTTATTTAATAGATTTTATGTAACACTTAAAATATATCATTATATTGTTACGAACTGTGCTCGCAAGTTAAAAATACAACAGCAAAATAATTCCCTTATAAAAAAATATATCCGAGAATAGAATTTTGTTTGCCTGCAACATGCATTAACATGCAGCCAACCCACCGCTGACCCTTGAATCTGTTCTTCCACTAAGAATCCCTATTCAACGAATTGAATATTGATTAGAGATAATTGACAGATATCGAACAAAGCAGTGTTAATAGTCTGCTAACACTGTTTTGTTCGAAGGCTGGGAGGAATGGAGCGGGGGAAGGGAAGGGATGGGTAGGGAGGGGGAGGGTCGGGGCGGGGATTAAAAAACGGTAGTAGAGATAAGGTCAACGCACATTGAGTGATAGCTGATTTATTATAAAAGAAATTGCAGTGGATAATTTTTATGAATAGACCCAAACGAGGACACGGTATATAATCAAATAATGATTACATTTTAGAATGAGAGTATCAATTTGTGATAATTTTATAAAAGAAGTCACCACTCACAACGTATTTAAAGACAAAATGCGTGATACCGCGGGTAGCTATAAGTATTTATAGAATCCTTGGCTTACGAGGGATTCACGTTAAGTTCTCCCTGCAAAAGTTTCCTTTTCCTTCTTTTATACATATCATAGAACCCAAATTTATATGTTCGTGCAAGTCCTTTACACACGAGAACCACTTATCCGATTTACGTGTTTGTTCCAATTCATAGCTATGTTATCTGAATGCCATGTTAATTCGACAATGACGATATTGGTGATAAGTCGGTATAAAAAGCCGGCCGAGCGCGCGTCGGGCCACGCGCAGTCTAGGCTCCGTATTTGCCCGCCACAGTACGCGGACTCAGAAGGCTTTTTGTTTGGTACATAAACCTACTAACACGGCACGATTCTCGTGCTATTTATTTATAAAGAAACTTTAAAAATAATTCTTTTGTCCACGCGAGCGGAGTCGTGAGAATAGCTAGTACTGAATAAATGATAAAAATGAAACAAATATACACTAAATTTCTATCGTGTTATATGATAGCAATGAAATAGGGACGAGAGTGTCGATTTTAAATTTATCGATAACTAGCTTCGATAAAAATAAGATTAATAAGTTACAACTACGAAGCATGGTTACACCGATATCAAAGTGGCGCAAAATGACACAGCAACTGTTTGTTCAACGTAAACTACTAATGCATGTGATAATCCAATTAGGGAGCTGTTTCGCGTTGTTGTTTGTGTTTGTACAATTTTTGTTGTGTAGAACTGGCAACAGGGATACACGAGTAAATTTTAAACGTCGTATTCTTATCTTACTTAAACCTAAAGAGGTTTAAGTTCGTACAATTGTGCCCAATATATACAATATAAATAAATATTGGCTATGGTTGTACGAGAGGCACACTGAAATGATCGAGAATAAAAAGAACTAGATGCAGAACGTCACTAAAGTATTTCTTTATTGTTTTTCGAAGTATAATCCATTACAATTTGTGTACTTTTGCATTTAATAAAACCAATCATTGAAACAGAAACTCCCGTCTGAAGATGGTGTTGACGAAATGGCCGATTTGGAAGCTTCTACTGCTGCTTCTAGATTTCAAACGTACTAAATCTTTCATCCTACGAAATTTAGAGAAATCATTAGGGCTCAAGTCATGACCGTACGGAGGATGGGTCAACAATTCAACAAAAAGTTCATTAGTCTCATAAGCGGTATCAGAGATCACGTTGTTAAGATATAAGATGATGCGACGTTTTGGGTTGTCTACGAAATTCGGTTATCATTTCTGGCAAAGGGAGCGTCCATAAACTACGTAGCTCGACCAAGGGGGGGGAGGGATAAGCTTAAGCGCTACGCTGAGGCACGTAATAGGGGAGGAGTCGAGAGCAAAGCTACGTGGTTTCTTCAGATGAAAATTTTGTTGAATAAGATAATTTGAGGACCCCGATGTTAATTTAACAAGAGGAATCAAATAATTAAATACATTATTTGAAAAAAAAAATAAACTGTTAATAAATTAATTTATTATTAATTATTTTATTTTATAAATAAATTAATGTATCGTGAAAAAAACCACGTTCCATTGGGTTGGGGAAGGGGGGGTCATAGAAAAGGCTACGTGAGGCCACATGGGGGGAGGGAGGAGTCCTAGAGAGACTAAAATATGACCACGTGGTTTATGGACGTTCCCAAACCGACCGTAGAGTACAATCGGCGGTGACCGTTTTCTGTATTCCAATAATGGAAATGTGGCAACGTGACCTTTTTTTTAATACAAATGAAACAACAATTTTCTTACACAAGCTGCGAGAACGCGCTATTTTTGTTAGCTTGAGGTCGTCTTTGAAGGTCCAAATTGCCGATTGGTGTTTTCTTTAAGTTTGTATAAATATATCCATGATTCATCACCCAAGACGATGTTATAAACGGCTTTTGATTTCTCTCCATTGAAGCGTTGCAGAATAATCCGACACCAATAAATACAAGCTGTCTTTAATAGATTTCTACAATATGCAAACCAATTAAAATAAATCGATTGCTTGGCATTTTTAGATTTTTTCGTAAACTCAGAAAAATATTTAATTGTTGACCTAAAACTACATATTATACATCTATAAACAACATCATATTATGGTAGCGCGTAGTAAAACTTGTTATCTTCTGGATTGTAGACTATTCAAGACTATTTTGAAAGAATAGGAGTGATGAAATAGGCAGTATCAAAATCAATGCGAACACAGGAGCGCATATTTTAGCGCAACGGAAGGTATCAGGGCCGTTCAATTTGTGGGTATGAAGGGAAAATAGTGTACTACATACAGGTACCTGTGTAAAACGAATATGCGCCACAGAGTTGCTATATTAGACAATGGATTGCAGTTCAGTGCCTTCATCAGCCCGACTCGCATTTGACGCAAAAAAAGTGTCCAACATTCCCTTTTGCCGTATGGATCAGCGAATTATTCTCCTCGTGTTGGGGGAAACGATGAGTGACAAAAATCATATTGGACAACTTTGGTGGAAGACTAAAATTCGTGGAAACCCGATGGCGATGGTAACGGCGGGAGACTAGCGTACTATCCTTGGGGTGGCGCGTCAGTCTCTCGCCGTTCTGTCAAAGCATTTACACTTAGAGAAGTCTATTACTTTTCATAGAACTTGGACGCAAAGTTGTACGTTTTCTTGAGTAGTGCAATATTATATTCTTAAGCCACTATGCGGTTTGTCTGGGCTTGATAGCGTTTCTGCTTACTTTGGGAGGCCATTTTGCACGGCTTCCCGAATTAAGATTGGCATTTGCTATCTACTTCTGTTAGAGCAGTACTATACTAGAGTAATCAACGACTTCGGAATATATAAATCAATGCACTGTAAAATCACTGTAGCAATAGAGCCAGTACAAGGGTTAGAATCGTCCGACTTGTACCAAACTCGCACTCATGAGTAGCATGCAAAGAAGGCACATATCCCATCCCAATTGGAACGACCACCGCAAAATCGTGTATAAATCTCTTAGCACGATTGATAAATACGTAAACCGAGAAAATAGGCGTGGTAGTCATTAGTCACCTAAAACTATGATCTCTGTTGAGAGGATATGATTAAGAAACACTGCACAGAGTCAATCGCCATCTATGCGCTTTTAATGAGTTGGTTTATTTCGGTATTACCTGCCCATTTCGAGCAACAGCCAAGTTAACTACAGTATAGCCTTAGTACATAAACCACTTCATAATTTAATTTGACTTGGGAAAGAAATTAAAGAGGCAACAGATACCAACAGAACAGAATACCAATTCATGTTAAAAAAAATAGAAACAATACTGATAGATCGATAGGTAAACGTACCCATAGCGAGCGCAAGCACATTTTCTCCGGCGCGCTGCAAGGAAGCGGGCGGCACTCTCGTAGCATCGTCCAACCGCGTGTGGTACACGTACCCATTGGAGCTCCAAGCGATGTCAACACCTGCCACAGTAATTATCATCGGCAATAGCCATGTGCAATAAAATATTATTAATTCAAATGACAATTGTTCTTCTTAAAGCAATATAGTGCCATTAAAGTTAATGGCTGCTGCACCTAAAATAATGGTTATAAACAGTACATATCTCAAAGTTGAAAACTATATAGTTAGAACTATTAATTATTGTTTATTTTTATGCCAAGAAGTTGTGCACTTTTGTAGAATTTGTAAAATGTGTTTGGGTTGCAGGATTTCTAATTATAATCCCAGCATAGGTATATTATATGTTTTGTCTAACCCTGTTTTCTCAATTGAACTGGAAAAACTTTGAGCAATGGCATCGATTACTTGTATTATTTTATATGTAATTATATAAATGCACATGTTGTTTTATTATCTAATTAAATGTTGTGTAACAATATTATATCTTTATTTATTTTATTAACAATTAGTAATTCCTTTTCAGCTATGAGTATTTACCTGACAAGTTGCCGAAATCACGAAAAATACGGAAATCAGTGTCAGCAGGAATAAGGCCACTCTCGAAAATCTCCTGTGCTAGCGAAGAAGCATAGGGATGTGGCGCATAGTCCGCATATGCCTAAAGAGAATATGTGAACTTCTTTACAATATTCAGTATAAAAAACTCTATAGGATTTTAATTAATTGTAAATTAAATAGCCAATAGCAAAAAGTTATAATATTATTAGCATAATTCAATCATTATTCAACGTTAATTATGAATTCCTTCAACATAATACAACTTGTCTACCGTAATGCACAACTAATTACCTCAATGATCCAAGGATGATGCGGGCCGGCTTGGAAGAGGAGTTCTCTTCCGCCAGAACCGCATGCTTCGAGATTAATGAAGGCGCGGATGTCACGTGCCCAGCGGTGTTGCGTGATGAACGCGTGTGAAGCCTGCATGATGTTCTCTTCAGCACCGTTGAACAGGAATAATATGTCGTGGCGCAGCAAATGTGGAGATGAGGCTAGCGTGCGTGCTAGCTCCACTAACACAGCGCACCCCGCGCCGTCATCGCTTGCGCCTAACCATGCACATCGATCTCTAATTGCTTTATGTATTTCTAATACATTCACTTTTTTTAATTTGAAGATTTAAACAAAATGTATCTAATTCTTTACAAAGAATATGTAGTTATATGATTATATAAAAAAATATTTCATTAGAAGGAAATGATACCAGGGCTGTCAGGTACGGTGTCGAGATGGCAGTTGAGTAGCAGTGCTGGTGCAGGCCCGGGTGGGTTGCCACGTGCCGATAATCGCGCCACCACACTTTGTACGCCGCGATATGCGTTCGTCATACCATCGAGGAAGGCGACAGGAAAGGCACCACTGGCAGTTTGTACGTCCACCTCCAACCGATGGTGATGAGCATCCGCGGCTGCAGCAGCGATACGAAGTGCGCGCACCGCCCACGCTACCGCCGCTACCTCGTTTTCATAGCTACCAGCGACGCGAGGTCCGATCGCCGTCAGATTAAGCAGATGTTCGTAGGCATCATCGCCGCGAAATTTATGCGATGGAGAGTTGTCGCGTGTCAAGACTACGGGCAGATGAGCGTCGAGACGAGCTACACCCGCTACGCCCAGTGCCGCTGCCGCTAGTAGCGCCGCAAACACTGCCCCCGGAAGTGCTGTCTTTGGTAACCGATTTTCTTTTACCTCACCTTCCACCTCTTGCTCTCCATTGGCTTTTGCTTCCCACTAAATACAATTTTCAAGACAATAATTAAATGTATTGTTTCATTAATAAATAGAACAATATATAATAGAAAACTAAAAAGTAAAGAGATTACAATTACATTCTGTTACTAGTTCTATTAATAAATGAGGTATAGAAAAAGTAATTGTAAGAATTCAGAAATAATAGTTTAGGGATATTAACGGAAGCTATTAAAAATATTATCTGAATATCGAAAGTAATTTAGAACACATTTTACATTATTCAAAAACATCAAATAATATACATTAAATTTACATATAAAACTTTAATCATGCCCTCTAATCCATAGTTCAATTTTTCAAGTAAAATATTAAATTATTCATTTGTTATATCATTATATACTATAAAAAAGTAACATTTTGTGACAAATCACAAGATACTTTTCAAATAAAAATGTACATATTTAAATTTATGGAGGTAAATATAACATATCTTAAAATTCTCTGAAGATTCTGTTTGTTTCTTTATTTCATATTTATTTTCCACACATTTGTAAGTATTGTGGTAGATTTTATCATCCCACTATTTGAAGCGTACCCCCTCCCACAACGTTTTCATTCTAAATTCAGGGCCAGGAATTTTAAACCTCCTGCTGAATTAATGCAGGTCAGGCGCTGCAACAACTGTCATCACCAATGAGGCAACAACATCTGGAACCAACGGGCTAAATGTTCTCAAAGGCAAAGCCAAAGTCATTTCATTGAATTTGAGTTGAAAGTTTATTTATCGTTTCACCCTTTACACACTAAATTCAAATTTAGTCTAAATCGTAATCAAAACCATTGTTATTTAGTGGTTAATGGAATTACACTTGAAATACATCATTAATAAATTTATTTCGATGAGGAAAAGAAGGGCCAAGAAACTTAAAAGTTGCTCTTTTTTAGTCATAGATACAAAATTATTGATGAATAAAATTAGTCTATTTAGAAAAATGAAATAACCCAATAGCAGAGTAGTTCAATCAAATCATTTTTTTTTATTAACATATTCAGACACGGTATAACAGCCCTTGGCACATATTCTAATATTCATTTAATGAAATGTTTAAATTTTGAATTTCAAATAGGATCTTATCATAAAAGCACACACATTGCTTTTTTGATGGTTTGTTAATTTTAGTGAATCAGGCTTTATGAGCAGCAAGGTCGTTCTTACGTTTAGTGTTGATGTTATGGATACCGCTTATTTTTCGGACCGATTTTATATTTCTTTTAACATAGAGGAGGGATTTTATCATGCATTTTTTCGCAAATATTCATAATCTCCTTTTTTATAGAAGTTTGCCAAAGTAGCTACAACAAAAATATATCATTGAAAATATACTTATAAATAATATAGACACAAGCCTAATAAATTCTCGGCCAGACTAAAAGCGCGAGTGCGGTTGAGTCGCCGACCGCGCGGTATGCTGCGGCGCGGTATCTACGTATCAGCTGTCTTAAGGTCGTCAGTTCATTTCTACATTAATGTTTTTAAACAATTTTTTTCAAAAATGGCTACTTCAGTCTCTGGTTTCTTTGGCAAAATTGCTTTATAAGAGGAGGAGATTATGAATATTTGCCAAAAGATGCATGATAAAATCCTGTATACTAGATTTTCATATATGCATTGTGATGCTTATGTTAAAATATTAAATTCCTCAAATTTTTCTTCAACATATGCCTTTGGTCTCAAATTATAAACAGCACAAATAGCCTGCTTCTACAGCGGAGCTTCTAGAGCTTTCTACAGAAAAATTTGTTGATATTAGCTGCATAATCCCATAATAAATTCCATAAACTATGAAAGGAATTGAAATAAATTAGTCTCGCAGTGCTATCATCTATACTTCACCAAATTCTTTTAACTGCATATGCTACAGAACTAATCTCATAATACAAGAATTCCAAAGTGGCTTAGTATCTAAAATGAGACCAAGAAATAAGGTTGTATCCACAATATCCAGTACCTCGTTTTTGATAATTAGCATTGATAAATTTAGGTATTACATAAGAAAAGTTTAATAAGTTTTTTTTCTCTCATTAAGAAGATTATTAATACTGAATCACAATTTAGTGATAATACCGTTTACTTCGTCAAAAGTTGGCTGATGCCTATTAATCTCAAAAGTAATTAGCATCATCAGTAAACAGTACAATCCCATGCCCATTTTAAAAAGACGTGGTAGATCATTAATATACACTAGAAATAGAAATGGTCCAAGAACTAAGCCTGTGGCAAACTTGACTGCAGATCTTGACAACCTCGCACTATAAATTTAACTATTTGTACTCTACCACTTAAATAAGACTTTAGAGGTCCAAGGAATCGACCGGTGACACCATAATGATGTAATGTCCTGATCAATGTATAACTCCTGATTTGAAAATAATAGTTGTGACCACTCAATTACCACCATTCTTGATGTGTAATCCATTACTAGAGAATTATATGACACCAAATTAATGCTGTTATAAAACAAGTAATCATGCAGTAATCCTACATAGTCTTATCTTAAACCCCTTTGTAGGTTTATGGTAAGAATTAAACATCAAATACTTGGCTTATGAGAATGAAATACGCAAGCAACACTAGTTTAAGTTGGAATAGTGATGAATCTTCTTAAGCAAAACTAAAATTCAAACCTAACAGGCATACAAAAAATATTGATTCTTTTACTATTTGATCTTACATTTGTTAAATAATTTTATTCTAGAAGAAGCAGTATTTGTACATCAGTTAGGTTATGAATTTGTTCCTCTTTATAATATAATCATAGTTAAAAAGTATCATAATTAAAAAATAAAGAAAATAATAAACATTTCAAATTACAGAAGGGGCTCAATTTTAAATTTATATTTTAATCTGTATCTAGGTAGTTCTCCAAAAAATTTTAAAAATGCTATCGAAAATAAAAAATATAAGTTTACATGATTGGCGATTTTTTAAATCCTTTATTTTAGCTGACAAGGTGGTCCCTAACTTTTCTTAACTTTTAATCAAAATAGTTGAATAAGAAAAAAAATCGATTATGAGAGAATGATCTTTAGGAGGAAAAATAGTTATTATTTTTTATAAATTTATTATTTTTGCATTGATGTGGTTAATTTAGGGAGCATTTTTTTTAAGGATATAAATTCATTCATTCAAAAAATTAGTTTTCAACATTTGCAACTTGTTTAAAATCACAGCAGCTATTTTCAACCTTTATATTTCAAAAAAGTATGATATCGCTAAGTTTTTTGTTGCACCTAACATAAAAAACTTTCCTAAAATAAATGTGGGTAATAATATTGACGATGGAAAACTGATATATCATCACTTTACTCAGAATATTTATAATAATCATTCCCTCATTTATAATTTTCACAAGGGAATGATGGTGAGAAAATGATGAAAATCAAATATAATCAACAAAATGTGGTTGTATTTGAGTTTGACTTGTAATTGAAGGCTGTAGCACCTAAGGTAAAGGAAGGCTGTTGAATATTGTAGCACCTAAAAGCTGCAAAAAAATATAAAACTTATTATAAAATAAAACAATATCTTGTTCTAACTTCAAATGAGGAAATGATACGTGAAAATTTAATATTTAAATAATTCATAAAAAAAACACTGTACTTCATTAAATTCTTTCATGTCGGACAACGATAAGAATAAGGTCACACTTACAGAGTTTCCATCTGTTAATAATTAATTAATGTGATAGCAAAAAGTTAATTGCAAAAATACTAAACAAGTGTTGATAAAATGTGAGGGAATGATTGTGTTTTGGTGGGACAAAGATAAAAAATCAATTTTCAAGTAATTTATTATTCTTTACTCAATGAAAGTAATATTTATTGTAAAATGTAGTATTTTTAAAGTAAAAAATTATATCATAATATATCTGTAAAGCAAGATGAATTTCCAAAGCAATACCGTCGTAATATTGAGTGTGGGACCTGATGAGGGAATGATTTTTAAGGTATTCAGTTAACTGATATTCTTCACCTAGGAACGAGAACACTAAAATCATGCATGGTGGATGATGTTGTTATAGTTCTACAGTATTCATAAAAAAATAATAAGCTGATGTCATACTGTTAATAACACATGAAATTAGGTTTGGGCAGGATTTCAGATTTTTTTAGTGAACTACCCATCTATTCACTCTAAAAATTAAAATTACTGATTCTCACGTACTGCAATATTTTTAGATGAAATATTTGGAGTTGATTAGATATGATAACAAAAGTTTAACTTTGTACTAAAATTAGTAACAATGATAATGGACTATAGTAGGCATAACAAGCATTGAGGCAAATAACACATTGTAATATTGTACGCATTGCTCTATCTGTATATGTTGTCATGGTGATATCAATGTATTCCTTTATAGCATAATGCTCTTTACCTTTGCACATTTGGTGATGTAGCAAGAACTGGATAACAACTGTTTATCTGATCTTTTCCGATGTATTTACAGTGTGTTGTCTTGTTTTATTTAGACCACATTCTTTTCTAATAAACAATGATTGTTTTTTGATATTGCATTTTATTTTTTATTTACTTGTAAATTTCATTCAACATTGTAATTAAAACAATGCAGCCCGCCTCGTTTATTAAATTTAATTTATATATTCTGTACTGTTTGCTTATATGACATTTTACTTAATTTAGTGATTTATATATTACTATCAATATGACCACTAAAGCTTCTTGATAAAGCTAAATTCCTGTTTATGCCGTTTCATCCCAGAATTTATAATTAATTCTGAAAAAAAGACGTAACTGATAGCAGAGCGGGACAGATGTGTGGACAACATAACATAGGAGTGTTGTTGGTGATAATACAGACCGCGCGTGCGCGGATGGAATAAACTTACAAAACATGGTCTAATGGGGTTGTGTGTATAATAATACAGACAATTAATAATGGAAGTAAAAGTTGTATTGTGGTCCAATAGACAATCACAGGTTATGCTCCCAGGATGTAAGGAAAACGAGATGGCAGTGCAAGGTGAGTACTTGTCTCACTGACCGATGATTTCCTTTCATTTGGGAAGCATCATCAGTTTCTGTGAATCGAGTAATAAGCCTTAAAAAACATACATTTCCAAGAAGTATGAATACTATTTACTGTTTACCTCAACTCTCAAAGTGAATACTATATTAGCTTTTAATAAGCAAAATACTACTGACCACTATAAGATTTCCAAAACTATAGATTTATAGACTAGAAATTTGGCATAGTTACACTTTTCACAACATATACACTCACTAAAAATGGATTTTACACAAATCCTATCTAAAAAAAATGTTCATCATATTGTTTATGCGATTGGAGTCACAGGCAAAAGTTATCTACCTATAAAAAAAATAGAGTTATCTATCTCTATTTTACACATTATTATATTTATGTTAGCTGTGAGCATGTACAAATCATTAACATTAAATTTTAAGTTTTATAGGTACCCAGGAAGCAAGAGTGATATGCGAAGATCTTAACATGTGGAAATCTAATCACTGCCTACTCTTATGGGAAACAGGTGTGAGTATATATTATCATTATTATTATTTTACTAATACTTCAGAAAATTATAGTAAACGACACATGTTAATGACACATTTGCAATCCCTCACAACTAATGTAGTAAAACATATTCAAAAAAATTACATGCATCATTGCATGTAATTTTTTATAGAGATAAAAATTAAACAAAAAAACTTCAAAACAGAACTTAAAAATTTTAATGAATTATGATAAAATTTTGACCCCTGGGTTACCATTAGTATTCATAATAGGATTAAAGAATACATTTCGATATTATGTTACATTTAAATCACATAAATTCAACAGCAACAAAGAAATCAAAACAGTTTATACAAAAATTTTAGTCTTTATTTAAATTTTTCATTTGTAACATTCTCTTACTCACTAATACATTAAGGAGTGTAAAGGGTATACAACTAACAAATTTTTTAAGTTAACCTAATACCTAATGATTTATTATGAATAAGAAAAAACCAAAAAAAAAATAAGACATACAAAACTATACATTACAAATAAACATACGACTTAGTCCAAAGCGAGGTCAACCTGTAAGTGTCTGCTATTTGGTTATTTAATGTCAGTCACAACTTACTCATTTTTATGCTAATTTGAAAACAGAAAAATTACGTATTACATTACAAGAGTTTGAGTAATGTTTTGAAATTATTTTATAATATTTATGAGTTTGTAGTAATCTGGATTTTACTTCGTTAAACTTTAAGTTGATGTTGTATTCACTTATCTTAATAAAATCAAGTTCTCATAGTGTACAGTCAAATAGTCTTTAACTAGGCATTGATAATACACTTTTGTTGATAGAAAAATTTGAAGTACTTAGTTTCATAAATTGAAACTTACCATTAGGGTGTTTATGAGGCGAGTAATTAGAAGGTTTCTCCTTTGAAGTGAGTCAGCTTTAGGTATTTACGTTTACAGTGATAGAAGACGGCCGCCGGCTCGCACGGCTACAATAGTTACTGAGCCAACACTGATGAAGTAGTGAATGATGGACTCTGCTCCGTGCCACCACCCGCGGCCAGCCCACCACGGTATCTGAATCAAACTTCTCCCACCTCGCTACGCCTCTAACGATAACAATACACTCAGGCCCACCTGAATTACGTTTCACCATTATCTTATTCCCGTAAATTTGATGTTTAATTAACTGATACCTGCAACCGCTCGATCATTATTCAGACGAATTTCCGACTTCAAATCACACATTTTGTTCCATAAATGATTGTTTTTTCTTTAGCCTTCTATTGTTTTGATGGCCATTACGTTCGCCTTGCTAATTTCCATAAACAACCTTGTTATAGATGGTCTTTATTTCCATAGGCACAAACCATTTTGACCCACTTTTCTTGTTTATATGATTATCATTTTGACAAGAAACTAACCTCAAAAGTCTAAATTATGCAGAGAATCGATTTACATAAATAGTATCACCGATATCTAAATTTTCTTCATTCTGTGTTTATAAATTAAAACCACATTTATTATTCAATGTCTAAAATTGCACAATTTAACAAAAAATACTAGTCTTGATTGACTAATTGATTATAAAATATTTACCATAATTGACATTGAGTATTTTTAACCGTTTTATTTTAATTGATCATAATTTTATATTATTCTATGTTTCCTAAATTAAAAGTCTATTAAGTTATTTCGTTTACCCTGGAATGTGCATAGAGTTAGACTCGGAAATACCTAATAAACATATTTATACAACGACTTATATTATCAATATTTTTACATAAACAATACCTAAAAATATAGATATTAGATTGATTGAGGTAGACTGATTGATGTCTACTATACTAATCAAAAATCGGCTTCAGCAGGCAATACGCTTGGTGAAACAGAATTGAAGAATTGGATCTAGACTTTTCATTACAGTGTATTGTCATGAAGACTTAATTTAAGTGGAAAATTCAGTAACACTAGTCGAAAAAGCTATCGCAAAAGTTTCATATAAAGTAAACAAAGATATCCACGCATTTCAAGATAAATGAAAGGAGTCCTATAGTGATAATGATTTAAGAGAACTTAAACCACTGTTATTTTGAGACTATTTCTGTTTTATATTATGTTTAAGTTTGAAATATTTTCAATTAATAAATAAGTACATGGATAACCGACCTATGCTCAGTGTTTTTCAAGTTTGCTGGTAGAATATGATAACTTTCCGCGGTATGAAATGAAAGGCACTAGGCTCAGAGGCACTAGCACAAAGGCATTCACTCAGTGAATACATCATATGACTAAATGGAAGTTCGTTTATGTTTTATTCGCAAATCTTTCTTGTATTTGCATTAATTTATTTCCAAGTGACATTATTTGGCCAATCAGAACATTGAAATTTTATCCACTGATAATAATTATGACGGATTCTGCGTCAGCGATCTATGTCAGGCGCATTGTGAAGCGCATGCGCGTGCTGTAGTTTAAATACTCTTTTAGACTGCCGGCAGTGAGACGCGTGTACGTGTCTTGGAGATATATGCGGCGCGCAGAACATATCATGGCCAGACAATGTAGGCGGTCTTCAATGTACGAGAGCTATTCTGGAATTATTAAGATAGTGTAGAGGGGTTCTTCAAATAATACGCCAAGCTTTTAATCGAAACCTTTATGCGTTTCCCATATTAAATTAACTTATGTATATTGGTTGGTTGTCTGTCCTCAACTGACGCAATCCAACCATAAACAATAAACATGTATTATAACAGACTGACAAACGTCCGGTTTTTTGCGGTTATGATTGCGCATGTATACAAGTCCGCTTAACTACAAAAGAGCGCGCATGCGCGCAATAGTCACTTTCTGTCTTTTTGAATGTTGGTGTCACAATGTGCGTTTCTGTGAAACAAGTAATGAATTTGTAATGTGAGCACTGAGGACCTATAATATACTATTATTTTTTTACTTTAAAATATATCAAACTATTATTAGAGAACAAAAAAATATGTGACATAGTCAATTTTTTGATGAGAGTCATCTATAGGCGCAGTGCAAACCGAATTGCTGGCGTGGCAATGCTTGCCGTTTGCTATACAGTGGTATATATATATAGTCAAAATGTATACCATAGTAAACAGCACCATCGAACCGAAGGAGAAGGAAGTCGCACAGTCGCTTGCGCATGGCGACGCGTCGGCACATCGTACACACTACTACTTGTGGATTGTATATGTGTATAGTATGGCGTGGCGAGCCGTCACCACACCGTACACATTACTATATTTTGATTAATATGATTATATTTTTGATTAATAATTGATTATTAGTAATCAATTGTTTATTATTATTATTGTGACAAGCAATTCACGTCAGAGGAAACATCGAATATAACTATTAGGTACTGAAGTTACAGATGAAATGAATTAAGTTGTAGCAACTTGAAATTAATATTGAATTTTTGTATTAAGTGAAAATAAATGTTTGTTAAATAAATAGTCATCATATTCTGTAAAAAAATCGTCATATCTAATTTTTCCATTATGTTAAATTTAGTTCCTGTTGTAATCTTGTCTTTAATGCATAATACTTGTACAAATTCGATGTTTCAGATCTGCCAGGCGTCCTGTGACGGCTCACATTTTTTTCAGAATTATTTAGCGGTAAAATATTGTATTTGTTAAAATAAGTTCCTTTTATCGCTTAACTTATTTCATCGTAATTGAGATTTTTATTGCAATAAATAACAATTTTAGAGTTATAAAAGTTAGTTCTGAATTTTTTTAATTTTGTATATTAAATCCAATTACGGACTGAAATATTATTTTGAAGCATTCTAATAATTTCGTTTTAAACAGTGAATTGAGCGAACTGTCAAGTGCGAGGAACATAAGAGACGGCGAAGATTAAAAATGGAATGAGTGTATCGTTCCGTTTCTGATCTTTACTTTTGTCGATTTGCACAATTTACATTAAAAAGAGTTAAAAAACGTAATAAGTACAACCTTTTCGACTTTATCAATTTTTCTTATAGTCATCGGGCTATATAAAAAATAAATGTACTGGCAGCCCTAAGATTAATGTTGTTCTGTGGCTTTTTAATTTATATCATATTTATATGTTCATTTGGTAGGGTATAGGACGTTTTAAGTGCATACGTTTTCAGTGTGTCGACATTAATAAAGAACGATCATTACTGAAATGCTTTATTAAACATGTATATATGTCAGAATTTTGAATGACGTCGTTGCACAAGGAAGCTGTTAAACAGTGTTGTGCATAAAAGGTGTCGCTTACAGTGTATCCCCTGCCGTCGCCGACATCTTGCTCCGGATCTTCGACTGGTTGAGGACTAGGAAGACAAAACTCTATTAGTACTTTGGATTGTGTCGTGCAATGTATTCAGTAGCGTTAACAGCTATTTAGGAGGCCCCGGGCGGCCCTATAATGGCGGCTGATACGGCAGTGGCGGCAAGTCCTGAAGAAACCTTGGAATCATTGCTACGCGAAGCAGAAGCTCTCAAGCAGAAACTTGAAGAGGAGCGTCAGAAACTTAACGATGTGACATGTACGTCGATGTTGTATTTCATTTTTTTTTGAGTTTCATTTTTTGTTTATTATTATTTAGCCAAAGTTTTCAGGTGGTTGGCCTTTTTGGAAAATATAGCAAAAACTTTTTGGAAATTATGGTTATAAAAATAGGTTTTAATAAAAATGTTAATGTCATAAAACAAATTGAAGTAAATAGAGTGAAAGCATAAGATAAAATTGAAATGTATTATGATAATACTTTACATACTATATAATTTCTTAAAAAGCTGAAATTATTAGTTGATCGTTTTATTGTACTTTAGACATTCAGAATAGAATTTTTACAGTAGACATGAAGTGTAAAAATAAAAATTATATTTACTTTAAAAAATGGCTCATTCCATTCAACACTGTTTTAGTTTTACTATTTTCAACTAATTTAATGTGGAAAGTTAAAATTTTTTTGGTAAATGAAATATTTATTAGTATTACGTATTTGATATTTTCTAATTATTATGTTATTATTTGCCCTTATGGTAATCTCCGTTTTTCACTCATATTTTAAAAGAAACCTTTTGCAAAATTTAATGGATAAAAAGAACCTAGAACTGTGTTAAATTTAATTCGTATTTGCAATTTTTCTATGTGCATTTTGATTCGAGTAGCATTTGAAATAATTCTATTAAAACATTACCTAACTGTTTTTGTGTGATAGTTAACTCCAGCCGAGGTTGAAACACTCCTTGCAGACTTACATTGCATTGAATTTTCATTGTACTTGTTGATTACTGCTGTTTATATTAAACAATGCTCTTCTTGATTCAGACTTAAATTAAGTTTGCTTTGCACATTTTTTGTTTTTAAAGTTTTTCTTTTCATATGAATCCAAATCTAATGTATTTAATGTTTTTAATATTCCAAGCCTGTAGTATTCTTAGTTGAAACAAAATCTTGGTTACTTTGCATACAATATTTAAGTTTACCAAAAAACAAATATTGTTTTTCTAGGTTTTGGTAACAGTAATTGATTGGATAGTTTAAATCGTCTGTGTAAAGGTTGATAGTATAATTTCAGAATACCACGATTAATATTTTAATTTTTATAACAATTTGTAATATTGAGCTATTTTGAAATTGTGTTCAATAACAAAACTATTTTTTTCCTTTTTAATTCATTTAAGAAATTTTGTACTATACTTTTTTTTTTAATTTTGACATTTCCTATATAGTTCAATTTCATAAAGTGGTGGTTCAATGGTTGAGTGTTTTCCTTTCGAGTCAGAAAGTACCTGTTTCCTGAAAAGCCGCTAATTGACCAATCAGTTCTTAATTTAGATCAAATTAAGCTAAACCACTCGATCCTCAAAAAACATCCTATGCTTCTATCCTGGACATTGTATTATGAATGACGAATGGTCATTAGTAACTCCTAATCTGCACTGGACTCGCATGCAGGAGTTTTGGTCCAAGGCCCTTAATTTGAAATAAAAAGATAATGGAAGGGTAAGCCTTAGCAGTGAGTTGATTAACATGTTTAGTGTCTAAACCATTTATGGGAAACCACCGGCTTGCGGCCACATCCGGCCTGCTGTAAGATTTGATCCGGCCCGTGAGACATTTTGAAAAAATTCATGTCTGATATCTATCACTAAAAAATATGAACAATAGTTTAAAACATTACTTTAAAATGCACGACACTAAAGTTTGGCTCATAACATCTCAAAGGTTTCCCATACCAGGTCTAAACAGATCTGTAACCACTTAAACATTACTATTGAATATGTGAATAATCACACTCATTTTATAAATGCAAAGTGTCTCTATGTTATGTTTTCTTATTTAGATATGAATTTTTTCATTTTTTCATTCATTTCATTTCAAAATTTCATCAAAATCGGTACAGTGGTTTAGACCACTGTGCCAATTTTGATGAAATTCGATCGGGAGATAAATAGGATGCCACGTAACAGACATGGACATAGACTATGTTTTCTTGTTTGTCTACCTTTTGTTGTTTGTATGTTTTTTTTCATGGCTTAACAACAGTGAATTTAATGAACTTTTGTGTACTCACTAACAGAACATACCATTTTGTAAAATATAAGTTACTATCTATTTATTTTTCTGGCTGTTGGTTTGTTTGTCTACTTATAAATTAACAATAACTTAACCAATTTTGATAGAAATTCAATTATAAGTATATTGATTACTAATAATCTATACATATATAATGAAAATAGGTTGTCTTTGTTCGCCAATCACGTAAAAACTACTAAACCTATAGACATGGGACCGGGACCATTCGATGCGGGATGATTTGTAGATGGTTCTAGGCTACTCATTTTTCGAATTCCGTAAATCCTTCACCATTTTATTTATAATAAAAATTACCCAGCGAAACGGACGGGACAGCTAGTGCTTTAAATTAGATACTAACTACATCTTATGTATATTCAAAGTATATTGATTCTTGTTTAACTCTGTATTCGCTTAAAATTTTTTGCTAAATTTCTAGACATTCTTTTGTTTCCTTCTGTATGGCATTACATCATCCTGTTAACCTGTACTTTGATACAAACAAAAAGCACTCTGTGGCCGTTCTTGGGTTTCGATCTACCATAGAAACAAATGCAAGATTAGGGACCAACAAGATTCTCAGTATTATAAATAACATGTTTGTACCATTTGGTACCATGTCAGGTTTTTTAGGTGGGTTTTTATAACAAGATTCTCTAGTATATTCAGCTCTAAATACTTACCTAAATTAAAAACATCTTAAAGCTATCTAGAATTCTTCACTGCAGAACCAATAAAGTTTGATGGGGTTCAGCCTTGATTGCTTTTTGTGAAGAGATTCAGTACATTATTACTTAACATTGTGAAAATTATATATATATACACATGATTCTCAGAAACATCACATAGATTATTGGTTTCACCATGAACATCTGGGCATCAAATTTTGTATGTGTATTCTCAAAATTTGAATGATCATCCCTCTGGCAAAAATGTAGCCTATAATTGTAGTACATGTTTCACCCCTTAGCCATATTCAATGGCTTCATCATATTTCACTCATACTCATGATTGATGGTGTAAAGGTGCACTGAAGAGGAGTTTAAATTAGTTCGGTAGCGTAGGCCATATTATATAAGATAAAGTTATGCAGTTGCACGCATTGATAATATATGCATACTCTTCTAAATCAATTTGCCATTCATGTTTATTACAGAGCTTAAAAAACATGTATTTTAATGGTCTTCTGTAAAATATTTTTAAGATAATCCTTTTGTATTTACAGTGGCGAGTGTAGCGGAAAGATTGGAACCAGTAAGCTTCTTGAATCTAAAGCCGCGTCGTGTGCTAAAAGGACATCAGGCCAAAGTCTTGTGTTCTGATTGGTCACCTGATAAACGCCATATTGTTTCCTCGTCCCAGGTTAATTATAATCCTTTTTATGCAGTATTTATTGCATTTAATTGCATATAGTCAATCAAATTCTTAAAGACATGTTTCTCTGTTGTGGTACCATCAACATGCAAGATGGTGCAGTTTGATATTAATGCAATTACAGTGATCTTTTAAAAAAGAAAATGATGGCTACTAAACAAAGTCAAAAAATGATCTTTTATTATTTTTCTAGGATTAGTACAGTCATTTAGTATTTTTACTTGGAAAGTTTTCCGGGAGTTTTGAAAATTGGTAATTTTATAGATTTTGATATGCTCTTTCCAAATTTCAACTTTGCCACCTCGTATGTTTGCCGCTCGCGCCGCCATATTGAAAAAATGGCGCCCAAAAGCAGTTTTTTGATAATAACTCCTTTCCGACGCATTTTACAGGAAAAACATATCTACACAAAATAAAAGTAGAGGAAATTTTCTACAATTTATGTCATAACTTTTTTTTCCTAAAATTAATAGTTTCGGCGTAAGAGCGCCGTAAAGTGTAATTCAATACACGTTTCGGCAGAAATACTCATTTCCACACCACCATGAGGTGGACTTCCACACCGTCTTTATAATATGCTTACGTTCTTCTAATTTGTTGTCACTTTTTTCATTGTACCAGGCATCCGTTAATAACTTAAACCCTGTACTTCGAAAACAAACCACAGGCGCCTCATTAGCAGTGACAGCAATTAAAATATCATCACCATATTTTTTAAGCAGTTGTGCTTTCACTGTTTTTATGTGTGGACGGTAATCACCTTCATTTTTTGTCATTAGTTCATCCAGAGAAAACTGACATTCTTCGGAATTTCTTCGAGATATGAATAAATGTATTGCATCGCGGTATCAATCTCGCTTGCATACGGACCTCTTTTTTTTCTTTCTTCGGTCGAGGGCGTTTGATACAATTTCTTCATACACGAATTGTGATATTGTGCATCGGCTGCGACTAAGTCAGTAACCTGCTCAAGGCGTTCAACTATTGCTTGCCCCCAATCATCGTTACGAGCCCGAGCAAGTTCTGAAATACTATTTTTCATCGACAATTTACGCACACTATACACAATATTACGTTCACATAAACGCGTCTGTTTTTGTTTAGATATGAACTCTGCTGTTATCTCAGCAGCACATAAAAAACAATGATTTTTGAATGAGAACGTTGGACGTGTAGATCTCAGTTGTACTTGAGAAGTTGTACCATCACTTCCTCTACGCAAAGCTGCAGCGATTAACTTCTCATTATTATATCGTTTTCGACACGCATCGTGAACTACTATGGATTTCAATCCCACCAAAAGTTTGTATTTATTGTCTTTTCTTTTTATACTTGACTGACGAAAAGTTTCCAATCCTTTTTTCTTCACTTCAATAACTTCACTTTCTTGCAGTATGTCACCACAAATAAAGCAGTTTACTTCATTAGAAGCCATGACTCTGTAAATGCAAACGACACTGTTAGATGATAAACGTATACTGATGACTCAGACTAAATATTTCTATTGAGCTCAGCTGAGGCCAGATGTTTCTTAGAAGGAAAGAAGGGCCTGACACAGAAGGGACGCATTCCTTTATACCTGCGGAGACATAAAAGACTAGCTAGACATGATAGACTAGTAGTTAGCTAGGTTTTCATTCTATGGAACAATATTTAACCTTTATAATTTTTATAATTTACAAATCACAATATGAGCAGTTTAAAGTAAATATTACATGTTGGTGTGGATGTATAATGGTTTACGGTGCTCGTACGCCGAAACTATTCATTTTAGGAAAGAAAATGTTATGACATAAATTGTAGGAATTTTTCTACTTTTATTTTGTATAGATATATTTTTCCTGTAAAATGCGCCGGAAAGGAGTTTATTATCAAAAACTGCTTTTGAGCGCCATTTTTCAATATGGCGGCGCGAGCGGCAACCATACGAGGTGGCAAAGTTGAAATTTGGAAAGAGCATATCAAAATCTATAAAATTGCCAATTTTCAAAACTCCCGGAAAACTTTCCAGGTAAACTCTATTTTTTCGACCAAATGACTGTACTAGATGTCTTTTTAAAGAAATGTGTTTGACTATGTAGATCAATGATCACTTTTATAAAATTTTTTAATTTTTCTTAAACATAAATTTTAACTATAATACAATATTGACTAGTTCTTAAAAAATGTGATATCCAATTAATTAGTATAATTGATCTCTCTTTACACATATTTATTTGATTAATAGCTTGATGGTTTTTAGCTATAAAAACCCGCCAAGAGTATGTCGGACTATGGTCAGTGTAGGGTTCCAAAGTTTTTACTATAAAGAAATGTACTACAAATGAAAAAAACTACATTGTTACACTTTTTTCCATGTTTCCCGCATAGAATAAGTATAAGCACTTTAGTTGTCTATAACTAGAGAAACAAGTACATGATTCAACTATTACTCTGAAACTAGTGTAAATTAAAGTGCACAGGCAAAAGAGAGTATCTTCATGGCACTTATGTCTTTTCATGGAGAAGTGCAATTTTTGGGAAATAACTCAAAAATGGTATATCCGATGACCTTCAAAATAATTTTCATTGTATTTATAAGTATTTATTAAGTGTTATCTTTGCAATATTTGAATATTTTTTGAACATGTTGTTTAGAAAAATAGAGGGCGGACGATTGCACAATTTCTGCTACTCTTGGAGCTCCTATTTCCGAAAATATTTAATTAGTCAAACAAATTGCTTATAAACCTTAAAGTGCTTTTTAAAGCGCTGTTGAAATATGTGCCATATGTTGACGTTCGCTGAAAAAGTAAATTATTCAGCTTCTATGACATGTATGAATTGACCTCTCTCCCAGATTTTTTTTGTTATTATTTAACTCCTATACTAAGTAGCAGCTTATACAAAACACCTACATTTTATCTAAATTTCATTAATGTGCGTTTTGTAATTTTTGAGTAAAATGTCTGTGACTTACGGACAGACGAACGGGCGGACATGACGAAACTATAACGGTTCCGTTTTTGCCATTTTGACTTGAACCCTAAAAAAGCCATTCTGCTAACTAAGACTTTTTGACATACCAACTTGAATATTTGTCACTTGGAATTTGCAATAGCTTATGATATAAATCTATCTAAGTGCTATTTTCCAATTTGATTGAGGATGTAAGTAATTGGTTAATTTGCAATATTACAGGTTTTAGTGTTTTTTTTTTCATGAAGCATAAACTAGAAAAAACTGATCGTTATTTTAATACACTAATATTTCTCGGAGAGAAAGGGGCTCTTCTTGAGCTTCTTTAGAAAGTGATTTCTCAGAAAATGAAATTCGACCAGTCTCAAGGGTTCTATGAAAAATGTTCCAAGAGATAAACTTTATTATGGCCATTAAGTAGCAAATATTTAATAAATTCTCAGTGACCAACAAGATAAGAACCAACAGTGATTCTCATGGTTAGAGGTACAATGAATGAAAACGGTTTTATCTAATGATGTCTGCTCTACATTGAACAACTGCCAACATTCATAACCAGAAACTTTTACAGAATGTAGAGAACTTTCATCTGTAGTTCTACATATCAACATCAATAATGCTATCAGAATAAGTAAAGATCCTCACACAATAAAGAACCAGGTTAGAGTGTACATGAACATTGAACTTCAGAGCAGGTGGAAAACCAGTATTGTTCTCTAGAAGTTGTTAAAGTCCATCATTCTTAAATGTACAACACTTAAAACAGGGATGGGAGTGTGGTGGAGCTGTTCTTTGAAAGGACACAAAGGACACAACAACTGTTGAAGGATTATAGAAGAATGTGATGCATTCTTATATGTATATGTTGTATTTGAGGGTTGTCACAAAATACATTATTTGTAGGTTTACCCACTTCCTATCCACAAACAAACTGGTTTTTGATAAAGTTTCAATGCAATAGATCGTATTCACATGCTTCAGCAGATAAAAAGGAGTATAATTGATTGACCTGATTTGATACGTAGGGTACAAAAAACTATTCGAAACCTAGGTAGTGCCATATTTTCTTCAGAGATGGCTCATTGATAATAATTTCTATATCGGAATGCTAAGGTGTTTATGTAACAATGCCACTATGTCAGTCCATGTATAAAATGATAGCAGAAAATAGTCTAGAAACAGGTAAATGTCATATCTCCGATAAAAAAGCATTATATATCGTCACAAAGGAATTATTTATTTAATTATACAAAACATACATATGGCGATTGTTAAGTGTATAGTTTGAAAACGTATAGTCTCTACTTTAAGAAAGATATAGAGCTACTAGAGAAGGTAGAGGAGAGCAATAGAAATGGTTGTCTCTTAGAAACAACTTTACCATACTTGAACAGCAAAAAAAAGAAGTGTTCCAATAAGAGATCTCATAGGAACATGTTAAATCTTTGATAGTCTTTATGATGTTAATTATATTCAAAGGTTATATGAGATGAGTCTTAACAAAAATTTAAGAGGGCACTTCAAAAAACTATTCAAATCAAATGTTTTAATAGTCCAAGAATAATTTTTTTTTCCTAATCATGTACTCAGAAATTAGTATGGTCCTTAAGTGGTGGATGCTTTTGTATATTAAAAAACTTGACCCATTAATTAAAATAAAGAAACCTAATAATGTAATGAAAACCAAGTGCAGATATGCATGTATCAACTTCAAGCGCTGCTAGTGTATTAGTTCAATAATAAATAATAAACTCTTCACTACAGTTTTTAAGTTTGTGTTCACAGTGTTTTTAAGTTATTATATTGGAATGGGCACAACATCCATATCAGTGGGAAACACATTACCTTTGATTATTGTTATCTATGAATGACTAGTGTAAACTAAAGTGCATCAGCAAAAGAGCCTATCTTCATGGCATTTATGTCCTTTTATTGAGAAGTGCAGTTTTTCGGCAATAACTCAAAAATAAATATATCCGATCATGGTCAAAATAACTTTCGTTATAATATGTATTAAGCGTTACCTTCTTTATTTTTTTCATATTTATTGGACATATGGTTTAGAAAATAAAACGAGGCTGGCACAATTTTTGCTATTTTCGGAACATTTATTTCTGATGTTATTCATGTAATTAGAAAAATTGTTAAAAAAAAGTCATTTAAAAACAACTGACGAAATATGTGTCACTCATTGATATTTGCTGAAAAAAATTTTATCAGCTTCTGTTAAATGTATGCAGTGCCCTCCCTAGAAATATTTATTTTTGTTATTTAACTACTAAGTTAAGTATCAGCTTCTACAAGACTATAAATTTCATTAATATGCATTTTGTAGTTTTTGAATAAAATGCCTGTGGCATACAGATGGGCAGATGGATGGACATGTCGAAACTATAAGGGTCCCGTTTCTGCCATTTTGGCTCAGATTCCTAAAAAGGGCGTCATTTTTATTGTTTTTGTGTCAGTAACGTTTGCCCTAGCGTAAATATATTTATGACATTGTTGTTCATGATTATTAATAATTAAAATGATTTTGTTATTAATCTCGATTTTGGCGTCAATTTCAATTTTGATCACGCTATCGATTCTGACCTTGGTCCCATTCTGGATTCAAATACGATTCTGTTTTCTATTTTGATTTTGTTTCAATTTTGGAAATCTTATTGCCAAAACAAACTATGTCTCAATTACATCACTCTGCGAAGATGTTATTTTTCTAAATCTAAAATTATTCTTAGAATTGGCTTAATTAAGCTGACTAAGCGAAGCAAAGCAAAATATATATGCACATGTAAAGTACAAATACGCGACTTGGCCCCTATGCACTAAACTTCCACATTTATTCCGATTATTGCATTAGTGTGGTTTATTTTGCGTTTTTTTTTTTAACGCGTATATTTTCTGATATTACATTCTACAATAAAATGTCATAGATGCTCATCTTTAGGATGCGATCTATCTCTCTGACAAATTTCATTAAACTGGTCAGTGATTTAGTTATGGAAATATAACAAGCATACAGACGCCAGATATACGGTCTATTCTTTTAAATTTTGCCTGCAGCTCTGTTGTCTTAAACAGCTTTTATAAGTAATAGTTACCGCTTCGCGGCTCCCACGATCACTCCCGCACTGCCCTTAGGTGTGCCTTCAGACACACCCTCAGAACAATACTGGTTGTTAATAATTCCTCCAGGTCCTCAAACAACCAACTAAGAGAAAACTAATAATATTAACAAAATCGGTCGAATTATAATGTTTTTTCATAATTTTCGTTGAACTCTGATGCTGCATTCTTCTTTTTGGATTATGTAATCTTGCCAATTTTCAGCGAAATTGTTTAAACTAAAATGATTCTTAGTAATTCTCATTGAATCGTAATACGTGTATCGTATATTTTTCTATTAGCTTTTAACTATTTTCGTATTAAATTTTATTCAAATCGGTTAAACTATAAGGGTTCTTATTAATTTCTAGGAACTCTAAAAAGAGTCAAACCCTTTATAATTTTTGTTGTAGATAATATTCTTTCACAACTTCACCCATGTGGGCATAGAATGAATTGCTACATTTTTTATATTGGCTAATGACATTGTTACTATCATGGTCTCGATTGTGCTCCACATGTTCAATTTTGATCTATATCCTGATTTAGGTTATACTTTTGATATAGATTTGCCTTCTAATCAATTCTCATAAATTAACCCATTTTTAAGGGTTTTTCAGTTTTCAGGCGGAAACCCTAAATATTTTCATGAAAAAAATACTCTAAATATTACCCCATAAGCTCCTTTACTCTCTAGTGAAAGCTGAAGTGATCGGGTTCAGTTGTTCCAAAGATACCCTGGACAAACAGACGGACAGATAGAAGAGGGTTATTTTATTTCATATATACTTTATCCTGATAATTACAAACACTACAAAAAATAATCAGCCAAATCAATCAATTATTTTATATGCATGTTCAGAACTGTAGTATTTCCATAGGTAATATATCTTAGATTTTCTCTCCTAGTACAATGGTGTTTTTGAGTTATCAGTGTATATTGGTCACTAAAGGCACTGATTTATATAAGTTATATTTTCTGAAGGTCATTGTTACTTTAAGAATGTAGAGTAATAAAATATGTGGAAATATATATATATATATATATATATATAAATAAACTTATGTCTATTTTCCAGAAGAGTAGGCATAAACTTATAACTATAAAGTAATTAACATTTTTTTATAAACTTCACAGGATGGCAAGGTGATTGTGTGGGATGCATTTACAGCCAGTAAGGAGGTGACACTCGCTATGCCCACTACATGGGTGATGGCGTGTGCCTATGCACCCTCTGGCACGCTTGTGGCTGCTGGTGGTCTCGACAACAAACTCACTGTGTTTCCGATCGGTGGAGGCAGCAGTGGCGGAGGGGGTGCCAGTGCCGCCGACGACGAGCCTGGTGGACGTAAGCGCACCGTAGCCACGCATACCTCTTACATGTCGTGTTGTTTGTTCCCGAATACGGATCGACAGATCGTGACTGGGTCAGGGGACGGCACCTGCGCGCTCTGGGACGTAGAGTCGGGTCAGCTGCTGCAGAATTTTCAGGGCCATGCGGCCGACGTGATGGCGCTTGATCTAGCGCCTTCCGATATGGGCGATACGTTCGTGTCCGCCGGTTGTGATCGAGTCCTCATCGTGTGGGACATGCGGTCCGGTGCGCCCGTGCAGACCTTCGAGGGTCACGAATCGGACGTGAACGCCGTCCGCTACCATCCATCCGGCGACAGCCTCGCGTCCGGTTCCGACGATGGCTCGTGCCGGTTGTTCGACCTGCGCGCCGACCGTGAGCTGGCGTGCCTCGCCAAAGAAAGCATTATTTTCGGCGTGAACTCCGTCGACTTCTCGCTGAGCGGGCGATTGTTGTTCGCCGGATACAGCGATTACACGGCGTGCGTATGGGACGCGTTGCGCGGCGCACGGGTTTGTGTGTTATGTGGCCACGAACACCGAGTGGCACGGGTACAGTTGGCGCCCGACGGCACTGCGCTCGCCACCGCCTCCTGGGACACCACTATCCGGATCTGGGCGTAAGTGGCCATTTCGGATCACACATTCCACGGGCGTCGAGTCCTACTTCGAGTCGGTGTGTCTGATGCGGTCTAAAACTTGCGGTCGAAAAGTAAAGTACATATTGCGAAGCAAGCGTTGTGCGAGTGCTGTAGACCGCAGCGTACGCCGCGCCACCCACCTCGTATCACTTTCCGAGTTACGCCTCTTAATCTAAGGCAAGCCTACGTCTGTGAATGTTATAAATTTTTCAATGTTCACATGGAGGCATGTAACGGAACCACGCCTTATCTAGAATTATATAATTATTTCAAAACTTAGTGCATGATAATAGTGATATCTAATCTAGAATGTATAATCTTAGTATTCTACAGTTGTAGTTTCTTCTTGCTAATGTATGAAATTATTGAGTCAGTACAGTAATCTCATCTAGTCAAGTATGGTCAACCTCGATTAAGGAGTATTTGTAACAATTATTGTGACTTTATTATAAGTTACATGACTATTGTTTCAAACAAAACTATCAGGTTGTTATTATTGTTAAAAATGAAATAATTTATTTATTACCAATACATTAGTTGTTATAAAATGTTTTTTAATTTCTGGAATGCAAAAACAAATGTATCCTATCTACTATGATTAAAATAGTCAATATTGTATTGCTTTTCTATAGATAAAATTTGAAAGTTCAATATTTGTATTCAAAATATAATGTGAGATGCTAAAAAACAAATATAGGAATATTTGTCATTGTTTAACAATAAAACCACTACAGGTTAGTTATCATTTATGCAGTGTTCATAGCAATACGAAAGGAATAAGATATTGAATTAATTTCAAACTATACAGATGTATCAGAACTGGTTTCTTTAATGTCTTAGAATGTTCATGTCAGTATTTAGTTTCGTTGCAAATGTTTCCAGCAATGGTTTGTGAGGTAGTAGGGGACGAAGAGCGTGTATATTGTTTAGTAAAATGTATTAAAATGTAAAACATGTAAAAAAAAAAACAGATGTGGTTTCCATCTGTGATAGCTGTAATATAAAACAAGCAATATACTATAACTTTTCATTACACTGCCTGTCCAGCATAGGACTAGTTATAATCTGTTCGTACAAATGAAATGTATAACATTGTACGGTTTTGATATATGATTAAAGTTATTTTCTAATTAGACAGTCTAAAGAAAAATCTAATGTTGATAAATACACCATTAATTATAATTATGTATAACCAGAGTGGTACAAGGAGCTGAATCGTGAGCTTGACTTAAATCAGCATACTTGTACTGGTTTGGTAAACTTAAAGGCTTAATATTAATGCCTTTTTGAAAAAAAAGTTAAAAGATGATATTAAAGAAAAATCATTTTGCATTTCTTATTGTCGTCGAGCATAATATATACCTGTTAAAAACTATTTGTAACATGTGCGTGTTAAAAAGTATTAGCTGTCATGAGAATGATAGAATGCGTGTTAAAATAGCGATAACGACGGAGTGATATGACGAACAGAAATCTTAAACATAAAACTATTTACTTAATGCTACAGATGTGTGATTGACAAACGCGTGGTGGGCGGCAGCTCCAAGTTATAGCAATCCTTTTAAATATTAAAAGTGAATGTTGATATTTGTCGTTTCATTGTTTATAATTTCACGAAAAACATAAATATTTATGGAAAAATAATTTTGAGCGGTGAATGCCAACACTTACCCATGAAATCGCTAGACCCTAGGTAACGCTTTAAAAATATAACAAAAAATATTTCAAGGTTGCATTTTGAGAGATAGAAGTTTATTGCTTATCCAAAAAATTTTTGTGAGGGCTCTTTTCCTAAATTTTTAATAACTCAAGCATTATAATGTTGATGTGCTAAGTATGACGAGAAAGTAATATTTTTTAAAAGCATAATTCACAATAATTCTGTTATAATAATTTGCATGAATAACAACAGAGTTTTGTAATAACCAATAAAAAAAGACCTGTGAATATAGCACCTTTGCAGAAGCAAACGTAATACTCAAAATTCACTGTTTTCAGACAATCAGGTTTTAAGTTTGATTTAGAGCTAATATTGTTTTTCATTACAAATATTGAAATATATCACTTGTAACTAACTGACAAACTCTAACTTTTGGAATTTTTATAGTTTTAATTAAATCTCAAAGCAATTATGAAATAGCATAACTGTACAATGTCATCATAGTTCACATTACTGCAGACTTCTAACAATTGCTTTAGGCATAATAAAAGAATATTTGTCTAAAAAGTAGTTTGATGCAATGGTTCACCTGACGTATACTTATTGTCACACAATTGAAGTTGTTTTGTTTTAGTTATAAGAAATTGTTATAATTTTACACATACTGTCACAGATATGTGTTACAACACCTTAGTCATCCACCAAAAAAACCAGTTAGAGGTTATCAACTGATGTTGATTAAAAATTCACCAGCGCATTTTTAGGTAAAAATCCAATTATGAAAGAAGATAAGTACAATATTAAATTTTTCGTCATTTATTTATAATGTTGATGTTGATTACAAAAGTATGAAGCATTACTGAAAAATGAATAAAATTTAATGTTCGGCATTATTTAATACAAAGTTGTATTATTTTGCATAAATACTGTCACTACTCAAATGTGTCTGTTTTGCAGTCCAGTGAATAATCATTTGTATAAAGCATGATTTATTTATTAAAACATGGTAATTTTAGAAACAGTTTTAATGAATGTATAAGACATAAATTGAATATTAATATTCACTTTGAAAAAAATATTACACAGAATTATTAAAAAATGTAGTAATTGGAGATGTGTTTGTATTATAAATCAATAGAGTACAAAAGTAGGGCACTAAATATGTTTATATATATAGGATTACTGGTTATTGGATGTATTCCTGTGGAGGCCGTATAGTAGCGCTAATAAGCAATCAACTACAGAAGGCCTTATTTCCCTTATTGATTTCCCTCTACGCTGGATAGGCAGAGGAGGGCTAATTCCATAGCCCGCGAGGAGCCCAGATCTAATTCCAATAGATTAATATGTTCGGGAACACATGAATAGCCTCGTCTATGGAGTTGAGCCAATAACGTCCATGCAAATGCTTCAAGAGCGTACCTAGAGAGAAATGAAACAGACAAATTCGAAAAAACGGTTGACCACGAGACCATCCCTGAAACATCCCGCTATTTAGCTCGGAGATATGACTTGTATATTATTGAGCTCAAATATTGCAAGGCCCTTTTTTATTTGTTTTTCAACAACTATTTATTGATTAAATAAATTGTGAAATTCGATGCCCTTTTACAGTAGGTACAATAATGATGTCCTTTCAAGGGTATTGCTCTATCAAAGAATTAGAGTTATTTTAAAAAGGCATTTTTTGAAAATTTTTAAAGCCATACCTTTTGAACGAAATAGCCGATTTTTATCTGTTTTGCGGCTTTTGAGGTAGGTTTTCGTTGTATGAAATGATGGATGTATTAAAATTGACATGTCAAAAAACTGCAAAGTTAGTTAGAAAAACCATTTTTTGGAAATATTAAGACGGCGGCAACTTTTGCACGAATCACCGATTTTGATCGGTTACATTAGACGTACGTTTTTTATCCATTAAAACTGTGTATCCCGTCTACCCTTATCGAAGGCTGCTGGAAAGTCCTTAAATTCATAATACCATCTAGGCCCTTTAATCTCAGTCCAACCCTGAATATCGGCATATTCTCAATTCGAAAATATTTGTCGTGGACGATCTCCTCGTCTTGACTGCTCTCCCGCCATTTTAAAATTAAATAAAAAATTTCGACTCCTTAATGGATACCGCATACGACGCATGCATTCGCGTTTATGATACTGCTATGTCTAATAGCGCAGGCGTGACATCAATAACGAAGCTTTCCGCTCTACTATTTTCCTTATCAGCATAGACTTTCCAATCACGCACGACTTAGCACAAACATCCACGATCGTTACGAGTGATCGCGAACGACCGATTCTCGGAACTCGCCCGCCCTCGCCCTAATTATTACCCTTTTTTCCAGTACTTCTTATGCGAGTGAGACTAAACATTTATACATTTTTGGATAGCCAGACGGAAACGTTTTTGCGTTGTTCTGCACGTTTTGTCATTACTTAACTTTTTATAAATAAATTAACATTTTGATAAAGAACATGATAACACATTTAACAGGTTCAAGTGTTTTCAAGTAGTACTACATCAAAACGTTAAAATATTTTAGATGATTTGTTGTTTTAAATAAGTATTAGGAAAAATAAATTATAAATATATACACATATATATATATATATATATATATATATATATATATATATATATATATATATATATATATATATATATATATATATATATATATATATATATATATATATATATATATATATATATATATATATATATATATATATAATACCATCATATATATATTGACGGCCATGGTCGGATATATAAAACAAAAACAGTACAACGTACGAAATGTCACCGCTCTGAATTGCTTGCAAATGAAGTAATACGCAGGTTTAACGCTCTCCGACCCTTCCTTCGTCAACCCCGCTCGCCTCTTTTTCGGCATGCTACACTTTCGTCACTAATTTCACAGCGGCAGAGTTTCGTGCGTTGTACTGTACTTTGGTTTTTTTTTTTATTTATACTTTATCTTCATTTCATTAAAAAACAACAATAAAAACGAATCAAATGGTTGAGTAATACAAAAATTAACCTATCGTGACTGGTGCGGCGAATTGCGCTTGGTTGAAAAAATTTTGTACCACAATAATAACATACTCAAAATGATAGGAAATTGAAAGGACTCACCTGTAGTACTTCGATATCCTTCGAGTGGCCACTGCCTTTTCCTCTTACTCGTTTAATTATTGCGTAGCGGCGCGGGCGCGGAGTTCGCGAAAGTCCGTTGCGAATTGCGGGTGGATCGGTACTATTGTGGGAGAGGGTAGGGAGGCGCAAAATGGACAAGATATAGGCAATGACAAGGATGGACGGTGTGTCATCATTGCAATACAAAACACCAACCAAAATTTCGGCGCAACCATGACAAAAAAAAAACCTTTTGTTTAATTCAATTCGTCGATTTTCTTCTAAACTCATGAAGCCAAGGTCGGTAGAGATGCGACAGTTGTTGCTTTACTTTTTTTTTTTGTTATACTTAATTTTATTGCTCGAAAACTTGATTTAGAAACTTGCAATTTGATTCGAAGCTCGATCAAGTGAATTTTATATATTAATCTTTCATTTTAATTTAATTTTTTAAATTCACTGTTTTTCATTTTTAATAAATACCAATATAGTAAAAGAAATTTGAAATTAATTATCTTCATTATACGAAATTATTATTACATACAGTATAATGCATGAAAATCTGTCGCTATGAAGTTCGTCACGAAGGCGTCGCAATAGCAATAGGAACGCGGCGGACAAAGAAGGGTCGGGGAGCGTAATGCCTACGCAGTAGGGGTGACGGCTTCTAAGAACTCGATTCTTATCGGCTTCCCTTTCATAAAATATTTAATATGCATAATTCATAAATAAATAAATTATTGCTTTTTAGTATACAGACACTTAAAATTATTTTTAATTTTCAATAATTATTGTAAATAATATCCAGCCTTCTTACGTTAGTAACGTAAGCCCTATATAAAAAACACTTCAAATAACTCGAAAGCAACCGAGTTATTTAGACGACCAAATTCAGAATGTTTGCAATCGTCGTAATCAATGTGAAATGTTGAGTCTTCCATATTCAGTTGTATTATAGCGTTATGGTGGCGCCTCAGCCCGCGAGCCTGCCGGTCGCAAGCCGCGGGCGAGCGGGGGAATAACTCGGTAGATCGCGAGGTTCGTATCGACAACGAAATGACGCAATTGTAATTCGTGTAACATAATTTCACCTTTAACGTGAACTGTTAGGTGTTATATTCGGTTGCGGATTCTTGTGTTATACATCATTATGTAAATAATAATGCGTTTCGATCAGCGGAGATTTCCGATTATACCCGAATAAAAAAGGGTTTTGCATATAGCATCATTCCCGTGTCGAATTAAGTATAGAATTATAGGGCGGCGTACAAACAAAAATTAAATTACAATGTCCAATGGCTGTCTTTATTCCTTGCTATGCTCACGTACTTAGTGTTATCTCGATCTTTAGAAAATATTCCAGAGTTAAAACAATTTTTCGGCAACATCAATTGCATAATAAATTTTTTTAATAAATCTACTAAACGTTCGGGTCTTTTAAAATTAACGTCAGATCGTCGTTTGCCTGGTGTCGCAGAAACTCGATGGCAGTATCATTCTCGTATTATTAATGTCATTTGTAACTGTAGATCCGACATAATACAAACATTTAATATAATTATAGAAAATCCGATGGATTGGGATTCTGAATCAATTGCCATATCAGAAAGTTTGTTAATGACATTAGAAGATGGGGAATTTTGCTTTTTTTTGCATACTTTAGCTAAATTATTTGCAAGAACAGATATTACTTTCGCTTTACTACAAAATAAACAGAGTGATATAGACGTCGTTATTCGCGAAGTTCAATCGCTATTAAATTGGTTTGAGAGTAATTTCATTAATAAGTTTGACGAAATTTACGACAGTGTCACTGATATAAGTGAGCCTCCACGAAGACGCCGACGTCTATTTAGCTCAGAATCAGACTTAAAACGCGAGTATAAACGTATTTTCATCGAAATTGTAGATAATCTTAAAAATCAAATTCAAACCAGATATAGTTCACTAAGCAATTTGTCGTTTTTAGATTTACTAAGTAAGTCGAAACATGATTTATTCGAACGTACATTTCCTGAGGATAAACTAAATAATTTAAATTTATTATTTCCTCGAATTTTTGACATAAATGCATTAAAAAATGAGTTAAAAGTATTATATTCGTCTCCCTCGCTTAAAGGATTAGATATGTACGAGTTATTTTTGCATTTACAAAATATATCTTAAAAGATACATTTCCTCAAATTTTAAGCTAAAGTAATATCTGTTTAACCCTTCCGATAACAATTGCGGCCGCGGAACGATCTTTTCAGCTCTCAAACGCATTCATACGTACCTCAGGAATAGCCAGACAGAACAAAGGCTTTCAGATCTCGCGTTGTTATCTATAGAAAAACATTTACTGTTGCAAATCAAAAGTAAGCCAAATTTTTATGACTTGGTATTAGCTCATTTTCTCAAGAAAATCGTAGATTACCACTAGAATTTAAATAGCTTTTTTATCTCATTTAATTCATTTATCCACTGCGCTGCTATAAATTCGACTAAAGGAAACTACTTCATTAGCTTTTTCAAAGCTGCTTTATGCATGCTCGAAGTCTTCCGTTTGTATTCTATCGTTGACTTCAAGTATGCCAAAGTGGCGAATGAAATATCTCCGCGTTATACCAGAGGGCGTTACAGGGCTCGGTAAGTAATAGTTATATTTTTATTAATAATGTTTAATGTTGACAATTTTTTAAGGTTCGGCTTCCCTTTATATTTTTCTTACCCCTCGCCACTGATATACTGCGAATGATATACTGCGTAGTACGCAGTATATCATTCGCAGGCAATTCAGAGTGGCAGAGTTTCGTGCGTTGTACTGTACTTAATTACATCACTAGATAGATGTAATTTGTCTTTACTCTGAAAGTCAGTACCAGAAAAATCTGACTGCTTATGATGTCATATTTATATTATTATATAGACACGGTTCTATCAAACTTTCTTTGTAATTTCAGAGCCTTTGTCGGAATTTCATACGTCACAGATGATTTGATAAGTCAACATCTCATAATATTCCTTGTCGAGAAAATTAAAAGAAATATATACAGTTTGGATTTTATCATGCATCTTTTCGCAAATATTCATAATCTCCTTCCCTTACAATACAATTTTGTTTAAGAAACAATAGTTGTTTAAGTAACCATTTCTGAGAAAAATAGTTTAGAACATCTGAGTAGAAAAGTATTGACAACCTTACGAACAGCTAATGCGTAGGTACCGCGCCACAACGAGGGGGCTGGGGGAGGGAAGCTAGGTGGCCAACCGCGCACGTGCGCGCTGTATGGCCGGCCAGTGATCCGCTTCGCACAGCCGCGATTTTGCACTGGTAAAAGTCCGAGGCGTCGCGCCGTCGGTTTCTTTTCCTGCACTGTAATTACTAATTTAAATATTTTTAGTGACTTGTAATCGAGTAGTTATATTTACAATATTCTTGTATTTTAATTTTATGTATAGTTACGTAGTATTTATAAGCCCGATGTTTTGTTCTTTCTCAATACGTTATTTATTTTTATGTTAGGTTCTGATTAGAAAACATAGAAGGGCGATACGGTACGCACGGCAGATGAGAGACATCGAAATAGACGGTTATTGAAAGAATATATAATTAAAGAAAACTAATAAATAAATAAATATTGAGTAAAATAAATAAAAAATATAAAGTCCAGTTAATAAAGATATTTTTATTATTCTTATTAGAACAATATAATAAGAATAATAATAAAAATATATTTATTTGTCGAGGCGCATCAATAGATGTTTCACATCTAAATATTACCACAGTGATACTGCTAAAAAGCATATTAATCAAATTACACAACATTTTATGGAAAGTTAAATAATTCTATCATATGGGTGCCTAACTTTTATTAAAAAAGGTAACGTATATGATGCCAACTGCTCAAAAAATGGGTCTCAGCGGCAAACATAAAATAATGTTTGTGATGTATCTATCTTTTTAATGTCATGTCGAAAATTCTTAATTTTGACTTTTCCTGTACGAGAACAGATTGACATAAGGCACCTTATGCGAATTTATACGTAATATCAACATTTTCAGCTTCACTAATGAACATCAGGTTGATGTATGAAATGCACTACGATGAAGGTGAGCTATTTATTTTATATGGTGATAACGATAAGAGATATCATTAAGAAATACCGGGTAACATAAGCGCGGCGTAGGATTCGCCTGTGTTGCGGTTTTTGAACGATTCCTTTCCAACAATAAAATTGTAATCTATAATATTTATTTTATTATTTCACATCACTAACCTATTCACATAGAAACTATGATGTCTCTGAGAGCACATCATAGAGAAGTATGTATATATGAGCAAGTATTCTGAACGTAGACGTGGCTATCAAAAGTATGCAATGATAATTGTTTCCTTTGTCAGCAATCACGTAAAAACTGGTGAACATATCGGTATGAGGCTTATGAGGCTATGACCAAACAGTGCGGGACTAGATGCTTTTATGCTGTTGCACGGCTCATGCGCCGCCATAGATGAATAAGAATATATAGAGTGCGCCGCAATCAAATGCGTCGCATGAGCAGAAAAAATAAAAAAAAATTCTGTTTCTTGTCCAGCAACTTTTCGGTGTACTATCCCTAATATACGAAAATGGAAAAAATTGCATACCGTTGTACAAATAGTTTAATGAAATTTAATTCGGTTGGCTTCCATAAATTACATATTATTTGTAGAGTATGTTGCGTGAAACTTAAAAATATGGTAACTTGAGACAATATCCTTTAATTTAGCCTTTTTGTTTAATAGATTCGGCCCAATTAGTAATATAATTCGTAAATAGCTATCCTTGATGTTTAATTACAATAAATATAAAATAAAATGTCTTTATGTATATATATGTATGTTTTGTGCATGAATTCTGGAATGGACTAATTCGCGCTTCCTAATCATTAATTTGAAACATAATTTAGATCCTTGTAAATGTTGAGTGTTTTTATCAAAAAACATGTGCATTCAGCACATGAGCTAACCCTTGCAGATAATCTTACAACTGATTCTGGTTATCAAAAGTTGAAGGTAGTCACAATTGTCTTCCTTGAACAACATTGCTATTGATATTATGTTGTTCTACTCCCATTTTTCACTTAGTGTTGATTTTTTAAATACGTTTTATTTGTAACAAAGACCTCAAAATACTAATTTTCATGGCTCTAACTTAGAAACTAACAGTACTTCTATACAAACTTTTAACCGTCTTTACAGCGTCCAAATACAAATTTCCTTGACCCTAAAGCTAATGATGCTTTCATACCTCTTGTGACAGAATGTAAAAAAAAACTTAAGTCATTATCTATATCATTACAGAAGTACGTTGTTAAAATTTCAGGCCTTTTAAATCCAGCGCTATGGCTTCTAAACATTATACACAATATATATCTGTATATAATATAAAAATACTTAAAAGTGAAATCTCAACTTTTTTTTCAGTTTATTGTTATATCATATACAACCTTGGTTGTTGTTTTTCACATAAAAGATAAGATACAAGGTCCAAGTACAAACTATAGATTTTGGATAATAAACTGCGCAGTTAATGTCAGCGTTATTTGGCGACTGCGCAGTCGCCATATAACGCTATGACATTAACCCAAGGGTTCATATAAACAGGATAAATAATATAATCACACAATAGAAATAATAAAACCATTGATGAAAAATTTCAAAGATATCTAAAAACAGTAAGGTAAAGTAAATAAAACAAGAATGGTTTTTAGTAATAATTTATTTTTGGCTCTTTTACACAAATATTTATAATATATCATTTGAACAAGGCACACGGCCGCCCGCCGATCCCGCCCATCAACAAAAACTATTATTATACAAGTAAAAAATGAAAACGAATTTGATATATACAATATAAAGTTCAATATTACACAACAAATTATGACGTGCTCCCTAAAAATGACTAAAAGCTAATGTTATTGAAAGCCTGCTGCGGCTGGGGCGCGCCGCGCACGCGCGGGCGTACAACAATCTGCAGCGCTACGTTTACGACTTCTTCCTGTAAAAAGACAAACATAACCCTTCATAACTATCTCGATTTTAGAAATGAACCCTCAAAATAAGGGCGATAATAATTTAATTTTCTTTTCTAAAACGGAATGCATATATACTGCACTAATTTAAGATGGTCAACCTGTATGATATCCATAAATACGTGGTGGTGATGCACTCCGAAAATTTGCGACTCAAAAGCATGCTGGAAAGCCCTTTTCATCGGAAAGAGCATTAGCTTGTTCAGATTCTAATATAGAACAATCCTCGCATTATAAGTTTTTTTTTTACAGAAGTTGTGTGTCTATTGAACTTGTTGCAAATTAAGATATTTTCACTATCAGAGTTCTTAAAATATGGCTGATTGGTTATAGACTTCAGAATCTCTCACCAAAACAACAATCTATGGTTTGGTTGATAGAAATTCTGTCATCAATAAAATTCTAATGTAATACCACAATAGCATTACAATAATAGGACACCAGGAAATTTGTACACATTTTTAATGTTTTTGCTTTTAGAGTTTCAACATCTAATGAAATACTGAAACCCTAGAGGATCATTCTCGAGTCTGTTTGTCACAGATTTTCTCTGAATCACTGGATAGAATAGATTGAAAGTACAGAGTTAGGTTGCATAATTATGAGTGTAGTGTAAAAAAACTTAATTGTTGAAGCAAATGAGTAAATTAAAAAAAAAAAGTAGATTATATGACACATCAAAAGAAAGGATTTATTTGTTGTAAAAGAAAGGATTTATTGTATGTTTTTTAAAATTACAAAACCTATGGTTTAAAAGATATCACAGAAAATATACTGAAATAGAGCACCCCTGGCTCATAAAAACAAATAAAACTCTTTAAGGAATAATATAAATATAAAATGTCTTCCTTCATTTTATTGAGGATTAATATATAACTTCAATAAGTCTAGTATTTTTTTGACTTTGTAAAACTTTATCATATATATATGGGAACCCTCGGCAGGCGAGTCCTACTTGCATTTAACTACTTTTAAACATAGTTTTTATAATAAAATGATAATATTGTTATTTCAGCATCACAAAGTTCAGTGAATTAAAAAAAAAAACTGTTGAGATTTTTTTCAAAATTTGCTCAAAAAATTAAATCATTAAGTTTTTATTATTTTGATTGTTTAAAAGTAAGCATTGAAATTTTTTTTTTGGTAATCATGGAAACCAGAGAAAAAAATATTAAAAATGATATTCCTATGGTTACCGAAAACATCAAAATTTCAACAAAATCACAGGCACTTTGTCGAGAATATTTGGTGTAATTGAACACCTCATATACAATACCTTCAGTAGGTTTACAAATAAGAAAACGTATGGATCACTCACTGGTCGTGGTTGTCAGTGTCCGAGTCGTCGAGCTCGGGCTTGGTACGTCGCTTCTCGTACACGAGGATGATGGTGCATAGCACGAACACTTCGATGCAGATGCCGAGGAATGGCCACAGCGCCGCATACTTGTCCTTGACGCGTACCGTCGTCGTCGAGTTCTCCATGAAGGGCGTGTACACGTGGCAGGTGTAGTTGCCGGCGTCAGATCGGAGTACCTCTTGCAGCAGCAGCTCGCCGTTCTCGACGCCCTGGTCGCTGACGTTGACAGCAGCGCGGTGGCCCATTAGCTCGGTCACGTCCACGTCCTTCAGTGTCTCGTTGCTGAAGAACCAGTGGACGGTCGAGTAAGGTTTGCCGGTGAGTTTGCACGTCAGCCTGAGGTTCTGGCCCTCGACCACGTTGGAGTTGGCTGGCAGCTTGAGACGCGTCCTGCCCTGCACATTGAACTTTTGATTCTTTTCACCAACTCTGCACATGTACTCGCCATAATCATCTTCTTGTGATTTCCCCTCATATTTCAACACCGTGCCTTCCTTGAGGTATTTAACGCGGTCATTGATTATATTTGTATTGTTTTTAGTCCTGTAAAAACACATGTATATAAATTTAGGCATCTATCTGCAAAAAAAAAGAGTATATTTTTAAAGTAGGTAGTTTTTATTAAGGTAACACATTCTCGAGTCACATTGTTAACTATGAAAAATTAAAATGTATTTGCTCCTGCCTAAGAGACTAATAAAGTCTTGGTTAGTTTTATATGCACTGAATACAAAGGAGACTGCTTGAAGTTGGATGGGTGTAGGCATTTTTTAAGCTGTTGTGTGAAAATATTTTTTAAATTTACATAATAAAAATGATATATAATATTTTATATACAATAGGTATGACGACAAATTTTTAAAAACTGTACTATAATGCTCAGAAATATACATTAATAATAATGAGTAACATATTTCTGCTAAAAACATAATTTTAGTATATTTTAAAAGATATTTTAGTTTATAAAATTTCAATTCCCACCAAAACACTTGTCAGTGTCATGGAGTTGCTTTTAATGTCATGGTTGAATAACCAAAATGTAAACATAAGACTCTCATTGAATAATTTAGTTATTTTATGCTATTAAATATGAATTCTAAAGTGTATAGAGGTTGTGCAGTACCCTAGTGTAATAACACATCTATAAAAACACCTAAGTTATTTGTATTCGTTCCACAAAAGAAAACGATACGAGACAAGTGGCTTAAAATTGCAAGACGGGATGCAACAGGGATATTGCCTACTACTCACTTTTATTTTAGTGAAGATCACTTCGACGTAAGTTTGCATTTGGTTTTGTTGATTCTAAAGTAGTATGTAGTACAATAATCTTGTCAGAGGTACAAATTAAATAAACAATATGTTTTGAGGTTAGATCCCATCTTGCTCTGATGTTATCTATCTTAATAGATTTTTTTATTAAAATTTCAGTTACCAAATGATATGGAGAATTATATTGAATATCGTGTAATGGGATCGGTGTCACAGGTTCGCATGAAACCAGCATGTATACCCTCAAAATTTCAATGTCAACGAGATCGAAGAAAACGAACATCCAATGCTACAGAACGACCATATATTCTCATAAAATAAAGACTGACATTAATTAAAGAATGTGAGAAAGATTTAGAAGAAAGATCTGTTACTACAAAACAGGTGGAAGCCGGAAATTTCCGGTAACTACATATTTATCTGTATTAAAAATTTGCTTCATTTTCTTGAATAAAAAATATCTATTTCTTGTGTGATCAATAAAGCAATGATACAAATTGAATAACTTGTCATTATTAGGTAACCAATTCTTAGCATTGCATATGAGTATATACATGTGGGTATTCTGTATTGTATTTTTTTTTCTCTTTCAGTTTCACAAGCACATATAGAAAATACTTCACAAAAAGATTCACATAAGACAGCAGATAAAGCAACTGAAGCACTCATAACATATAAATTCAGAAGTAAAGCCATCCAAACAGAAGTGAATTTAGTAAACCAGATGACATCACCTTTGAAACATTTTAACCAATCTGTTTCCACATCACCATTTAAAATTAAAAGTTGCATTACTGCCAAGCAGTGGCGACGGCTTCTAAGAACTCGATTCTTATCGGCTTCCCTTTCATAAAATATTTAATATGCATAATTCATAAATAAATAAATTATTGCTTTTTAGTATAGAGACACTTAAAATTATTTTTAATTTTCAATAATTATTGTAAATACTATTATCCAGCCTTCTTACGTTAGTAACGTAAGCCCTATATAAAAAACACTTCAAATAACTCGAAAGCAACCGAGTTATTTAGACGACCAAATTCAGAATGTTCGCAATCGTCGTAATCAATGTGAAATGTTGAGTCTTCCATATTCAGTTGTATTATAGCGTTATGGCGACGCCTCGAGCCCGCGAGCCAGCGGGCCGCAAGCCGCGGGCGAGCGGGGAACGGGAGCTTCATAACTCGGTTAATCGCGAGTTTCGCTTCCACAACGAAATGACGCAATTGTAATTCGTGTAACATAATTTCACCTTTAACGTGAACTCTTAGGTGTTATATTCGGTTGCGGATTGTTGTGATATACATCATTATGTAAATAATAATGCGTTTCGATCAGCGGAGATTTCCGATTATACCCGAATAAAAAACGGTTTTGCATATAGCATCATTCCCGTGTCGAATTAAGTATAGATGCGTTGTGAGTGTAACTGAATTTATATAATACGAGTTAGTGTAGTGGTATTTAAGACGAATTGATTGTTATTCTATTATTCAGTAAGTGTTTTTCTATTTTCGATTTTATAATGGCACTCTTAGCAATTGAATGCTGCACTACGGATTTTCTATTAAAAGCGAAAACTCCTTTTCAAAATTAACGTTTCAGCAAAACAGAAAATTATCGAGTTAGATCGTGCTAAACCTAATATGAAAATAGATTATAAACGTAAAGATGGTTTTGTAAGCATTTCCACGTTTCACTTTACGAAAAATTTACTTGGTTGACTGGCAGTTGTAAGCATAATAGAATGTATTGTTTTCCTTGTTTATTATTTTCAAAATCAAGTAGCGTTTGGAGTAGTACAGGATTTGTAGATATAAATAATTTTACTAATTCCTCGAAAAACATTACAAACTGAAAAACATATTCGTAGTTCTTTAGCATTGCACGAATTTGGCATTAATAGAATTGAAATTTCTTTAGGGAACTCTTTCGAGGCATATAATAAAATAGTAGAACGAAACCGTAATTTAATGAAGCGATTTATAGACACCATCATTTTATTAGGAAGGCAAGAGCTATCGTTTCGCGGCCATGACGAAAAATTAACATCAGATAATCGCGGTAATTACATAGAAACTTTGTTGTTTTAAAACATATGATTCAGTATTAGATATGCATTTAGAGCAATGTTCCTCAACTCAGAACTCTGTGTTCTCTGGTCTCTCGAGCGATATTCAGAACGATTTAATAAAGTCCATAGCTCAGGTCATTAGAGATGAAATTAAATCAGAAATTAACTTTGCGAAATTCGTGTCGGTTATAGCCGACGAAACACCTGATATTAGCCATCGAGAGCAAATGTCTGTCATATTCCGCTATTTGACTAAGACGGGGATCGAAGAGAGATTTGTAGGTTTTCGATGTTACTTTAGAACGTGGAGCAGATCAGTTATCGCAAAGTATATTAGAGATCATAGATCAGTTTAATTGTAAAGAAAAATTAGTCGGTCAGTCGTATGATGGGGCCGCTGTGATGTCGGGTGCTCAGGGCGGCGTACAAACAAAAATTAAATTACAATGTCCAATGGCTGTCTTTATTCCTTGCTATGCTCACGTACTTAACTTAGTGTTATCTCGATCTTTAGAAAATATTCCAGAGTTAAAACAATTTTTCGGCCACATCAATTGCATAATAAATTTTTAATAAATCTACTAAACGTTCGGGTCTTTTAAAATTAACGTCAGATCGTCGTTTCCTGGTGTCGCAGAAACTCGATGGCAGTATCATTCTCGTATTATTAATGTCATTTGTAACTGTAGATCCGACATAATACAAACATTTAATATAATTATAGAAAATCCGATGGATTGGGATTCTGAATCAATTGCCATATCAGAAAGTTTGTTAATGAAATTAGAAGATAGAATTTTGCTTTTTGATACTTTAGCTGAATTATTTGCAAGAACAGATATTACTTTCCTTTACTACAAAATAAACAGAGTGATATAGACGTCGTTATTCGCGAAGTTCAATCGCTATTAAATTGGTTTGAGAGTAATTTCATTAATAAGTTTGACGAAATTTACGACAGTGTCACTGATATAAGTGAGCCTCCACGAAGACGCCGACGTCTATTTAGCTCAGAATCAGACTTAAAACGCGAGTATAAACGTATTTTCATCGAAATTGTAGATAATGTTAAAAATCAAATTCAAACCAGATATAGTTCACTAAGCAATTTGTCGTTTTAGATTTACTAAGTAAGTCGAAACATGATTTATTCGAACGTACATTTCCTGAGGATAAACTAAATAATTTAAATTTATTATTTCCTCGAATTTTTGACATAAATGCATTAAAAATGAGTTAAAAGTATTATATTCGTCTCCCTCGCTTAAAGGATTAGATATGTACGAGTTATTTTTGCATTTACAAAAGATATCTTAAAAGATACATTTCCTCAAATTTTAAGCTTAAGTAATATCTGTTTAACCCTTCCGATAACAATTGCGGCCGCGGAACGATCTTTTCAGCTCTCAAACGCATTCATACGTACCTCAGGAATAGCCAGACAGAACAAAGGCTTTCAGATCTCGCGTTGTTATCTATAGAAAAACATTTACTGTTGCAAATCAAAAGTAAGCCAAATTTTATGACTTGGTATTAGCTCATTTTCTCAAGAAAAATCGTAGATTACCACTAGAATTTAAATAGCTTTTTATCTCATTTAATTCATTTATCCACTGCGCTGCTATAAATTCGACTAAAGGAAACTACTTCATTAGCTTTTTCAAAGCTGCTTTTATGCATGCTCGAAGTCTTCCGTTTGTATTCTATCGTTGACTTCAAGTATACCAAAGTGGCGAATGAAATATCTCCGTTATACCAGAGGGCGTTACAGAGCTCGGTAAGTAATAGTTATATTTTATTAATAATGTTTAATGTTGACAATTTTTAAGGTTCGGCTTCCTTTATATTTTTCTCACCCTCGCCACTGCTGCCAACCATCTACATCTATGATTCATAAATCTTCTAGGAATCTTTTACAATTGAGGAAGAATCTGATAGTGATATCACATTTACCATCTATTACACCTAGAGATCATCACCATCAACAATATCCTAACAGATGAAATCTACTTCAAACTGCCTTGAATTAATCAGAAGATAAAAACAAGACGCATCAAAAATTCTGGAATATACTTTTGCGAAAATAACAAAAAATCACGATCTTATATTGGTGTGCCTAAAAGTTGCTACTACCTAATTGATATAATTGAAGAAAAACTAATATTCCTGCAAACCATATATACTTATGTGTTTAAAAAATTGATTAAATAACTCATTCAGAGAGCTCGCTGATGATTTTCTATGACTCCCCATACGCAAACCAAAATATTTTTAAAAGTATTCAGTAATTGCTAGTGTAATATATGTCCATTTCTAGTGAAATTAGTCAATGAATCAATTTAAAAAATACCATGGCTTTTTTCAGGCACAATCACAATGTGACTTGTATCATAGATTGCCTAGAAATAGGGTGCAAAGCCTTTGAAAGCCTTACATCAAGCTCTCTCATGGTCAGGTACAAAAGGCTAACACCATCAATTATCTTCTGTCCTATACAAATGAATTGATTAATTACATTTCACCAGGCTATGGAGGGAGAATAACAGATACATGTTTGGTGGAACAATGTGATTTTATAAGTTGTTTGCAACCTCGCATGTATGTGATGGCAGACAGAGGTTCAAGCATGTTGAACAGTATTTACGGAAAGAGTGCAGCTAGTACGGCCTCCAAGTGTAACAACTGGGGCAAAACTGTCTTAAATTAAGGCCAGAGAAACAAAACAAATTGCAAGCCTGAGATGCATGTGGAGAGAGGATTAGACGATTATGGAATTTAATATGTTGGAAGCCACATGCATGTCAATCACAACTTAGTAAAAGTGCTTGATGATGTCATCATCATTGCTTGTGGTTTAGTGAACATACAAGATTCATTAATTAAATAAAACATATTTTAAAAGTTGCATTTTATTTACATAAATGTTAAGAAATACTTCTGTATAATAATGGATACGTTATCTTTCCATGAAGAAACAATAAAGATTTGATACATATTTCTCATCATATGTAACACTATTTCTACAATTTTATTTTCACTGTAGTCACTATCAGCAACACAATAGTAGCCTTTTTAAGTCCTGTCAAAAATTTTATTTGAGCTGCCTGTATATGAAACTTCTGGGTTGGTTTCCAATCACATATATATATATATCTTAAAAGTGTTTTGCACTCATGGGGCACTTAATTTCAATGATACTATTTTCACAGATCCATCAGGTGATCCTGCTATCATGGGATGGATTTTAGAAATATGAGACCACACTTGTTAATTTTTCCAAGTTTGTACTCACTATCTTCCTTACTTGATCTTCTATTTGCCCGTTTCATAGCCAATGTGTCAGGGAGTTTTTCCACCCATTATTAACGATCAGTGTGCCATCATTGGTTTTGAACCGACGATTAAAATGCTTTCGTGGAAGCTGTTATTCTACCATATCTTAATTCATGCCATAAGATTTTCATGTTGGGCTCTTATTTACTTTTCAATATTATAAACATCCATCAGACAATGCAATTTTTTCCAAAAATCTGTCACAGGACCTTTCTTTATATTTCAACACCAATGTATATAGACAAACTTTCTTTTGGTAAAAACATAGTCATTTTGGTATTTTATTACCTGCTTGGTTATTAAGCTTTCTTTCTTCCCTTTCTCTAGAGACTTTTCAAATATTTCTGTATTTGATGGCAAGCTAGGTTTAACATTAGACATTTCATGCTTTATTATATTTTAAGTACTTCCAACCCTGGAAAGTCTGGGTTTCATCAATGAAATTCCACAGATGCAGGATGGTTCCTCACTGCAATGTATCCACATCAGAAATGCTATAGCATGTTTGCAGCCTCCTTGTGAAGCCACACAATCATGACATTCTATGATTTAACTGCCTCTTCCTGTTCGTCCATTATTAAAGTCACCCTATACAACTTTGCATGGACTTTATGTTTGAACAAACTTTACATTTTAATGTGCAGATGTCTCCTTCGCGTTTAAGTTGTACATAACATCGTCATCGCCATGGGTCTAGAGGGACCTAAAATAAGAAAAACAATGAATAAATATAAAACAAGACATTATAAAATAAACTTCATTAATATAACCTCAAATATTAATATGAAATACATTTAATGGTGTTTGGATATTACTTAATTTTAAAATATTATTTAATGTTTTACTTACATGGAAGTTTTGACATTTCTAAATTCTGCTGAACAAAGTCTTTGTTTGATGCAAAACTCTCCCAGCATCAACAAGTCGATTCTAGGCAAATTAGTACTGTTTTGCCTTTTCGTCCTTGTTCCATGACTTGCGTAGTTTCACCTTGGTTTTAATAACTAATTTAGACTAGGTACTGTTTTAAAGTAATGAAATGTAATTAAAGTCACAGGAGTTATCAAAGCTACAAAATGTATTACGTGTTTTTTCAGTGCTTTCGTAGTGTCGTAATTTCAACGGTGACGTAATTGGCTCTGATTGAATGTTTAATACATCATGATTTGCCATTATTTTGTAGATTTATTTTATTAAAATAATTAGTAAACTCGCTCATAATTAAAATATAAAGGTGTTTTGTAATCCATCACTCAAGTATCGTTGAATAAATACTTAATTATAGTAATTTTAGTTACTGTCAATATGCCTATTGTAGTTATAGACTTTTTAAATATTAAAGGCACATTTTAAATACAAGATCTAAGTAAAAGTACATTTTAGATATACTTCTTTGAAATCAAAATGTACCTTTACTATTTAAAAGATAGCATGTTTGTTTTCAATATATGGCTACCAGAGAATAGGTGTCACTGCTAGTATCACTGCTGCCCATGGACCTTGTACAGAGAAATAACTAGTGTTGCTGGTCTTTTGGGAAGATAGAATATCCGATGGCTTTAGCAATTTTCGAAAGTATGATATCTGATGAAGAGAATGGGCCACGGACTCCTCCTGGTCAAAAGCAGTGGAAGCTACCACTGTCTATATTCTGCGGTAAAGAGTATCCTACTGGTCAAGCTGGCTCATTTTCTTACTTAGGATAGACCACAGCACAAGTGGGATGCTATATGATACTGGAAACTGTAAGAAAATTTAAATTACCCAATAAAATAATCATTGCAAATTAATTCATGTCAGCAAAGTGGGAAGAAATTAATAATAACATAATCTAGAATGATGGAATCGTTCTTTGCTGATGTGTTGAGTGTCTCTGAAAGATAGATGTAGGAATAGTGATGTAAGAGCAATGTAGCTTGATTGTATAGATGTGACTAGAATAGAAAAGGGTATGTTGTGATGGTATGGTCATCTGGAAGGTCAGCAAGTTCGCCCAAGGAAATCTTATGCCGCCTAAATTGGTGCCAAAATCAAAAGGTCAAATTTCAAGCTCCCAAAACTGACAAACTTGCGCGAAAAGTTGATGGATGTCAGTGAAGCAAGAGAGATATGCAAATATGTACCATGTTGAAATCTATAATCTGTCTACCCTTTTTGGAAAATAGGCATGAATTTATATTATTATCGAGAATAGGCACAATGTAAAATCAAAGAAAAGCTAAAACTCATATGCGGATAATAATAATTACTTACAACACTACAATAAATTATACATTGCATTTTTATACAAGTTTTGTAAATATAATATTGTACATACACAAAATAAAAAAAGAGAACACTAAGGAGCTGCTTAAATTGGAACTCCACTTTTAGCAGATCCTTAGCATCAACAACTTGGAAGCTAATGCTCACATTTTCTGATTCTATACATTCTAGCATTCATGAAGAATTATTGAACACTGTTATCAACTGTTTTCTAAAATATAAAAGAGCAGAGTTAGTTTTGTAAGCCAACTATATTTTCATGTAACATTGATATTTAATATCATCACAAAATGATTCTTTCAATCCATGCAGTTCGGACTCAAATCTCCACTTACCAGATGACGCTTCTGCCATCGCTGCGCGGCGATCGCAAGTGAGTTCAGTTCGCGACTCACTTCGTATATGACATCTTTCACTTCCATCGACATAGACGGCACCGGGGTGGGAGCCGTGGGGACGGTAATCGGTAAGGTGGCTGCAGTGCTCAAAGTCACGTCGAAGCAGAAGGGCCTGTTGTGTTATTTTTATTTACATTATATAAAAATAAATTGTGTATGTCTCTATTTATTATTCTATCTCATCATTTTAACCGTTTGGCACTATAATTATAAATTTCAAATATCAATTACTGTTGGTTTTTGTACTCAGAATGTATGTTAAATATTTTTGATGCAAAATTTTTACTTTAATTTATAATATCAGAAGAAACTGTAAATTATCCTTAAAAAATTATTAAAACCATACTATTAAATTTCAGCTATATATTATTTTTTAATTGTAATATTACAACAGAAAAATAATTTTTAAGCAAAATTTTGCATATTAAATTTAATTTAATTCAAGAAACCAGATTGATTCCTAAAAACTCATTAAATTCATACTGTTTATAAGGACTATCACTTTTAGATCTTTGTTTAATAGGGTTTTGACAGATAAAGAGTAGACCCATAAAGATGAATGTAGATGGGGTAGCAGAGGTTTGTAATTATAATTTTCACCCTTATGGAATAAAACAACTTTCTGAAAGGATCTAGCAATTGACATTTGTTTTGCTGTAGGTAGTCTGTAAAGTGTCATTACAAAAAAAAAAATTATATTACACATCTAAAATGTGCAATTTATAATCTTTAAGATACATTTATAGATAGCGATTGGAAGGACCAGGGCCAAAGTTTAACCTTCTAGGGGTTCTCAGCTCGAGAATCACTTATCTTGACATCCTTAGAAATGGAAATATTGAAAGAATGTCTAGGAGATAGAGAAATTGAGCAGAGAATAACAATAATAAATAGTAGACTGCTGTGGTTTTCATTTCGGCACCATATAGGTGTTATTATTTACAGTAGCAAGCAGTCTATATCTGGTCTTAGGGCTGAAGTTACTCGCTAAAGCAGGACACACAAATATGGACCTGGGTGTGAACATTATGGAGGGCTTGCGTTGCTTCTATGGGCATTCACCATAAAGTGAGAATGAGGTACAGTCTTTGGAATCAAAAAAATAAATGCTGGCTGATAAAGCTGGAATCTTGATTAAATTTTTAAAAGGGATAATTTGAATATCTTGTTTTAAAACGGAAGTCTTCTGTTTACAGTCTGTCATAGCGTCCGTTGAAATGGAAAAAATTGAAATGCACAGTTATTAAATATTTATTCTTAAAAAATTAATACAGAATGAATCAATCAAGATTTACAGGATACGTTAAGAGCAAATGCTACACCATACTCTAAGTTTCTTGCCTTTCTTGTGCTGAATTCAAACATGGAAGAAATCAACCAAAGATGACCTTAGCCGGGTTGCCCAATAGTGGTAGTGATCAAATATATGGTAAAAGAAAGTACAAAAGATTGTTTAGTAGATCGTCATGTCTAATAAGTTTTACAAGCATTCCATATAAATTTAATTTTTATGATTTTTACTCAATGGGAGTACCTTTATAGGTTTGATTTATTGGAGTGTCAAAACATAAGGCATAACTGGACATTTTGGATTACATTTACTGGAAACTTGATTTTTGTACAGGAAGAAATCTTGACGGACAGATAGATAGATGGATGAAAAATGAAATGATACTATTAGGGTTCCTTTTTTCCTTTCGAGTTATGGAACCCTGAAAGGTAATAAAAATTTGTCCTTAAAATTAAATGATTGAAATGATGAGAAACATAAGTTTAAAAATGAAAAATATTCTTATGTAAAGTTACTTAATAGAAATGATTATGAATATTTCATTTAAGAAATATTGATAATGAAAGGAACATAATAAATTGTTCAAATAGAATTTTCAATTATTAAAATCCATTTGTCTTCATTTCACTTAATAATATATTTAGATGGCAGAGGCATTGTTCTTTGTGATCTGATAAATTATTTTCATTAACTTTCATTTCTGAACTCATTTTGGGCCACGAAATTTAGTATTAGAGATAAAATTTCAATTATACCCTTCTTCAACTTCTAAAAAAGTATATAAGATGTCTCTTAATTTATTGGACTGTGGAATTTGGCATGTATGCAGGTTTTTGCTAGAAAAAAAAGAGAAAATGTTAATTCTTTATCTTCCTTTGCTATTTTTGTCAAATTCTAATTGTACAATTAAAAATTTCAAAATCATAGAAATTATTAATTTGCAGATTATTTTTTAACTAAATCGTCTTTTCATTGTTCATTATAGACACAGAATAGCTAATACTAATATATAATGATAATAACTTAGATAAGTACTTATGTTTCCATTTAAACCAATTGTAAAAGTAGCCAAGGATTTTCAAGTTGTAAAATATAAGTTTTATGTATATACAAATTGTAATTTTTTTATGTTGAACTCTAGGTGGGATTATGGGTTGTGACAAAGATTTCAACCAAATGATACTTTTGTATGAAATCTTATTTGAAATAGGTATTATTTTTCTTATAGCATTAAATTAAATGAGCATGAGAACTAGCAGAAGTGGCTGATGAACACCAGTCACATATATTTCTAACACGAGACTCATTAGCTTGCCTGCCTTGTAGCAAGGAAAGGATATCTGATGGAAGGTTGGGTACTGGATGAAATACATCGGTGGAAGTTGCTACTTGACATCAGTATTCTACGAAAGAGTCCAATTTCAGTCCATTTCAATACTTCAGCCAAGTTGACCACAGCAAGTTTCACCCTCATGAATTTTATATTAATTTAACACATTATATTTAATGCTCTAAATTTTACATTAGTCCAACTATTTAAAAATAATTTATTATTCAATTAATAAATGGTTTTGACATATTTTTAAAACTTCTCATCCTGCAAAACATAAACATAAAATGAAAACGTTTTAATTTTAAACTAAAAAGGTTAGGCTAACTTGATCCACATGGAAATTATATAGGCTGGTTTTCAGATTTGCAAGATAAATCACATAGAAAATGTACACATATATATATATTTCAAAATGTTAAAATAGTCATTTTAAGCCAATCAAGATCAGTGCTTATAAATTTGAGTATTGATTCTTAGCAGAAATTCCAAACAATAAGAATTGGTTAAGTATGCAAGCAATGTAATTATAATGCAACTATAACCCAGGAGCAGCTAGTCATCTTTTGATTTTGATAGTTTGTTGTGAATTGTTTCTCAAGGTAGTACATAATCAATACAGTTGATTGACAATACCTTCATGTTATTTTTGGTTTTAGCAATTTTTTCATGGCTGATTTAACAAAGAATTTGTAGTATTTTTGAGGGGTGAAGTTTTGGGCTTTAAAGATAATATATAACAATTGTAATTTAGGGATCACAAAATTCACTAATTTGCTCATCTGGGATTTTATTTGAATACTTCTTCCTGACATAATTAGGAAAAAATCATTACATTCTTCATTAGTTGTTGCTCAAACTTTGTCCATTTAGACATGTTATGAATTATTGCCATACCAAATTTCAATAAATCATGCCCTCTGTGCATTTGTTCATAGAGTTCACAAACAAAACCATTGAAGTGTATTCTGTTGCCATTTCTAATACTTATGGAGAGTAGTTTTAATATTCAATATATACATTTTTCTCTACTGTTTCGATTATATCATAGAAACATTAATTCATGAACAAATGTTCTGTATATATGTCATAATCTAATATAATCTTAAATAATACACCTAACCAATATCAAGTTTATATCAACACGATAATAATTGCATAGATAAAACCAGGGATTTTCTAAAACGACCTTAAGATGGCACCGTATCAAATAAAGCACTACAAGCGACTACCTACATCAAAATTACATTTATCAAATAATAAGATTTCGTAAACTACACTTGAAGCCGAGCGTCACAGCACGGAATATGTTTAATATGACGCGTAAATAATAAAAACAAATAACTGTGATAAGCCTCAAGATGGTTGTTTGAGATGTGCTTTAGATAGAGAATGTATTCCATACTGCCATAATATTACAATTAAAATTCTTCATAATAATTACAAGTCATTTTCCATAATTTCAGATTGATATAAAAATTTTGAAGGGAAATATTTTATACAATTTAAATACCTTTCTGTACCTTGCATCGCAAATAGTTCGAAATACAATATTATGTAATAACAATTTAAAACTGTTATGTAATAACATTTTAAAACTAAAAAATTAAGTATATCGCCTGGAAAAAGACAACTTACAAAATTGAAACTTATTAAACTTTAATTAAAAAGTATTTTTGGTTCATAGATTCCATGTCTATCAACACTGGTGTAACATAGTTTTATTTTTGTCGTATTAGTATATTGCCAAACAAGTAGCATTCAATGCTAAGTAGATGATAGCGTTGGGGACAATCTGTACTTCAGTTGTGCCCACTAGACACCAAAGACAGATATATTCATTTAACAATTTGTCTTTGGTGAAAAAAAATAGGGTTGAAAAAGTAAATACTTATAACAAAATATTATTGGTTATTGAAAAAGTTCATAAAACACCGTATAGGTTGATTGATAGGTGACAAATGATGGTTGATATCTAGAGTAAGTAATAAACTGAAAGATACCATCACATAATGTCGTCTTCTTAAAAGCAATTGGATTCATTCCAAAGTATATTTAAAAGGTACTATTCTATACTGGTTTGTTCTGCTGCAAGACTTTACTTTGGTTCATGAGCACAGATTTCTCTTTATGACCTTCCACTCTTTTGAATACATAATTAAATTTACTGAGCACCTTTGGTAACTTTTTCAATTCAACATAATTGTATATAACTTAATCATCAGGCAATGAATAGAGTACTAAACATTAAAATTGGCAATTTTGATTTGCAAGTTTAAAGCTTACAATGCTTGAAACGTCTGTGATTACTTTCAAACAATGTAAGCTTCAAAGTTTATTTGTGCATAAATATTTTTAATCGATTCTTTACCAGTCATTTTGACCACTTCATTGACAAAAGTATATATGCTTAATTTTGATTTATAGGTCACATTAAAGTAAGGCACTGAAAAGAAATGGACCTAAAGTGAATATTTTCAACATTTCAAATTAATGATTTATCTATAAGATATACACTTGAGGGGAAAATATATGTGTAAAAATATATATGTTTAAAATGTCAGGATGCTAAGGTACAAGATCTGTTATAGGAAGAATCCTATAACAGGTCTTCTCTGTTATAGAAATTAATAACAGGTATTGTGCTTTAACAGCAGCACTGCTGCCTGGCCTTCCTGTGAGATAAAAGATCAGGTCCATATAAACACACACTTAATTACTAGGCTAAAGTCTTTATAAGCAATAAAATGGAATTTATAAATGATATTATGGTATCATTCTCAATATAGAGTTCCTTAGAGATAGTACAATTTGTGCACATTTCTGTTTCACATTCAAACATATCCAAAGGATGAACTATGAGCTTTGTTGCTGTTCACAGGTTTTACGAGTAACAGACATAGTTGTTATCGACCTTTGAAATGTGGATTTTTCCATTTTTGTTCTTCACCATTAGTGAGTTAACATACAGAAAGTCTCAATGGATAATCAAGAACCCACAAACTTCGATATGATTCTAGTACTAAACTAACATTTCTATTTTTATATTTAACATCCTAATGTTATGAATAACTTCTGAGGAAATGATACAATCAGCAATTTATTGCTGTACAATAACCAAAAATTAAATAAATTTTATTTACTGTCACATGCCCTCATTATTCTTGGAAGTTACATTATATTATGTTACACCTATTTGTTACATTGAATAGTTACTACAGTTCTAACTTATATATGTGTGTGCTTGCAACATATCTCAATTTATTAGGTTATGGGTTCAAAAACACATATATTTTTCATATTAATGACAAAATTGGATGATATTGTACATGGAGCAATCTGAACAGTAAACATTTATATAAATTTTTTTTAGATATAAAACAGATATAAATTTTTTTCTATTGACTGTAACCATTTGTTAGTGATGTGAAACTGTACAGCCGGCAGTGGCTAGAAATGACGGGCGCAGTGGTGTCTCACATCTTAGGATTATATAAAACCCATTCGCTAACAAATTTTCCACCACCTCTTTTACAAAAACAGTTTGCCGTTCACCTATAGTTTCTTCAACAATATTTATCTAAGAATAAGCAGCTCCTATACACCTCCACATATATCATAATACATATCATCAAGATATGTCGAGTATGTAGAATCAGTAATAGAAAAATAGCGTGATGATCTTTAATAAATATATTATCACAAAACTCTTTGTCATAAGACCCTAGTTCATACAGTTTTTGTAATCATCTAATATTTATCCTTGTAAACATTTTAAATGGCTGTGGCGTAGTTTGTTTGAATGAATGGAGGATGGGCTATGAAATGTTTACCCAACTTTTCTTTAATACACTCAGATTTAGAACGGTTGTCAAGGGTTTATTATAAAGGAAGAAGAAAGACCGGAAAGACCTTTTCTCATCTAATGGCACAAAAGGAATAAAATGTTATAAGAATTGAATACAGAAATGATTGTGGGACGAATTACTGCTGTTCATTGCTTTTATAAACAATTATTATAGCAACAAATAATTGCCTTTAACAAAAATTTTTTTGTAGAAAAATAAGTCTCTCATAATTTGGGGGCATTTAATTATTGGCAAAGTTAACTCTATGAAAGACTGTATTTTGAATACACCTGTTTATGTAAAAAAATAGGAAAAAGATAATTCCTTGTTTGCTTATTAGAAATGATCAACTAGCTTTTTTATGATACCTTTACAATTGTTATAGTTTTTCACTGCACACTGTGAATAAATATGACATAAACAACTTGATTCATGGGAGATTTCACATTGTGATGAGAATTTGTAGATTTATATGATTTAAATGTGTTTAATGGTTCATATGTCGTTATCATAAGTTGACTTACTTCAAGGGCTATTAACTGTTGTTTTTATATCTGCCATTTTGGATAGACTTATGAAAAAAATAATATATCTAAATAATTGTTAAAATAATATATGCATTTTGTTTACCTTTTAATTTCATGTCCTAGTAAAATGATTATATAAAATATATAAAAAATAGTAAGATATTAAGAACAAATAATATCAGAGGCTGATATAGGCCGATTATGGGGCAGTGCGGTTGGCCCGCACTAACTACAGGCGGCTGCGGCTACTGCGGCTAACTAGTAGTGCGTTTCTAAACGCAGAAGCGTCTCAAACTCTACGACACCGAGCCAAAGGGGTACGACGGTCGGCGGTCGGTACCAGTGCGGGTGCGAGAACGCGGCAGCACGCAGCGAGCGTGTAGGGCGCATCGAGACCTTGTGTACATGTGTAGCGACCCGCGTGATGCGGCGCCGCCGCGCCCACTCCAGGCGTGACACCACTTCATGTCACTTGCAGCCGTATCTTCATGTTGCATAGCGGCAATGCGCATAGCATCCGCAATGTTGAACCATTGAGAAACCACTGGGTGGCTGATGAGGACGCAATGAGCACTGCACTAAAGGTGCGCCCTCTGCCACTTCCAGCACACTGCCATCACCGCTGCCTGCACTCATTCCATGCCTTTATATGTACCTGCCCCTATTCACTTACTCATTCTAGTCTTAGGGAGACTGTAAATTTTAGACAGTTTCAGGACACTAATATCTAGTTTTATAGGAATATTAAAACTACAAATGAAGAATGAAGTATTGGAAAAGTTTTAACATTTTCATGAAAAATGCATAAGATATAAAACAATAAAATTATGTTCAAATTTATTTGATGTTTATAAACTTGTAATGGTATCAATACTAGATTGCCGACTCAAATGCTACTATAATACTTCATAAAAAAGAAAATAAAAATTATCAAGTTTAACTAAATTCAGCATTTTTGAATTGAATGCTAAGATCTACATTTATTGATATGTGATGCTTTTTTTCATGTGATCCATAATAACTTAATAGCTGAAAAAATTTCAGAAACAGTATTTTTGCTATCGATAAATATTACAGTACCTCAAAATTTAATTTATTAAAAATACCATCCATATACAGGAATTTCTTTATTACAACTTGAAGGTTAGAAGTGCCAATCATAAAAAATCCATAAAACATTTATTTATGTTAATGTTAACTTGAACAATTTACTTTATTTGTACAACAGAATATTTATTATTAATTCAGAAATAGTGCTCTATTAGATTATAGTTTAATCCTCGTGACAGTAACAAGTAGTAATATTTAAGGAATAATAAAATTGATAATATATATGTTCTGTTGACTAGTCCTACTAGCTCTAGACAAATGTTAAAAATATTTACTAAAAATAAAGATGTCATAAACTGCAACTGCATATGGGTAGTTTTCCAATTTCGAATTGCGCTACCTTTGTCCTTACAATAGCTATTGTTTGCATCCCATGATAATGAAATGTTATTACATAAAAAAATTAAACATCAATAATTGCTTTACTATATTTCCTGTACAATATGACTTTATTATTTATAGTGTAGCGATAAGAAGGAAATATACGCAAATTGAATATTAAAAGTACATAACGGGTAAAGAATATAAAGTGTTGTTTGAGACCAGTGATGTCATTGGACCTTCAAACTAACGATTACTACTCACTTTGTGCATTAGACTGGCTGGTGGTGATTAAAAATAGAAAAGCGTAAAACGCCCGGGCTGAGCCAGAAGAGTACATCCTGATGAGGTGAAGTCGAGCCCTCCCGAGGACAACTGGCCGTCACTGACACAAACACAGCTCACTGGTTCTGAAATGTTATTAATACGATGTGGTATAATGACATGTGTATCACAATTTTATGCTTATAAATTGTACAGAACACAACTGAACACTAACTTTACTAAGACAAAATGGCGGAGACAAAAATCATACCCTCCCACTCGTTTACACCTGTGAGATCATGCACACCGTCAAATGGTCAAATAGATTATGGCGCAATGCAGATGTTCAACAGTTGTTAAAATGTGACATCCAAGATAAAATTGGACAGTTCTGGCTAGTACAATTTGAATAGGTGAACGTTAGATTTACTATTTTCTCATGTAAACTCTTGCTATTAGAAAGACAGAGACAAATATATATTTCTCTACAAATAAAGTTGCTCTGCCTGTTACAGACAGGCAAAGGCTTATCCATACTGTAATGCGTTCCGAATTCATCGTAGACTTGATATGAAAAGTGAATAGAACATCTACAAACGTCTAGCAACAGTCCATAGAGCGTCATAGAATATATTGAGCTGGGTTACGAGGATTACTGGGAAAATCATCGATTTGCAATTGCAAACCAATATATTGTAAATTCATCAAACGGAGTCTAAGGTTCTGTTTTAAATCGAGCAACTATCACTTATTTACTTTATTAAGAATTTTCAGTGAATAAAATAAAATTTAAAAGCCTTGACTCAAACAATATCTCTAAAAGTTAAAATTAATACGTATTGTTGCTTAAGTTCAATATAAATAGTAAGTAATATTTTGATCCAATCAGTTCAGGAGACAATTAAGATTTAAGACAATGTTCAAAGCTGATCAAAATTTAGAATTTCTTCCCTTTCCTCAATTCTGCTTCCATTCAACTCAATATGAGTAAGGTGGTGGAGTAATATATACTCAAGCCACAATGGCGTTCGGTAAACTTGGCGCATGGCGAGCAACTTGGCAAATTGTTAAGACAGTATAGATTATAAATAAATTTTTTGATTTTTTTAAATATATTGAATATTTAAAAAAAAACAGTTTTCTTAAAAATATTTACATCATAAACGCTTTTGTCTGTAATAAATAAGGTGTTCATAAGTTTTTGTTTATAAAATAAAGTTTTTCTATATATATTTATTACAGAAATTAATAGTATTATAAAAATTCAGTTACAAAACTTTATGGTGTTTCAACATTTTGAGGTAATAGAATGACAGTCGCGTGTCGATATATAATGAAATCTTTTGTACAATAATTCGCTTGCACAATTTACCTCTATAATCTACTAAAATGAAAATTATAGGGCCGGTAATGGTTAAAGTAATTTAGAAGTTGAATGTTCGATAACGGTATTGTTAAAAGAGGCAAGAATTTTTAAATTTAAAGACTGTTAACGTTGTTTTTAAAAAAATTAAAATAATAAATAGCTTTAGTCAAATATAAAACTTTTTGGGTCTAGATATCGCTGAATTATTGATTAAAAGAAAATTCTATTTTCATTTTCCAACATAAGGATACCATAATCAAAACAACAAAGCATCTCATTCTTACCTAATTATTTGTAATCATTGACAATTTTTAAGAAAGTGCAGTACAACATATGAAACTTTGCCGCTATGAAGTTCGTCATAAAAGCGTCGGTATAGCGTAAATAGGAATGCGGTGGAGAAGAAAGGGTCGAGGTACGTAATACCTGCGCAGTATATCATTCGTAACCAATTCAGAGCGGCAAAGTTCCTTGCGTTGTACTTTGCGCGCGATAGAGAAAAAACTAGCCAGGTGCCAGTCGGAGTCGCGTACCGAGGGACCCGTACTAAAACAATATATCTTTACGTAAAGTAATTAAGATAAATTCTTTTCTTTCTTCATTTTGAACCTCCTTTACATTTGACGGATTTTTATTTATTGTTTTCCTTAAGTTTGCACTATGAGCACTACAAGTTTTACATTTATTTATGTTACTGCTATTTCGAAAACAAAATTAAGAAAATTAAACTCATACGCACTAAAACATGCACTCAAGTTGCCAACCGAGTGTCAGTTTGTACTGGACATTGAAGCGACAAGAAACGAAGCAAACTATAAACTTTTTAGGTTTTCCGGTAATGTAGAAGGTAAAGAACTATTTTCTTTTTTTTTTTCGATACTTTAGGCCCCAAAGTTTTGGAGCTAAGGAGGATTGGTAAATTTACACCTATTTTCGTAAATAAATTCAAAACAATTTACCTTAAAATAATTCAGAAAACGTATTTGGGATCCTCACAATAAGCACTTTTATTAAATGTATTATATGTTCCAGTTTATATTTTATTACTTTTTAGTTTACTACCCAAAGTGAGCCACATATTTAAAATTCATTTGTTTATGTCAAATCACCGTGTTTGAATATCACATCATGCCAGATACAGATATGTACCAAATGTTAATTCAAGCGATTCAGTAGTTTCGAGCAAATCAGCTGTAATAGACAAGCGGAGAGACACGAGTAATCCAATAAGAAATCCGTTTTTTTTCCTTTGAGGTGCGGAACCCTAAAAGATATAGTGCTCTTTAGAATTAACCAACTTAAGCGTCAAACTTATAAAAAATGATGAGCGTAATACAAACCGATTCGATAAAACTGAAAAACACATTTTAGAGCGTTATGACCTCTATATGATGTATTTTTTTGAAGTAATAACGATAGATGGATTTTGCGGAATACGGCTTTAAATGATTTTGAAGAGGTACTTTTACTTTCATTTTTAAAACTTTTCGAAATATGTAACTCAAGTAGGTTCTGTAGTTGTACATAATTTCAGGGTATCGAGGTACAAGTATTATTTTACGATATTTATTTTATTATACCCGTCTTAATTTACTTACAGTACTTTGATATTTTGATTGCACTTATAATTCATAGTTTATCAATTTTAGTTGTTTCATGTTATTTCATTTATCAACATAATGGTCTCCCGACACGACGGTAGTTGGATCAAAATTTTACCTACTAGAAAGCAATTCAACTTCATGTAGATAAAAAAAATAGTATGTAGCGCGCACTTGTCATTTATTTGAAATATTCATCGGTATACGCTCGGTAAACTTCGGCACAATTCGAGTCGGGAGCCGTTAAAAGCCGAACGCGCGCAGGGCAGTCCATGAGTCCCGCCGCAGCCCGCTTGACATGTATACGGTTATTGCAAAATTCAATGTAATTATATAATTTTAAGGTATTTCCTCTAAACAATATGTTTGCGTGTACACTGGTGGACATTAAACTGATTTGTTTCATCTTTGTGTGTCGTTATTTAAATGATGAACCCACCGTCGCACGCTACAAGTATTTTTTTTTATTATTCAGGACTTTAAGAAACTAGTCAATCAATAATTAAAAACGGCATTTTTGAAAGTAATGGTACATGTCATGTCTGTATCAAAATCGTATCATGATTGTCTTACATTTATCAATGTCGGCAAAACTGCAGGTGGGAAGTTGTTATAAATATGTACAACTATTTATTATAAATTTTATAGTATATGGTATACTGTTTTAATAGATACAAGTAAAATCAGTAGAGAACTACGTAGCTCGAATTTGTCTTTTCCTTTGCCCATATGTCGCTCAATGTAGCTTTCTCCCTAACTCCTCTTTTAGATCACACCATGTGGTTTACGATCGACGCCTAAATTGCTAAGTCTAATTCAGAGTCAGGGGTAGTCCATTAATCGAGTAATGTTTTGTAACAACTTTTTAATTGCCTCCATGACCCTGGTGACATGTAATGAGGTTTTAGACTAATCCTCCTCCTTATCCAAAACGACTTGTCGTTTTTGGTACAAAATGTTAAAAAAATTATAATATTATACAGGTTAGGGACTAATAATACTGTTAAACTGGCGGACCAAGCGGTTGTCGCGGCGGGCGGGGAGGAAATTATCGCTTGAAATAACAGAAATTCAAGAGAGCACCACAGAGAGTATTGTTGGAATTATTGGTCTATTTTGTTATTTTTATAATTTTAAAATGAGTTTTTGACGTGATATTGTCTTATATCGATGAACGCCGGCAGCACGCATAAAAAGCATGACTCATTGTCGCGTTCCGCCTGAGACGAGCGTGCGAGCGAGGCACGCAAAACAAAGCACGATCGGCCTAAGCGTTCGACTTGTGACGCATCTATCTCTTTACTATATAATTTAAGTAGATATTTGAATTAACGAGAGCAAATAAATATTAATTTATCGAAAAAATTGTCATTTTCAATTAACTTCTTTGTATTATACAAAATAATGATAATTCAGTGATGATAATTTAGTGATAATAATTCAAAATAATAAAATAATGCAATTTTTCATTAACTTTTAATGACATTATCACGTAAAATTATAGTCCGTAAACCGATTTCACAGACAACCAATTTTTGTTCTTGAAAGTTACGACAGATTTTCAATTTCAATGCATTAACAAATATGTGATTAAGTAATATAATATAAATATACATAATTATTTAATATCCACTGCGTATAATGTTTTTCTTTTATATTCAAAATGTGCAGATTACTATTTATACTAAAAATTTGCAAATGAATATAACTCGTCTATAAAAGTAATAACATTTACAAAGAGATTCATTATTTTCATTAAAATATTTATGTAAGTAGATTTTAAAATTTTCATCTAATCATCAATAAAACAAATAAATACCCATCTGTTGTATTTCACTGACAAACGCTGTTGTTGTTTTAAATTTTCATTATTCCATTGCAGTGCATTGCTTTTTATTTTAAATAGCCTTGAGGCCTTGGAGACTGGTCCAGTGCTGATTGGGAAGAATTTATCCCAAGAAAAAATGACAACGTCAATGGCTTATCGTGCTCTTGGAAATATGAAGTGTGTGATTCAATTTGACTTAAGTTAAAATTAATTGGTCTACGCGTCCGTGGCCATAATCGAACCAGGAATCTTGGTTTGATAGTCCTTAACAGCTGAGCTATTACCGCTCAAAATTAATATTTGTACATTTTGATGTTCCTAGTTTTAAAATACAAGCATTACTCCAAATAAATGCAGTCGCAAAAACTGTATTGTTTATAACGTCTTATGCTATGTTACGTTGGTATAGGTACCTATTAAACTTATTAAACGTTCTGTGTTGAACGTAGATGCAGGTATTACGTTATTAATTACTATATAGGTGTATATAAAGTGAGTGTAATAAAAATGATGAAAATTTATTAATTCATTTTATAGAAAAAAAAAAACATAAACTTTCCAATAGCACGAAAGGTCACAGGGAATATTTAAGATTGTACGAGTATGTTCTGATTTGTAGTAACAACTATTTACATAATACTTTTGTAGGTTAATATTAACTGAGGGGTTGTGGATGTAGAAGTTATAATGGTCGTTGACATTCCCACAAAGCATTTTTCATTTTAAACCTCGTAACATAAAATTATATAAATTATACCCGGAGACATCACTACGGTAATCAGTTCTAACAGCGCCTGCAATTTTGCCGCAATAACATCCTTTTGATGAATGACATTATCAAGTATAGGCTACAACGTAATTCATATAATTTAATATTAAATCAAATTTGTCTGGTTTTGCATACATTGTGATAATATTAGAATATCCTAATAAGCGCAGATAAAAACTATCTTATCAAAATCTTGTCGCCAATTGGGAACTGCGTTGATACTACCGCAAGAATTGTTTTTCAATTGTATCAAATTGGGTTAAGCGTATTCTACAAAGATAATACAAATGATAATTAATATATTTATCATTGATATGAATCGGTACAATTCCTTCTAATAATCATAAATGTTCATACGTTTGCTTTTAAAATAATGAATATTGTTGAAATAAAATTGAAGCTTGTGAATAGTACACAAGATTGTACGAATATGATTATTTAAATATTTCTTATAGATAATGCAAAGAAAATAATGTGTAATGAAACGTGTTTTTAAATAGAACGACAATTGAATTTGTACATATAAGATTTAATTCATCTGGTGCTTGAACTTTAACTTCACCTTTAATCTGTTTAACGATACATATCTGTTTCAAAACTGACTACAGTTTGTTATTTATTTTACTGATAATGAAACTGCATTATTGCAAAAATGAAAAGAGATGCAATTATTTTGTATTATAGAAAATTATCTTCACTCGTAATTTATGAACATGATTGGTTTTTCCCATCACATCCCATTTCCCAGTTTCCCAGGTACATCCCATATAGTGTTTTATCTATGGATACATCTTTATACGTGGTAGATATATGTACAACATTAGCTGTCTTATCACAACATTATTATTGTCTTTGATTAGGCACTACGTGACACTCGTGCAAATTGTTTTTCCGTTGTATCAAATTAGGTTAAGCTCTTTTCACACAGATAAAACGCTAAATATGTCTAAAAGAATGGTGTCTTCTAAAGAATAATGATTACTGTGCCGAGTTATCTTGATAGAAAATATCGTGACTATTTAAATTTACGTTTTATAACTTGTTCCATGTAGAGAACTTTCATTATATTTTTAAGATATTTCGTTGAACTATTTCTGTTACTACGAAAGTGAAATTATTAAGATATTATATTATGTCACTACATTATATTAATTATTACCTTTTGTTTCTGCTTAAAATTTTAACCGTTATAAAACACTAGAATATTATTTTTATGAAGTTCAATTATTGTAAATATTCTCCTCTATTTTTAAATATTTATTTGTTATTTTATTTGGTATCATTCTCTCGGTGAAAATAATAGTTGTTATTCATTTCTGCTACACCTATATCAACAAGATACCTATATACCTTATTGTAAAACCTAACAATGACGCGCCTAATGCTCATTAGAGTTTCATATTAGTAGAATACTGTATCGACATCACCTCTATATATTCATATTCATCTATGGACATCACACCGATTTATATTACTTATGTCTTACGTTTTAAAATAAATCTTAATTCTTACTTAACTAATTAAATCATTCATGAAAACGATTTTGTACTTTTCCTGCACAGTTGTGTGTTTAGTGTGAATGCGTTTAATTATAAATTATTATGTGTATAATTTATATAACGAATACATTACATTTATATAATCAAACAAAAATAATCGTTTGAATAGACAATTAAAATGCAAAGAAAAAATTTTTGAAAGTTTGATTAATAAAATTAGTAAACATTACTTACAATTACAAAGATTTAATTTTTTGCTATCATCTAAAATCGATTGGTATAAAAAAGATAGCTTACAATTTATTTGTAAGCAAATGATAAGAAGAGAAAAAAGTCTGTCAGGTGTGGGGTTCGAACCCACGCTCCTCTCAGGAACCAGAGCTTAAATCTGGCGCCTTAGACCACTCGGCCAACCTGACTTGTCTAACCACTATGAAAATAACGATTTATTTATATAGGTTACATATATGTACATATACAGTTGCACTTACTATAACAGTCGCGTCGCAATCCACGACGAAACCGTGAATGCGGTTGTACCAAAATATTAGTGTGTAAAAATGCAATTCTTACTTCGTCTTATGACAATTTATCATCCATCCCAGTAGAATATTATGGAAATTGTTATTATTCGTATATCAATAAAAGATTATAAAATAAATAATTTAAATTATATATTATTGTATGTATTTTTAATTTTTGAAGATATAATCCCCATTTTCAGTTATAAAAAGTAAAATGTTTAGCGTAAAATTGCTCGAGGACCTAGGACTTGTATGATTGTATCGATTCGATTCCCGATAATCTATACCACTATATAAATC